>JAQJVL010000081.1:1874979-2334638 GCA_035578905.1 Stictocephala bisonia
GCTGGAATTTTCTAAAACCCCCCCCCTTTTTTTTTGTCATCACTGGCAATGGTATCATGTTCCTCCAAAGTTAACATAATCCTCTTTGATGTTATAAACTCTTTGAAGTCAACAGATTTAGACGTTTTGGAGCTCGTAACTTTGTTGTCTGCTACAACCAGAAGTCAATAAAAAGATCAGGTTCCATGAATTTTGAGGCATTCTTTGAATCAAACTTCAAGTTCTGTTTCATCCTTTATTATTTCCTCACCATCAACGTAAAAGTATATAATCCCTTTAGAGTTTTCAGAGCAAAAACTAAATGTATATGTTATTAGCATTGGGTAAATAAGCAGGCTACTGTTCATCCTTTTGTTTAGTCTTAATTTGATGAGGACTCGGGACTGGTTAAAAACCACAGCTTTTGTATCATAAGCAACCATTGACAGCACAATACTGCGGTAGTTCATACCTTCAAAAAATATCTCATTGAAGATATAAAAAACATTGTACCGGCTGTTAAAAAACTTCTACACTTTTAACAGCAGATTGACTTTTAAAATAATAAAGAATGAAACAGAACTTGAATTTTGATTCAAAGAATGCCTCAAAATTCTTGGAACACAATCTTTTCATCGACGTGTGTTTGTGGCAGACAACAAAGTTAAGTGCTTGAAAACGTCTAAATCTGTGGACTTCAAAGAGTTTATAATACCAAAGAGAGTATTATTAACTTTGGAGGAACAGGATACCAATACCTGTGTGTATGACAAACAGCGGTGGCTCAGAAAATTACATCTTTCAATTGAGAGCATAATGACTGTTTTGTTCTCTTTTATGAACCTGCTGGTCCAAGAAATTCCTTCAAATACAGCAAAAATTATGAAACATGGGTCCCTTTGAGTAATATCTTGAGGAAGACCACACCCCTACAGTCTACAACTAACTACAGCAACTGGCGCAACTTCAACATCACACAATGCTTAAAAGTTGTGTGATCATGCTTGTGTGATGAAATCTCACATCTACTCAATGCTCACCAGTCATGAAAATAAAGATTTGTATATTAATAAATGGTATAACTATATGTGTGTCATTGTTTTATATATTTTCAGGCATAAGAAAGCATAATATTTAGCTATGTTTAGCATTGTAAGTAGCTGGAGCGAGTTTTTTTTTAATTTTGGCACTTTTCTACATTTTATATATTTGTAAATAATAAACTCCACAAAACCAAAATTTTGCAGGTTGTTTCTCTGTTCTAGTACTAAAACTGAGATAAATGTCAAATTTTTATTTTAATGGCCAAAAAAGATATTAATCCTTGAACTTCGAAAAATTTGAAAATTTCATGATTTCAAACATTTTTTTCTAAAAAACTATGCTAGGCCACAATTTGAAACTTTGTGAGTTTAAAGAACCTTCATATACCTATCACATAAAAAAATAACAAATTAATTAACTCTTGCCTTCTTGAAAAAATAAATGTGTGAAAATTGATTTTTGAACAAATCTATGATAATCTTGGGAGATACATTTGGGCTCTTATACTTAAGTTTAAGAACATACCTGTAAGGACTTAAATTGAAGTTCAGACTCTTCTTAAGAGATTGGTTTTTGTTTGAATGTTCTAGGATGAATAGAAGAAGAGATATGTGCTCCTACGCAAAGTTTGAAAGTCACTTAAAAAAGGCGTTTTGCCGAAGCCAGAATGGCCACACTCATTAAAATAAAAATGTAAAAAATTAAATAACATACTTTTTGTACTTCTGACGAGTGGTACTTTTATGTATAAAAATATGAAAAGTGTTGCAGCAACCAATTAAATTATTTCTGGACCAATTCATATGGATTGACCTAGCCGTGATTGACCGTGAAGTCAACAGTAGGCCAACGTAATTTATATTTATGTACCAGGGTCATTAAATAATTAAAGAGACAAACAGATCTGGGGAGAAAACTGTTGGTAGAGTAATTTTGGTACTTTTATATCTTTCAATTGTCATAATAATAATAATAACTCTTTTTATTGCAAAAATAAACATTTAACATCAATGTATCGCAATCGTCAGGTGGTAAATAATATATAAATATAGACAAATAAAACATATAGACAAATAAAACATTCATTCACATCAAGGTCGCAATCTAACATACAAAAATATTTCATACATTCTTATTCTAATGGTGAATAGTCACTCAGATACAGTTCACAATCTCAGTTTTGAACTTGATTACAATTAATTTTTAATTTGCCCAGCGGCCAGTCATAAACTCATCAACTGAATAAAATGATTTTGACAACAAAAATCGTTTCAAACGAGTTTTAAATATATTCAGAGTTAATATTTTTAATGCTTTCGGGAAGCTTGTTAATTAGCCCAACGCCAAACACCTGGGGTAGATGATCGGTTACTGTTAGTCTGTGATGTTGGATTCTAAAGTTGTACCTGCCTCTCCTCTCATACTGGTGAACGCCTCTTCCCTGAGTCAGATCTACACCCGATCTACAGTGCAGAACCATATCAAGTACGTAGAGGCTGGGCAGGGTCAACAAACCAAGCTCCCCGAAAGTTGCTCTACACGACTCTCTGTAACCTAGTTTGCCAATAATGCGGACTGCTTTTTTATGGAATTTAAATACTCTCTCAAATCTTTGTTTAGAGCAGCCCCCCCAAAGTCGTATACCATACGCAAGATGCGGATATACTAATCCAAAATAGGCCTTTTCATAACCTCTTTATTGCAAAATTGTCCTAATTTCCGCAAAGCAAAGATACCTGAGGTGACTTTTGCACAAATACTGTCTATGTGGTTATTCCAAGTCAGACCACGATCTAGGTACATTCCAAGGAATTTTGTGGAATCAGTTTCTTCAAGGAAAACACCATCTATTGAAACTGCTGGTAGTACAGCAGTATCTTGATGTCTCAAATTGAAATTAATTATATTTGTTTTTGATTTGTTTGTTGCCAAATTTAATTCTTCAAAATACTGAATACAAGAATTTAATTCAGTGGAAGATAAGACTTCCAGTTCATTTATGGTACTTCTTTTAAAACAGAGAGTCGTGGCATCAGCGTATTGAATAAGGTGGCCATTCTGTACTTCTGAGTTGAGTCCATTTACATAGATTAAGAAAAGTAACGGCCCAAGAATGGATCCCTGGGGGACACCTTGAATAACGGCTAATTTCGTTGAAAGAGCATTCGCTACCTCCACACGTTGTTCCCTATCCTTAAGATATGAAGTAAGCCATTTGTGTGGAAGACCACGAACGCCACTAGCCTCTAACTGGTGCAAAAGGGTTCCATGATGCACACAGTCAAAGGCTTTCGAGAGATCAAGAAATATGCTTAGCACATGTTCCCTCCTCTCTAATCTATCGACAATGCCCTCGATAAGATTCTGCACAGCATCAATTGTAGATTTATTTTTCCTAAAACCGAATTGTTCAGAGCTGAGGATTTAGAATGTCTCAAGATAATTCTCCAATCTATTATAAAATACCCTCTCAAATACTTTACTGAACACTGGGAGGATTGAAATGGATAATTGTTTGAAATGGATCTTCTTTTTTAAATACAGGAATAACCTTGGCCATTTTAAGACCAGATGGAAAGGTCCCTGATTCAAAAGAGGAGTTGATTAATTTTGTAAGAGGCGTTAAGATGTGCCTAAAGCAGCGCTTAAGGAGCCATACGGACATATTATTAATATCACATGATCTTTTTGAATTCAGTCTCTGTATCACACTGGCTACCTCCTCCTCGCAGACCGGAGGTAGGGCCATGGACTGGACCTGTTCTGTAACATGGGACTTATTCATTCGACCTGAATTTGATAAGAATGAGGAGGATATTGTTGAAAAATATAAATTTAACTCGTTGGCAACATGCAATGGATCTTCAACTAGGCAATCGTTGACCTTGAGTTTTATTTTAGATCCTGCATTTAATTTTGTACCCTTAGATGAATTATTGATAATTTTCCAGGCAGTTTTAGAAATATTATCACTTTTACTTAAAGATTTGTTAATGTTATAAGCTTTGGCAGCTCTTATTACTCTTCTGTATGTCTGTCTATATCGCCTATAAAATACTTTAAAATCATTATTTTGAGTTTTAATATATATTGAGTAATAAAACTTGAGCTTATCTCTGGATTTTAAAATTCCCTTAGTGATCCAATAGCTTCGACTAGTTTTATGGCTATTCTTGGACTTTTTTAATGGGCACGCGATGTTTAAATGGTAACTGAAGCATTTACTGAATTCAATATACATGCTTTCTGTATTATTTTTGTTGTTATTTAGGAAAGTCCAGGTTTCGTCTTTAAGTAACCTATTTAGAAGGTTGATGTTTTGAGGATGAAGATTTCTGATGAACTTTCCCGTAGGCTTATCACTAATCGGGTTGCAGCCACGAATCACCGCCTCTTAACGCGAAGTGGTCAGAGATAGCCGTGTTTAATACAGAGACCGAAGTGTTATGAATGTTTGTGATAACATTGTCGATGGCTGTACTAGTTAAATTGGTTACTCTAGTTGGTGAGTTTACTGACCAGTTTAGATTTAGTCATCACTTGGATAAGCCCTGATCAGCTGATTGACTAACATTGTTGTTTTTATAACCTCATAAATACATTTAATGATGGCAAGTCCACTTGAAAATTCCACCTTAGTTTAACAACGTTCTGTTATTTGTTTTTTACTTGCTGAAGGTGAAAAACCAGTGAATATATATTCTAGAATGACTAAAGTGTACAGTGAAAATTGTTTGAATTGTGCAAATTTTTACAAGTGGGTAGAACAGTTCAAAAATGGTCGAGACTCAGTGACTGACGAACACCGTCCTGGCCAGCTAGTTGAAGTTTGAACTCCCTCACTTGAAAGTCGAATTGATGACATAATTCGTGCTGACCGCCGAGTTACTGTGGAAATGATAGTTGAAAAAGTTCATGTTAGTATTGGAACAGTTCATAACATTATTAAAAACAAGTTGAAGTACTGCAAAACATGTGCAAGATGGGTCCCAAAGGAGTTGACTCAGCTACACAAGGAAACAAGTTTGAGAGTGTGCACAAGATCTATAGGAACGTTATGAAAGAGAAGGTGAGCACTTCCTCAACAAAATTTTAACATGTGATGAAACTTGGGTTCATTATTATGAGCCACAATTAAAAAGGCAAAGCACGGAGAGGAAGCACACCAGCTCACCTGTCAACAAAAAATTCAAAACCCAAGCATCAATCAGCAGGAAAAGTCATGTTGATGGTGTTCTAGGATGCTGAAGGTCTGTTTTTTTCTGATTATCTTGAAGAGCAGCGTACAATTAACAGCCAATAGTATTCGGATATGCTTTTGAACAAAGTGAAGCCAGCCATGAGAGAGAAACATCATGGATATCAGAGAAGAGGTGTGATTCTCCAACAAAACAATGCATATCTTCATACTACTCAACTAACCAGAGAAACCATTTACAAAATGGGCTGGAAAGTACTGTCTAATCCCCCTTATAGTTCCGAATTAGCACCAAGTGATTTTCACTTGTTTAGTCCGCTGAAGGAGGCATTGCGTGGAAAGAGGTTCCAGGATAACGAGAACATCAAGAAGTTTGTGGGAAATTGGCTTAAAGTCCATGATAAAGAGTTCTTTGCAGCTGGCATAATAAAGCTTGTGGTGCGTTGGATCAAGTGCATAAATGTGCAAGGGGATTATGTTGAAACGTAGTAAAAGTGTTATTTTGTAAAAATAAGTTGTTTCCTCTCTAGACCTGTTTGTCTCTTTAATTATTGAATGACCCTCGTACATAATCGTGTTTTGTGTTGTGTATAGTTCAATTTTGACAAATGCTCTGAACATGTCAATTTTCGACGAAACATGTTAGCACAAGATTTTAAGAGATAACATTTTTGGACTAAGATAAGGACACTTTAGAACATCTGATGGAGGAAATACACATTTTATGTCAATATTGTGGTCCATGGACTAAAATACGAATTTTAATCACAATTGAAGAATATGAAATATATAAAGCTGTAAAAAAATCTATGATACAGCAATGAAACTGTCAAGAGTGAACAAAAACAATTATCACGGACCTGACATAAGAGATTAGCAGTGGGTGGGGGGGGGGGGACACAATGAAATACCAGCGTATAGTCCAGCCCAAACTTCTGTAATGTTACTATATTTATGCCAGTGTCTTTTTGCGAAATTTAAATTCATCTCAGTGTGTGTTCATTTTATTTTTGTGTATATAAAAAAATAAAAGTGCTTAATGCTTTTTGAAATTAACTACAAAGTTTGATGAGAATGAGTAGGTTTTACTTTGACATAGCCTGATGAAGATCCTACCAGACGGTTGAAACTGGTAGTCTTACAAAATGACAATAGGATATTTTTACAATAAGGTAATGTAAAACAGTATATATATATATATATATATATATATATATATATATATATATATATAAAATGGTAAGTGGTCCGGAGGTTTAACTTTACATCATGAAAATACTTTAAATTGGTCAACATCACAATATAACTTGTTATCTGATGTATCTATCGTGTTAAAGGCGTTTTGTCACATACAATTTACACCCAACACATTTACATTACCTATACAATATTATCATCTAATACTAAACAAACATAAATTTGTGCTATTAAGTCTCAAGCCAATACATTTACATGCAAAATGCACGACAACATTTACTTTATTATTAAGATAATTTAAAATTAGTTAAAATGTATTTACTTCAATTCATTAATTTCTTTAAATGAATAGAATGAGCCAAGCTTAAAATTCCTTTTGGCATATTTTAACAGTATACTCTTTCAACAATCAATAACTAACATATGATGACATAATTAATTTTCATGGTTTTTAAAATTATATGACTTTTGATAGTTATTAAGTTTACCTCTTATATTACACTGATGATAATTACAACTAGCTAATTAAATGTTTTGAAATTATTTACAAAAAGTATAAATTAAAAACTGTTTGTATCCTTAAACCAATGAAATAGCTTATAATGTCATTTAAATCCAACTGAGTAAGTATCAAACATGAATGGAAAATTACAACCAGTTTGTTCTAGCACTGCACCAGTATTACTGTTGGCTTGCAGCATATGCGCTTTAGTTTCCTTGGTTCATTAGGCCTATGCTGACGCAATCACAGTTAATTAGCCTTGAGTTCTATGTTAGCTGCTAGACAGACAACAACCCACAACTATATAGTTCTTTCTGTTAGCATGAGTGTTCAAACAACTAACATTCATTGCCATATAACAGCACAATTTTAATGATGGAGTGTCAATTTAGCTTGTTGGCGTAGAAATTTGTGTGCCCCAAATTGAAGGTCGTTTACCAAGAAACCAAGATACCTATGAAAAATTCATTGTTTCCCTCGTTTATTTTACCCTGTTATATTTGCATTTTAAATTTTATTTTAAGTTTTAGTAATTTTTACTGTAATTTCAACAAAAAAAGTACCAACAGTATTACTAGTTTTCACTGTTTAGCAACTTAACTGTTTTGTTACTCAAAAACCTGTATTACAATTTTAAGAGACAGATTTGCCAGTAATGTTTTCTATTAGTTTTATAGATTTCAAAATTTTAACTTTTGTACAAATTTCCTATCAATTTCTCGGAGACTCTTTATCTTAGCTTCTAGTGATCATATAATTATTAGCTTGATCAAGTTGTAATCAATAGTTTTGAAACATTACTTTTATATGTGTTAGTAAATACAGCAATTTAAAATTAATTTGTCTTTGAAAAGGTTCAACTATACAAATCAGCGGCTAAACAATACCAGGAGAGACAATGCGATGTTGCCGCGATCGGTGAATCCCTCTGGTCTGAGGAAGGTGAGCGTGTTCATCGAAATTGATCACCATAATATTTGTAAAATTTGTAATTATATTGTAATATTTTTGTGCTTATATTGTAATAAATTTGTGTTGTGTGACGTTTATTTGTACTGCATTTCATAAAAGGAAATGTGTGTTAAAAATTTTCATAAAAGCTTAAAAATTCTAAGCTTTGGTTTTTATAATTTGTTTACAATCTAAATTACCTGACCCGCAACAGTTACTACAATAAGTATAAATAAAGTAATTAATTGTACATTTATTGATCTTATTTCATATTTGTTCATAAAAATACGTAACATTATTTACTAGACTTGAATTGATAAACATATTCATCAGGTCATATAGTCAGCAGTATCTTGACAGACAACTAATGATGTCTCTAATAAACATATTCATCAGGTCATATAGTCAGCAGTATCTTGACAGACAGCTAATGATGTCTCTAATAAACATATTCATCAGGTCATATAGTCAGCAGTATCTTGACAGACAACTAATGATGTCTCTAATAAACATATTCATCAGGTCATATAGTCAGCAGTATCTTGACAGACAACTAATGATGTCTCTAATAAACATATTCATCAGGTCATATAGTCAGCAGTATCTTGACAGACAACTAATGATGTCTCTAATAAGATTGCAATATTAACCCAATAAAATGGATAAAGTTCAAATTCAAAAGAAACTTTATTTTACATAAATTGATTAAACAAATATGTACAGTTTAGATAATCAACAAATCAATAAAATTGACAGTAAAATTCAACATCAACAGTCTTATTAACATCATTTAGCTGCATTTGTAAATGTTTTGCCTCTAAATTATAAAATTATAAACCATAACAAATGGATATTTCATTTAACTCAGGAATGGAATGATGTTCTGGACAAAACAAAACATAAATATCATTGTATAGAACATGTGTTTGTAGAAACTGTAGCAGCTGTCTCTAAGCTTTGGTTTTCAAAATTTGTCTGGAATATAAATTACTACAATAAGTATATACATAAGTTATTGCATGTTTGTTAATCTTATTTCAAATTTTTTTCTGAGAAATATGTCACATTATTTACCCAGAATCGTCAAGAGTTGATTGACTTTATCACTATAATTGACTATATCACTTTAACTAGCTTTTGTTAAATTTTACAATGGTTCTTATCACAAAATTCAAGTTCTTGTATTGGTGGGCGGGTGAGTCAATACCACCGTATTTGTATAGAATAAGATTACTATTATCAGATATAGAAAGACTTACTTGATGAAAGCTCTGATACCGATGAAAATAAAGAAGATAGCAGAAATAATCGGAAGGTAACCTTTTATCATATACTCAAGAGTATGACTATGAATCTTCATTTTCAGATGGTGAATTTAAAAAAACAATTTAAGATCAAATATTGTTGTCATTCAAAAAATAATAAGAAGATAATATATATATATATATATATATATATATATATATATATATATATATATATATATATATATATATATATATATATATCAATAAAAGCTATATGTTATTAACCTAAATAGCTTCAATTCCCAAGATCTGGAATCAATGTCCAGAGACACACAGCATTGTTGCCAGTGGGAATTTTGTTGTGAAGCAGCTTGTGCTACGTCTGGAGAAGGGATATCGGTAGCGAGAGTATCGCTCAGCTGCCATTGTTCTCCTGTGGACAGTACTTTGAATGTGTTTGCGTGTTTACAACGTTGCTTTTAGAAAATGGCAATTATGAACAGTGAGCAAACATTAAATTTTGTGTTTTGCTTCAAAAGTCATCTTCTAAGACACTTAAAGTGTCAATTCAAGTGTACAGAGATGATGCAATGAAGAAAATTTTAGTTTACGAATAGTAGAAACGTTTTCGTGAAGCTCGCATAAACATTGAAAATGAAACAGCTGTAGTGAACGCTCCTCGATTGCAACCATAGATGACAACACTGATATCTATGGATACATATAAATCCAGATAAAAATTGGGTAAATATCGGTAAAAGACGCCTACATGGTACAATAGTGTTGTATACATTACAAAAAAATACTATGTATTTTAATATTATCTAGTACTCTATTATTTTATTAAATCAGCTGTAAATATTATTTTTCAAATATCAATTGGTTTTTAAATATTCAAGCTCTGAATTGTTGCATTATCAAGTTCAATAAATGACATTGTGTTATTAATATCGTAGTTTTCTTTTTAAAGACATAATAAATAGGCAATGTACGCATCACAGAGCCGCGCGGATGGGCCTTTCTTCATTTTGCGTGAGAATATTCTGTGAACTGAAAGAACACCTGATAAAAATATGTTGCCATTGCTAAATTTGACCAAAGTTAGTGTTTTTATGTAAATGAACAACAAAAAGACGAATCTACAGAATGCAATTCATACAATAGCCTACATTCCATGGCTATTCTTGAGACTAAGATGGTCTGGACAATGATAAACGTCTGGATAGTAAGGTCAAATGAATAAACCAACTTTATACCATATAAAGTAGCATTCAATAACTTTTACTGTCACACTAGAAAGTATTTAAACAGCAAAATTCCATATTCTGCGTATTCATAACTGTACTATAACCTTAAATGTTTACATACACAACTCAGCAGCACGTGACACTAAAAGCACGTGACATGACAGCTAGCAACGCAAGCGCTCCGTGTGGATTGCCCAAGAACAAAGCCAAATATAATTCAGTACGTACAGTTTGCTGTGTACCGGAAACCATGCCTGTACACGTGCATGTCTATGATATTACGCAAGCAACTCACCTGTGATGAGTTTATAACCAGCATTGCCATGATAGAACGACATTTGATGTTTCTACGACGGTGTAACAACTTTAGAAAACAAATATTCACCGCCCATCGAATCAGTTAGCTGATCAATGTAAACCGGAATTCAGATAATTCGGGTCCGGATAAAAAGAGGTTACCTGTATAATTTTATCTCTTACAAAAGGTGAAATTAAATATGTTTACATAGTTTGATTTCTCATTTCCATCGTACAACTTTTTTTCTTAAATATAAAAAAAATCACAAAATCATACTTAATTATGTAACTAAGTGTTATAATATTCTAGTATGAAATGTAACCAGACACTAATATAATCAAATACAAATAGTATCATAATTTTTAAAGCCAAACCACACAAGATCACATTTTTCAGTACCAATCCGTTGAGACATTACTCGTTTGAGTAAAAATGAGTTATTTCTGAGTCTTGTTACTGGTTACATTGTTAGTGGTCACATTTAATACAATCAGCATGCAAGTGAGTTGCCACCACCATACCATGCACAAGAGAGGTGGGGCCTACCCTGATAAGCTGGTGCAGGGGGTCTAAGCAGCCTACACCGGGAGCGCCTGCCTGCAAGCCAACATGCTATGTACAATCAGCTTGCATCATAATGTCTAGTTACGTGTTAAAACAAGTTCCAAACAAGCTTGCCAGTGAGTTTATTCATGTTGGCTGGTTAGTTTTTTGAGTGAAAGAAGCAGTATAATATTTTCACACGTCAATCGCGAACAATTCACAGTAGGCTATATGTGGCAGAATGTTGATGTCCTCTTTTTATTATTTTACATTAATATATTGAGAAACAATATGACCAAGGCTTAAATAATCTTTTTGTTGAAATAAAAATCAATTATTAAGCATCTAATCAGTTTTTATTGAAAGAGGTAGCAAAATGATAGGAATCTTATTAAAAATTACATTTTTAATGCTAAAATACATTTTTTTAAATTCACCTCAATAATGAATTGTTATTAGAATATGCAAAACAAATTATCTTATTAGAAATGAAGGTTAATTAAATACTTCAACTGAAATTACAGAAATTAGAAAAAAACTCTAATTCTCATCGATATTACATATCTCAATAAATTCCGCTATTTATAAAGTCATCTTTATAAGATCCCTATATTTAGTTTATAACCATTCATACAATATTATTTAGAATAAAATTCAATAAAATATAGAACAACTTGAATTAATTTTTCATTACTATTATATGGAAATCTGTTTTGGGAGCAGCAAAGGGCATTCTTGCTTGATCATTTTAAAGCAACAATATAACAACTATTTGATAGTTTTTAAATAAATTTATTCAAATAAATGACTAGTATATGACAAATCTTACTAAATAAATATATATGCCTACTGAAGGATTAGGTTTACGGTTTTTAAATACCAACACGATTAGTAATTAATTAAACTCACTAGCAAACTAGCTTATAACAAGCTCTTGTTCAAAAGAGCTATGGATCAGGAGCCAACTAACTTTGGCCGTAGGAGCCCACCGAAAATATTAATTTTATTTACATTTCATAATTGGTCTCCTATACAGACTTTACTCAATAAAAGTGGGGACACAAGATAAGTATAACTAAACAATATCATACTTTCTCTTGACACAGTTATTTTTTTGTGAGTTGTAAGGCATATAAAATATTTAACTATATACATGGTAGATATACAATTACGAATATAAACATAAAACTAAATAAATATATACATTAATTTGTTTTTAAGACAATATTGTGAAAAAATTAAATCTAACTATTCAACTTCAAGGGAATAAATGTTTCATGCTTGTGTGTTAAACATACAGAGGTAATGGCCCTCCCACTCAACCATTAACCTATTATGGAGGTGCAATGTGAATGGAGGGGTAGAAGCGTCATCACCATACGTGAATGGAGAGTTAGAGGGCAAGGAATGGCCTATTAATTTAATAATGAGTTTGGATTGCATTTAGCACTTTTAATAAATGTCAAAATGTTCTAATGTTAACTTATGGATGCTTTTTTGTTTACGTACATGCAATTTTATAACTTGTTTCAAATTAGTTTATGTACATCCAGAATCTTGAATATGATAAGTGTATTTGGAATATTGTGAAATTTTTAGTGCTTTTATGTTTACAATCTTTCAATATTTTATATTATAAGAACAACGAGTCTGACCAATATAGTGACTGACAAACATTATATATTAATTTACAAATACAGTACAACTATTAACAAAATATGAAATCTGTTTGATTTTGTCGTGTGTCTGTGATTACCGGGTGGTTGCTGGTCTTTAGAGCAAGTCTTTAAAACCAGCAACCAGTACACCTAAGTTCTATTCCTTGCAACAAGAAATCTTGCGGAACCTGTTCAATTCATCTCCTAGCCACATCTTTTACCAGCTCCACTACCTCCTTAACCTACAAGATACCTGGAAACCACACCTGTGATTCCACCAATTTAATTATCAACTCCAGTGCCAGCATTGCCCTGCCTAATATATCTGTCTTACCAGTGAAATCCTCTAAAAATGTATGAATGGCCAAAGACAAAAAAATCCTGAAAAATCTGCTTCTGCCCATACCCTTCTCCATAACCAAAATGTTGACCAGTGTTATTCCACTAAAGTAATCAGATCCCTTCCTTCCCACGCCAATAGTTCCAAACTCAGAAGGATGGAGTCAGCACACTAACAGATAGCTAAATCCCAAAACATGTTTTATCTAAACATCAGATACACTTACCATGTCCTTCCTACCCCTCCACCATCAGGAAACTTCATATATACAAACTGGCATTAACTGATATTAAAACCTGAGCGTTGCTCTATGGATATACAACAACCTCCACTGCCTCCTACCCAGCTGTAGTGGTAGCTATGTCAGTCTCTCTCTACCCAACTGATGAAAATGCCAGTGACATTTGTGAAATTTGTGTTGTGACAGTTATAAACTCAAGAAATTACGAGGACACAGAAATTCAGAACAGAATAAACCTAGCAAACAGAAGCATGTATGCAGCAAACAAAATCCTAACATCAAAATTATTATTACATAAAACAAAAATAATAGTGTATAAAACTACAATCAGACCGATCCTCTTATATGGTGCAGAGACATGGGTACTTGATAAAAAAGCAGAAAGGAAATTAATAACATTTGAAAATAAGATCCTGAAAAAAATTTGTTGGATCTACTAAAGAAGCCACGTAGAGAATTACATCCAACCGAAAAAACTAGGAATATTTATAAATCCTCTGACATTATAGCTAAAGCCAAAAGCAGAAGAATGAGATGGACCAGGCATATATTACGAAGAGAAGCCCAAACTTTGATAAAAGAAATACAGAGAAGTAATTCAACAGGAAGGAGACTCCCCCAGATGTCCAAAGAAGCAACCAAGTAAAGATAGATCTGTGGAAGCTTGGAGAAACAGATGACGATGCTACGGACAGGGAGAGATGGAGGCGACTTTTCGCCATTGGCCATGAGAGTTAGTAAGAATTATCTTTATATGTTCTCTACTGCAAGGTGTTGGTGAACTTGTCTTCTTAGGTAAGTTAGCTGATGCCCTAACGCTCCTAATACACTAATTCCTGGCCTAGTGCCCTTTTATCTAACCTAAAACATTGGAATACAAAATTATCCACACAGAATTTCAAATCCAGTTGATTACTTTATATGTTCTACTCACCAACAATTACCAGATTGTTGGTGAGGAGAACATTGATGGTGAGAGAGACAACTTTATATGCACACAAAATAATCAAAAATGCTTCAGACTCTGGAAGTTTGAAAAAATACAGTATGCTAACTAAAATCATGCACAGATGTCACAATATCCAACATAAAGTTTTTCAATTGTTATATGCATGGACCTACTTGTGATGAAAAATGTGGAATTTTATAAGGATACAAAGAGGTCCCAAAGAACACACTTTTTCCTAGAGACAATGTCACAGACGGTTGCAATTGATCTAAATTCTGGACAGAACCATTTTAAAGGACAATCTGGTGTGGGATAAGGTTAAACCTTATTTAGATAAACTAAATCAAGCTTTCAAGCACCATTTCACTCAAAAATAGAACATTATCATTGACAAAAGCTTAGTTGGGATGAAGAACAAAGGTCAACAATACCTACCAAATAAGCTATCCAAGAAAAAGTTCTGACAAGAAATTGTTTAGTCAATATTGTTTAAGAGTTGTCAAGTGACAGTTCCTTTACCTAATGTAGGACCAGGAAGATGCTAAAGAAATCTTGTCATGAACAATTAACATTACCTGGTAAAAATTAACAAACCGGTTTAGTGTGGTGTGTTCGGCACAGAACATAAAAAAGAAAACTTCTTATATATGCCTTAGGATATATGCCTTCTTATATATGCCTGTGGTGTCTATCAGAATTACTACAACAAATTACAGAACTATAACAGGCCACAGAAGCGTAGTGGTTGGAAGCATGCTCGTCAAACATTGATTCTTAGTAAAATTTAGTGTGCTTCAGTAAATATTGTACATATTTTTATTATGTATACAAGTAGTTTATAAAGACAACTAAAATTTAAAAACTCTGTTTTTTCAACAGTAATAAATTATAGAGAAGTGTTAGTATTCATGAAGTGCAGTACAAAACAGTGTTTAAGTGAACAAATGTCTTCACAATTTAGATTTTATAAATATTCCTAAATGAAAATGGAACCTGTCAGTCATGTAAGTTGTTTCAAGTTATATATTTAGTATTTGCATTTGTTTCTGAAATAAAAAAACATATAAAATAAATATTCTACTCTTCGGGTTTTATTTTTTAGAAATGTATGTTTTGAAAAATAACAATGTTGATGATATTGAGTTTTATGTACTTTTAAAAAGAATTCCTCATAAAAAAATATTTTACAATAACTTTAAACTGTACATTATTTTGCTTAGCATTAAATTCTATTTATTTTGTATAGTTCAGAATTTGTTTATACATATTTCATGTATATCTTTCTCATAAAACCAGGAAACTTATAAAAACTTTCAAATGGTAAATAAATAAAGGTTGCTATAAAATAATTTTGTTCTCATAAAAATTAAAGTTATAATTTTATTCTACAACATCTTCTGAAGAAAATTATGTATTACATTACATTAACTTACATTTAGGTAATAAAAATCAAATTATAAAATGCTTACAAAGAGGTTAAAAACCCGCCGCTAGTACATTGCAAATGCCTGCCTGTTAAAGGGTTAAGCTACAAATAAAAGTTTGGTAGGGTAATAATGTCACAAAAACATATAATTTTCTTCTTTTCTAATAATCCATGTCAATGCTACATAAGTTATGTTTTTAAAGGTATAAATGGCAATTAAGACCATATTTATTTAAATGAAGTGAACAATATTTTTTAAGTTAAAATTAGTCTAAAGTATAGCATTAAGTGTTTTAAAAGAATAATGATTTGTAGTATTTTTCACATCAAACTTACAATTATAATCAATAAATCCAATGAAAGAGCAACTAAGTTTTTTTGCTGGTGCCTGTATGCATGCACATGCACATTTTCCCCATCATCCACAGAAAGTGCCAGTAGCAAAAATTACAACTTGTGAAAAGAAAACTTTTGTATTCTACAATATGCAAGGATCGAATAAGTAGTAACTGTGCAACAAGCGTTCCGTATTTAGGTTGAATGTGATCTTCCAAGAGATAATAAGATCTGTAGAAAGACCAAGGGTTAATGTAAAGTGTAGAGCGAACGAGTCTTACACATAGCCCAAAGAAATCAGTACAGAATGCTAGTCATGAATTAGCAATTTCAATGATAACTGTTTGGAAAGTTTTACAAAAACGCTTACAATATCAAACTTTGTTTGCAGTTGTTACAGGCTCTAAATCCTGCAGACTACAGTTTACGTGCCAACTTTTCAATTAGGATGATTTCAGAGACAAATTGACATTTCACGTCAATAGACATGTGAACACTCACAATGTGCGTATCTAAGGCTCAGATAACTCTATTGAGTTGGTAGGACTAAACGGCAACAAGACTTCCCTAAATTGAATATGTTTTTATGCCATATCTCACCAAAAAGTTTATGAGCCTTTCTTTTTAGAAGAAGCCACTATAACTGGTAATTCCTATCTTGATGCCCCTACAACTATGGCAGTTTCCTCAATACCACTGTAAGTGTATGGATGGGTGGGAGGGTCAATACCACTGTACGTGCATGGGTGGGTGGGTGGTTCAATACCACTGTACGTGTATGGGTGGGCGGATGGGTCAATACCACTGTACGTGCATGGGTGGGTGGGTGGTTCAATACCACTGTACGTGTATGGGTGGGTGGGTGGTTCAATACCACTGTACGTGTATGGGTGGGTGGGTGGTTCAATACCACTGTATGTATGGTGGGTGGGTGGTTCAATACCACTGTACGTGCATGGGTGGGTGGGTGGTTCAATACCACTGTACGTGTATGGGTGGGTGGGTGGTTCAATACCACTGTACGTGCATGGGTGGGTGGGTGGTTCAATACCACTGTACGTGTATGGGTGGGTGGGAGGGTCAATACCACTGTACGTGCATGGGTGGGTGGGTGGTTCAATACCACTGTATGTATGGTGGGTGGGTGGGACAAGATGAACCACAGAACTTTAGTTGGCAGCAAGATGGTCCACCACCTCACTGGCATAACTCAGTATACCAATGGTTGAAAATTACTGTACCTGACCGCTGGGTTGGCCACAAAGGGCCTAATGACAGAGCTTGTTTCCCATGGCCTCCAAGTGCACCCTATGACGCCATGTGATTAGTACCTTTGGGATTTCATAAAGGATTGTGTGTAGGTCCCTCAATTACAGCTTACCTACCCAACTTAATGAACATGATTGAAACAGCTGTTTATTGCAAAAATGATTCCAGACACATTGAACTAAATTTGGGAAGAACCACAAAGAAAGAATGAAAGGTAGCTTTTTATGGCTGCAGCATACACCTGTAATTGGATTACAACTAATCTACATCTTTATAAGTCTGTACTAATAATAATTGATAGGATTTACCTTTGAAGGTTTGGAGGTGGGAAATGGGAGGGACTAACAGCAGTTTTGGCCGTCATCCACATGGTGAACTGGAGAATTAACAACTCGGACACACCAATTTCCTTACCTGATACCCATTTAGCGAACTAATGCATAGGACCCTTGTTTCTTTCTTCTCAGTGGAAGAGCTAAGCCATTGACTTGTTACATGCTGTATGACAAACTGGGCTCACATTGAATATATGTCATTATTGTGCAAACAAAATTGTTTGTCTTCCTCTTTCATTAGATGTACTGATTATAATTGTGAGTTTTGTGTGAAATATACTACAAAGCGTTACATACTCTTCCCTACTTCAACATTTATTTGAATAATTTTAAGTGTCTGTTTTATTCCCACATTAATAAACTTTGTTTGGTCTGTTGTTTTGTTATTATTATAGTTAATCTTCCAAGTGAGCAACTACATTGAAAATTTAATGTCAGAGAGATAAGTATTTGAACTCACTTCTGAGTCTGAGTCGTAGTAGATCAAGTGGCGCTTTGTCAAGACAAACCATCGCTGCTTAAAGTTGACTGGCGTGAATCGTTTCTTATTCTGAGATCGCTTTACCATAAATCCTTGTTTTACTACTGGATCAGCATCTTTACCTGCCATTTCACTGAAACATTCAATAACAGAAATATAGCTTAACAACTTGCACACATTTTATAATCTCTAGTTTGTACATAAAATCTGACAAAATCAATATGTAATTTTCTTGACTTGAATAAACTTCTTAGAATTTATGCAAAGACTACTAGAAGCAAATGCAAAGACTACTACTTTCTGGATTTCTCTACATGCAAAATGAACAATTTCAAACTATTAGGCTTTTGTACTACAGTTAATACTGTATCATACATCATAAATTACAGATTGCAAAATCTCATAGTCAGGAAACCGATACCATGAATTTCTTAACAGGGTTTGAGCAGCACATCACAGTTCAGCTAGAGCTCACAGTTTAAACTCTACAATAAAAAATCATATTATTTGCTATTCGTCTCTAATATTTCCAAAAGATTAAAATAAAAGAGAGATCTCGTCTATATTCAGCGTGCAGGAAGGAAATAATGTGACATTCACAATAGTCCTAAGTTATTTCAAGAACAATTGTCCTTTCTCTCTATCAATTGAAAATAAATCTGACATATTAGTTTTGAGTACGTTGTAATTTTTCCAAAAGCTCTGCAGTCATTAATCACTTAATGAGTAATTAAAGTGGAGTAATACTCAAGTCTTCATTTGGATCACTTTAATGTTAAGTGGCAGATATGAGGCAAAACATTTCAAATTGTGAAAACCACCAGTAACATCATTACAAGTTATGATAACGACATCATCCCACCCCAGATTTTTGGTTGTTATCAATCCAAGATTTTTAACCTTAGTATTGTAACTGAGCTCATGTTGATTTAGTTCCAATTTAGAGATAGTGTTTAAGTCAAGTTTGATTATTAATCTGTCATTTGGGGTTAAGTGTTAGAGAGAACTTTACAGTCATAACTTTGCCGCTTTAATTAAAGGAATTTTTCATTTCATTCAATAACCAATAATAATTTCTTGAGCCTTATCTTCAATAAGTGTTAGCCAATATTGGTAAAACAAAGAAAGAACACCTTAAATACCCAAGTGATCCAGACCTATGACATAGACCTAGGGGTATGTAGATAGGTAGTATATGACTTATATGACATAGTAGATAAGGGGCTAAGGCGCTGGCTTGCCACGTGTCGGTCCGGGTTCGATTCCCGATGTGACCACTAATAGATTTTACCCTGCCGCTCCCGTGGTTCGGAAGTCACGTAAAGCCGTTGGTCCCCAGGTTAAGTGTTAGAGAGGGCTCCTTAGCCCTAACTTCGCCTGGTTAAATAAGACAATCTTTAACTTTTTTTTATAGACAGAAAAGTTCTTAGATTTGCAAGTCATCTACATAAAGATATAACTTACTATTGTGGATGATATTAGTATGTTATTTATGTAAAGAGATAACAGAACATGTTCATATTCCATAAGAAATCCTAAATTAGATTTCCTGTAACATACTCTGATTTGTACAATTGATAATTACATCCATTCACATGAACTCTAGCTGCCTATCCCTCATATGTTTGAGGAGAAGATAACAGGATGATACTTGACGTTCACAGCAAATCCACCACTTCTCTTATAAAATACAACAGCTAGGAAGTTCAACACTTTTGTCCCTGTAGGAAGGTATAAGCTAAGTCTCAAAAACTAAAATAATTAATATTTCAGCGTCAAATAAATATATATTAGGCTCCATTTATAGAACAAAAATGAAATTGACCATTGACCTCATATCTTTAATAAATTGTGTTTAACAGAAAAAGTTTGTCGAGGAGAGTCTTATTTTCTAGGTGATGTTAGGGCTAAGAAATCCTCTATTACACTTATCCTGGAGACAAACGGCTCAAAGGTGACTTTCAAATTGACACCAGTGAGCAGCATGTAAAGTCATGATCCCTCACCAGTTATCTACCTAAAGAACAGCTACGCACGATGTTGTTTGACACCATTATCTTGCGATAACGTCTGGAACTTCAGTCCGACCACTAGCAAATAAAATTGTGATTGGTGAAGTTCAAGGGCATGTGGCAATGATACCAGGTATCACGATTATAACCAGGCACTTCACAGCCAGACCAAATGGGCAAAGATCTACAGGCAAGACCAGCCACCACAACATTATGGGTTGACCATTCATACTAGATTTACACTTAAAATGAGGGAAATCCCTTGAAATGTACAGTAAAAGTAATAATTAGCAATTAGTTATTCTAGCTCCATTAAACAATTGTTAATCATAATATAATAAATAATTATATAAATATGTATGACAGTAGAAAAAACTATGTTGACAATAGAATGCAGTAATAACTATATTGTGAAAATAATGGAAGACAATTTAAACTATAGATGGACAACAAATAATATTTAGATGAAACAGAAATATTAGATCAGCCTAACTTCACATCTCCATTGAAGAAAATTCTAAGATGAGAGGAAAAAATATATAGGTATTGTACCGGGTCGTTTGACCGGTACATTTCGTTGCTTTCGTCGTTGTCTGCCGGGCTGCCTGAGACCGCTCGTGCCCGGTGATTCGCTTTACTTTGGTGGCCGTTGGCTCGGACTCGTTCGTTCCGTGTTCCAGCTCTTGTCTGTCAGGTTGGCCGTCATTCTTCTGGTTTCTCTGCGGCCGTTCGTCAAGACATGCTCGGCTAGAGACTCCTTAAACTCCAGGGTCCTTGAGTGGGACGTTCTCCCTCAGCCTGCCGTCCGGGGATGGTCGACCATTCTACCACTGCCAGCCTGGCCTGAGGACCATGTATAGAGGCCATTTACGCTCCTGCGGCCCCACCTACATCCTTGGGTAGGAGTCTTCTGTCCTCAGGTCAGTGCGTTCCATCTTGTTTTCCCGGCGGCTGAGCTGGGGGTTGATAGTTTATGAAATATAAAAAAAAAGAAGAAAAAAAAGTTTGTGGAACTATTTAATGTGGCCTAGGCCTAGGAACGGGCCATGAACTTTAACTGGGTGAGGATCAACACAGCCATGGGGACTTATATGTTTTTTAATTAAAGAAAAAAAAGAACTTTAAAAAACACAAAGAACTTTGGATGTTCATATTTATTGTTATTTAGTTTAATTAGTTTATTTTGTTGTTATATTTTAAGATTTTATGTTTGTTAGGTCCCTATGGTTAAGTTATGTTATTTATTTATATGTTTAGGCCTAGTGATTGTTATTTACATTTTTTGTTAATTGTATTCTGGATGTCTTGAAGTGACTTTTTACTAGAACGGTACCGGGTTATATATTTTTTTAAATTGTTTAATTTTTAAACTTTCACCAAAAGGGGATTATTGTTCTTTGACTTAACTTCCTATTCGGAGCTGCCCAGGGATTCCGGCTTACTCCCTGGCCTCGGTGGAATCATGGGATGGGGGCTAAATTGCCGGGTTAATTGTTGTTATCCAAAAGTTTTCTAAATTTTCACTTTTAATTGGGTCTTTAATTTCTTACGTTTTGGGTGTCTCAGGCTGCAGATAGGCCATGTAGTTGTTTATTTTGGTATTTGTAGCGTTAAGTGTTTTTGTAGCTTTTGTCATTATCTTGTTAATTTTAGTGTTTCTTGTTATTTATTTAAGTGCGAATTGATATTGGGGCCTTCTGCCAATTAATATTGTGGCCTTCTGCCGTTTTTGATTGATTAACATTTTGGTTTTCTTGATGATAAATTAGTTTTGCTCAGCTGCCGAGTTTTATTTTGACCCTCCAACTGCTGCCCGTGATCCCATCGCTTGACTTGTTTTGAGCCATCTGTTGGCGCTTGACTGTTGGCACGCTTTCCAGCTTTGGTGGGGGGGATGGGTCTCAGTATATATCATTGTTTCAGTGATATAGCATTAGTTTTTTTATTGTACTTATTAAGTTTTTTTTACTTTATTCTGTGATATTTTCATCATAAATACAAATCTTTTGTACATAAAAAAGTTATTAATACTACACGAGTTCTCCGTACCTGCTAATGGCACATTCGTTATAACTCATCAGCTGACTAAGTAAACAAAATGCTTTACAAATGACTTTTAACTAGGTTTTTGGCCATCAGCTGACTAAGTACGAGTATAAATAATGAATTTAATAGTTACTTTATATTTTAAATGAGAAAAAAGCAAAAATGGTGATTATGTGCATTCATGTAAAAAAAACTTCATAACTCCAACAAATTTCAAGAGAAGACCTTCAAGTTTTACATGTATGTTAAGAAATAGTCTGCTTACAAAATAAAGTGATTGAGACATAGCTCATTTTTCCTTGGCACTTAGCCACACAAGAATTTTTGATCAAATATTTTATTTTTTGTTTAACTTTTTTTATTGGTAAATGAAATTAATACGCACAATATATTGGTATTCAAGCAATAATTTTTAAAAAAGGTTAGAGGGATAAGATAATCCTATTAGAATTATAGTAGGCAAAGTAAAACATTGAATTTAGTTTGAAGTTGGCCTTGGCGTTTTTAGATATACCAATGAAATATATGGTGGTGTGGAAAGGATTAATATGCATACCTCCAATTTCTGCTTTTTATTAAACAATTTTCAAAATATAAGTTCAAAATATGTGCTGAATTAAAGCCGATATTTCATAAATGAGAAAATCTCATCAAAGATCTCTTTGAAAGGTTTTAATATCAATTTAATGACTTCACTTCCATTATCTAATAAACACAAGTACAATTGTGTTTTTATTGTACTTGTTTTTCTATTGTATGAGTTTTTGCTTTCCTTTCACCTACCCGTATACAGGAATGACATCCTTAATAGTTATTCATTATCTATAAAAACCTTTTTAGATGTTTGGCATGTCTTAACTAGAAATCCTTTCTGCAAATTTTAATCAAAACAGATGCTAGTTTTGAAAAATACTGTTGACATCGAAAATAAATGGAATTTAGAGTGAAAAATAATTTCAATAACACCTTTGACATAGAAGGGAAATAACAAAGGACCAAGGACAGAGTCCTAGGGAACCCGTCCGTATGACGAGCCTACAGTCTTACAGAACCCTCTGCCCTTACAAGTTACTGTCGGTCTGTAAAATATGACATTACTCAGTTAAAAAACATTGGAAATCAGCCATTTTTAATTTAACAACACAGGTAAAGGATGGCAAACACAATAAAAAACGTTTGAAAGATTAAATAAAGTTAAAATAGAAAGTTTCTCATCCATGAATAGTCTAATGTCACAATTAATCTTGAGAAGTGCAGTATTAGTGCTATGATAGGAACGAAAGCCAGACTGATAGTTTGACAAAATTTGGTTTTCATCCAGGAACAATATAAATTGTTGATGTTCAAGACATTTGGAAAGGGCAGAAGGTATACTGATAGGCCTAAAATGCAAAAGAGATTTAGATGAGAAGGAACATTTTTGTAATGAACCTTCTACTGCTTGAATCCAGAGAACTGGAAAAACGGATGAGATATATTAAATATTTTGGTTATTATGAGTAGAGTAACAAGTAATGTATCTTTAATAAACTGGATGAGAATATTCTCAGCCCTGATAGAGCCGCTGGACATCCTTGTCAGCCTCTGTTACAGGTGAAAAATCAAATTGATGGTCCGAGACCATTGTCAGGGTACTATCAATCTACGTACTGACAATCTACATGCACCAGCCACTTCAACAGGAATCTTAACAAAGAAACCATGTTAGAGTTTAAGTCAAAAGAATACAGGGGTTCCTGTTTCGATATTCTAATTCCCAGATCCTTAAATTTGGACCATAATATTTTTGTAGCAAGTTTTAGAGAAAAAGAATTAGAATAAAATATGATTTTGGATTTCTTATTTCCTGATATGTTTTACTTCTTAGCCTTTTAGGAACAGCCCAGCCCAGCCCTGGTCAGATTATGTCCTTTTGACATGAAGAAAAGCTATCTCTTGTTTTTGCATGTGTCAAATATGATCAATAAGCTAGGGAGCTGATCCTTTAGTAACTCACTTTTAATTATTGGAGTATGTCAAAAATATTTGTTACAAGTATCCACCATGAGATTAGTATTATTAGATGAAAGCGCTTCTGCAGTGCTTGTTAATTTATTTTATTTATTGCTTTTACGACCCTATTGGATCACTTTAGTTCAAAACTTGTAGTCGTCCTTAGCTGTTTCATTTGTTTGGCTGTCTCTTCTTTCTTTTTAGCCCATATTTTTTTTAGCCGTTCCGATCTTCGTCTTCTTTCCTCCTCTGAATACACCACATTTCGTCTTGGTCTTGGTTTGTGCGTGAGTGTTATTGTGTTTGTTTTTACCCATTCGCTGTATTTCTGTGATTTTGTTACGAGATCCTCCTTCAAGATTCCTAGTTCTTCCATGTCCTTCTGCACTTCTCTCACCCAGTTTGACTTGATTTTTTTATTCCAGTAAAAGTCGATCAGTCGTTTAGCTAGTCTAGTGTCTTCCGTTCTCAATATGTGTCCTAGGAATGATATCCTTTTCCTTCTGAAGAATTCTGTTAGTGGAGTGATTGTTTTATAGACGGTTTCGTTTGGGATTATTCTCCATTGACCTTTCACTAGGTTCTTCTTGTTTATACACTTTCTTATTATCCTTCTTTCTAATTTTTCTATTGCTTCTATCTCTCCTATTTTGTAAGGTCCGGAGATTGTCTCGCATGCGTATTGTATTTCCGGGAGAATCACCGTTTGGTAATGTCTGATTTTGGTTTTTGTTGATAAGCATCTCTTATTGTATATGTTTTGAGTTGTGAATAGAGACTTCTTCAGTTTGTCAGTTCTTTCTTTCCAGTTGATTTTCTCGTTATTGTTGTGTGTTATTGTTTCCCCCAGATACTTGAATTTTTTCACCAGTTCTACTTTAGTGTTAAAAATTGATATGTGATTAACGCAGAGAGGATCCCTGACCATGATTTTGGTCTTTTCGAACGAGATTTTTAGTCCAATTTTCCCAGCTATCTCTTCTAGTGTCTCAATTTGCGTTCTTGCCTCTTTTATGCTGTTTGCTAATAAAGCCAAGTCGTCCGCAAAACCTAAACAGTTCACTTTGATTTTCGTTCCTACTTTTATTAGTTCTGGGTTAATCTTCCTCCATTCTCTCATCAGATATTCCAGTGCGCAGTTAAATAGAATTGGGGACAACCCGTCCCCCTGTCTTAATCCTGTTTTAATTTCGAACGCGTCTGAGGTTGCTCCTCTGAATTTGACTTTAGATGTTGTGTTCTCCAGTGTAAGCCCAATCATTTTGATCAGTTTGGGGTGTAAGCCTAAATTTCTCAGTATCTTCTTCAAAGATTCTCTATGTATGCTGTCGTAGGCTTTTTGGAAATCGATGAAAGAGATCACTAGTTGTTTGTTTCTCGACTTGTAGTAGTCGATGATTAGCTTTAGGTTTAATATTTGTTCTGGGCAGCTTCTTCCCGGTCTAAATCCCGCCTGATATTCTCCCAGTTCTTTTTCTAGTTGGTCTCTGACCCTGTTATAAATTATTTTGGAGAGAATCTTGTACGTACAGTCCAGTAGGGAGATCCCTCTATAATTGCCTGGGTCGGTCTTACTCCCTTTTTTGTGAATGGGACATATTATTGCTGTTGTCCATCTTGTCGGTAATTTCTCCTCTTTCCAGATCTTTTGAATGTTCTTGTGGAGGCTGGTAACTGCGTTTTCTCCGGCGTACTTCCAGAGCTCTGCTGTCAGTTGGTCTTCTCCGCTAGCTTTGTTGTTTTTTAATTGTTTAATTGCTATTTCTACTTCTGATTTTGATGGTGCTTGTACGTTCTCTTCCGGTGTCCTGACTTCTGTGTTAGTATTTATGTCGAGTATATTGATCGGGTCTTCGCAGTTCAAAAGATTTCGGAAGCTTTCCGCCATAATGTTGGCATTTTCTTCATCGTTGTGTGCCGTTACTCCTTCTTTGTTTTTGAGCATGAGGGTTGGTGGTGTAAAGGTTTTGGTTTTTTCCCTAAATGTTCTATAGTATTGCCGTGAGTTGTTTTTGGCAAAGCTATCTTCTATTTGGTCCAGCAGTCCGTGATGATACTTTCTTTTGCTATTTCTTAACGTTCTTTGAGTTAGTTTCCGTTGTTGGGTCAGCATTGCAAAATTTTCGTCAGTTTTGTTATTTTGGAATTTCTTCCACGCTTCATGTCTCCTGTCGACTGCCTCCTCACACACTCTGTCCCACCACTGGTGTTTTTTTCTCTTTTCGGGTTGTGCTATTTCTGCGGCTATTGTTTTCAACTTCTCTGTCAGTACTTCCAGTTCCGTGTCTGATTGGACTGTGTTTGTTTTCATTGTGTATTGTGTGTTGTTTTGTATTTTTGCTTGGTCGTAGGTTCGTCTCAACCGATTGGCTCTTTTTTTCTTTTTCCCAGCCGGTGTTATTTTGATTTTTATTTTGGACAGGTAGTGATCAGAACCTAGGTCCTTTCCCCTCAGAACTTTAACGTTGTAGATTTCTCTGTGATGGTCTTTGTCCATACAGACATGGTCAAGTTGGTATTCGCCCTTTTTCCAATCGGTGTGTTTCCACGTTTTCTTCTTGTGTGGTCTTCTTTTGAATCTGGTCGATTCAATCACCATTCTGTGTTCTCTGCAAATTTCTATCAATCTTCTGCCGTTCGTGCTAGTTTTCTTTTGTGCCGGCCAGTCCCCAACAATGTTCCTGAACCTTTTCTCTCTTCCTATCTGCGCATTGAAGTCTCCCATCACGATTTTAGTGTGGTTTGATGGAATATTAGTGAGGATTTGGTCTAGTAGATTCCAGAATCCCTCCACAGTTTCTGGGTCAGTTTTGTTCTTCTCGTTTGTGGGTGCGTGCACGTTGACTAGCGTGTACGTTTTGTTTGCGGACCTGATGGTCAGAGTTGCTATTCTATCCGTGTAGGCCTTGAACTCCTTGACAGAATTTATTATTGTGTTTTTCACTATGAAACCTGTTCCGAACTGTGGTATATTTTTCATTACTCTCTTTCCGGGGATTCCTTGGTAGATTCTGAATCCCTGTGATTCGTATGGTTCCCGCATTGTGTTTCTCATCTCCTGTATGGCGAGTATTGTTATCCTTTGTTCTATGGCAGTGTCCAGTAGAGTTTTGAGTTTTCCAACCTTAGCTAGTGAGTTTATGTTTATTGTGGCGAAGTTTGTAAAGGTGTTGGTCTTCAGTGTTTGTTTCGGTGTATTCAGATGCTCCGATTCATCCGTAAGTTCCTTTGGTTGATTGCTCCCCGGATCTGATGGCAATCTTTCCTGTCTTATTTTGGCAGGCGGGGAATTTTGACTAAAAGAACTTTCCATGTTTTGAACTTTCAAGGATGTATCTTTCCTGTGTGGAGACAAGTCTCCGAGATTACAACTACAAATGTGATTTGTAGAGGAAGGTGATTCAGCCGCACAGTTTGTGAACTTTTGTTTATTACAGCTGTTAAATGAAATTTTAAATTGATGTTTGAAGAATTAGGTTAATTAATATTGAAATGGAAATGACATATAACTTAATTTATATTTTCAATATATAAAGATGAAAATTATAGAAAACTATTAAAAATATTACCTTTAAAATGAATTGTAACTGGTTTAGAACGTATTGTATTTATAAAACACTACTAAAATCACTTTTATTGCAACAGAAAAATAACAAGCTTTTTATGTATCAACATCAGCTGATCACCCTAAACCGTCGTGAGACAGGTTAGTTTTACCCTACTGATGACACAGTCGTTGCAATAGTAATCCTGCTCAGTACGAGAGGAACCGCAGGTTCGGACATTTGGTTCATGCACTCGGTCGAGCGGCCGGTGGTGCGAAGCTACCATCCGTGGGATTATGCCTGAACGCCTCTAAGGCCGAATCCCGCCTAGATGGCGCCGACATACACTTGGAGTCCCGTGAGCAGAAGGCTCAAAACAATGTGACTTTATTAGGCGGTGCCGTACTTCGGGCGGCCCGTCGCACGAGCCAGTGGCCGCGTACCGTAAGTGGACGGCTCAGTCCAACTGTGTCTGTGTCCGTACTGGTCGCGGCTTAACCTGGGTCGACCCTTCGGGGAGTTCGATGTCGGGACTCGGAATCGTCTGTAGACGACTTTGGTAATTTATTATACTGTAGTTACAATAAAAATAAATTTAAAAAAATAAATAACATTTTATTGTCAATAAGCCAGTACAAGTAATTGACAACATTAAAATTATAAAAAAGAGACATTTAAACAATGGTATAATGTAAAAAAATATTCTGTTACAATATACATAATAATATATATACTACACATGAAATACACAATAATATACAGGGTGTTTTGTGAGAGGTTGGCACAATATCAGGATATGATAGTAGACATAAAAATAAGCAAAAATGTTCCTGTAAACATGTGGCCTATCTCACCTTGTTAAGTGTCTGTAAGTGTTTTTTATGAAAAAAATTATTTCTTATAAACATGGTTTGAGCTAATAATTTTAAACATGGTATATTTGCTAACCTAGTTAGGGGAGTTTAAAATAAAAAAGGAACAAAATTATCTTTTATCAGTTTCAAAATGGCAACCATTAGAAATGTTAAAAGTTAAATAACTTTAAAACCATTATTTGTATTGAAAATGTATTAGAATACTTTAATTTTGTAAATTTAATAACAAATTCAAAAATACCCCAATTTTAAAAATTGATTAGAAAATAAAAGAGTAAAGCACTTTTTTGTATGCTTTTTTAGGGTTTTTCACTTGTATGAAGTTTACTAATCAAATGTATAACTTCTTAGTCATTATAAATGGCTGTTTTTAATTATTTTAAATATCAGCTGGTTTTATGTGAAGGCCCTTTTCATGTATACTTGTTTAGGGTTTCCTAAAAAATAGCCTTTTGTTAATGAAAAAAATTTTTACATCAAAAAAACACAAATTGTATAATGCTGTTCAATGTGATGACCTCCTTCATCAATGCATACTTCAGCCTAAAATAATTAATTAAGCAATGTATACTTTAAAATAATTAAAAACAGCTGTTTTTATAATGACTAAGAAGTTATACATTTGGTTAGTAAACTTCATACAAGTGAAAAACCCTAAACAAGCATTCATGAAAAAGTGCTTTACTCTTTTATTTTCAAACTGATATTTAAAATTAAGGTATCTTTGAATGTGTTATTAAATTTACAAAATTAAAGCTTTCTAATACATTTTCTATACAAATAATGGTTTTAAAGTTATTTAACTTTTAACATTTCTAATGGTTGCTATTTTGAAACTGATAGAGATAATTTTGTTACTTTTTTATTTTAAACTACCCCTAACTAAGCTAGCAAATATACCAAGTTTCAATATATTAGCTCAAACCAAGTTTGAGATATAATTTTTTCATAAAAAACACTTACGGACACTAACTTAACTAGGTGAGTTAGGCCACATGTTTACAAAAAGGAACTTTTTTGCTTATTTTTATGTCTACTATCATACCTGAAATTGTGCCAACCTCTCCGAAACACCCTGTATTATACACATGAAATACAAAAGTTGTAGTAATAAAAGAAAATATAATACAGGCTACATGAAATAGATAGTAATATATAGTACTCATGGAATACAAAAGTTGTAGTAAAAAAAGAAAATATAATATATGCTACATGAAATACATAATATACAGGAAATACAAAAGTTGTAATAACAAAAGAGAATACCGAGTGGAGCAATTATACAAAGGACATACATACAAAATAACAGTGACTAATACAGATGAAACGTGACAATTAATTATAAACTATTTTACTAAATTACATTTAAAACATTCTTCTAGATTGTAAAAAAGGCGAACCAAGCATACAAATTTGTCTTAAAGGTATTTAGTGGTAATTTCTGATGTTGTTGGTAATTTATTGAATACCAATGATATTATAACACCTGTACCTACTTATATGCTCTGTTATTGTATCTTGTTTGGTACTTATAGTTATCTTACTCCTAATATTTATGTTACTTTAAAATTGATGATATTTTCATTCATTATTGCATACTTTATTTTTAGATTAAGTTGTTTGTGGTTACTTTATAATACTTGTAAAATGGAGATATGTCCGTAGGAAATAAAATAAATAAAAGAATAGTTTCTCTCCAATAACTTCATAACTATTTAAAGTTTTGTTTAATCGGTGATGGTATGTTAATTTGGTTTTTCAATCTGGTATTATATGAACGTATATTATTTCTTGGCTGTATTTCTGGTAATTTAATTTTATTATGTACTAACACTGTGTAAATATACAAATTAATTACAATTAATATTTTAAGTTGAAAAAATAAAGGTTTACAATTAGCTTTATAAGAAGAACCAGTGATAGCTCTAATTGTTTTTTTTAATGATTAAAATGTTATTCACATGAATTGAACTGCCCCAAAGAATTATGCCATAAAGAATTATACTTTGGAAAAATGCAAAGTACGAAGATATAACAAAGATGTACCTGGTACAAAGATTTTACGACTTTTTAACAAATAAATTACCCTAGACAACTTACAGCTAATAAACATAATATGATTTTCCCATGTCAGCTTGGAATCAATGTGAACTCTAAAAAATTGTACACTTTGTGTAGGGGGTAAAGTTTGAACAGTTACATTTTCAGGCTAAAATGAAGCTCTTATGTTTTATTTTCATTGAGTAAAAATCTGTTCACCTTAAACCATCTGGATGCTTTGGTCATTGTATTGTTAAGGGGAGCACGCCGTGGTGAGGGTTAAAAAATTCAATTTTTTTATTATTATCTTTAAAAAATCTCCATTTCATCCTGTTTAAGAAAATATATAACACTTGGTACTTTCCTTGCTTTTTATGGTTAAAAAAAATAAAAACAAGAATGGCGTTAATGTATTCAGCACAAACTTTCAAGTGATGAAAAACCACAACACGAGCTTTGTCCTTTTGGAAATGAGTTTTGGTGTAAGTATAAAAAAGCACAAGAACAAAATATAGAATATAAACATAAAAACTCTACCTGAAGAAGTAATGAATGTAATAAAGCCAGTTTACAAAGATTTGTCGGATCCAAAATTGTTAAAACGTTGTTTGCACGGAAAGACTCAAAATTCGAATGAGAGCTTTAATAATGTGATTTGGAGTAGGGTTCCAAAAACTACATTTGTAGGGCTTAAAACTCTTCAGATTGGAGTAAATGACTCCGTTATAAGCTTCAATGAGGGTGCCATTGGTAAAGCTAATGTGTTTGAAAGATTGGGAATAACACCTGGGAAGTTTATGATTGAAGGACTGAAGAAAATTTATGAAAATAGAATAAAGAAAGCAAATAAAGAGGTTCAAGAGGAAAATAAGAATAAAAGGGTTAGGAGAAGGTTGCTCAAGAGAAGAAAAGAAGATACTGATTGTCAGGATTATGTTCCAGGAGGTTTTTAGTGTGTGTTTGCTAGTTTAGACTTCAAATGGATTTTCCCGAAAGTTACTTTTTTCAGTGTTTAGGTACTATTTTCTCCCGAACTATTTTCTCCCGAAAAGTCTGGGCCTACAGACTTCAAAATTTATACACATAATTTACACTACTTAATGAGTAATTTACTCCATTTTTATGAAATTATATTAAGTTTTAAGTACCTAGTCTAAAAAAAATTTGAACTTTAAAATTAAAGATATTTTTATAGTATAAAAAAGAAATTTTTTTTCCTAAATAATTGTTGTAGCTAAATACTTCATAATGGAGTACTTCATTAACCAACATGAACACAATAAGCAAAAAAAATTCATCACCCTAGTTTTATAGGTTATGAGAAACTTGCACCTAAATAGTAACATGTTTTCCCATTTAAATAGCATTGGAGGCCTCGCCGCGGCGTGCTCCCCTTGCGTTTTAAGATTATTGAAAATACTATTGATATTTAAATATGTGGTATTATCAGCATATAATACAACAGGAGATTCTAATCATTTTGGAAAGTCGTTGATAATTATAAGAAATAAAAAAGGCACAAGGGCAGATCCTTGTGGACACCTGTTTTGACTTAAACTTTTTTTAGACCTCTTTTCCAACATAAACAATTTGTTGACAGTCTGACAAGTATGAAAGTATGATCTCATAAGTTTTAAGCTAGTATTTTTTATACCATCATGATCTAACTTGTTTAAGAGAATTTCATGGTTATCACCGTCAAATGCCTTGCTTAGGTCACAGAATAAAGCATGAGCACAGCCCTTATTTTCAAACACATTATTAATAAGGCTAGTCATGTCATCAATAGCATTTACTGTAGACCTATGTTTTTTAAAACCCATATTGTGAATCACTTAACAATTTATTATACTCAAAATAATTTTAAAGTTGAGAATAGATAACTACTTCAAAGATTTTAGCAAAAACGGGTATAGTTGAGATTGGCCTGTATGAAGATGGTAAACTTTGTTCTCCCTTTTCATATACAGGGACTACACTGGATATTTGTAGTTCAGCTGGAAAACCCCCGTCCATAAAACATTTGTTAATACAAAAAGTTAGCTGCTGTGCATTACTTTCTTGATTATGATACTGGATAGATCATAAACGTCTACATTTTCAGAATGTTTGAAACTTTTTACAATGCCTATAACGGTTTGGGTGGAAACTTCTGTAAAATTAAAATATTGCACAGGGTTGATGATAGTTACTGGAAAGTTTGTTTCAGTAAGTTGATGGCTTTGACATTGGGAGTATTGATAGAGCTACAAATTTCATCAACACTGTTTATAAAATAATCATTCATGACATTAGCTTACTGTGCTTACTGTTGTTTGCAATTTTATTAATTAATTTCTAAGCAGTTTTACATTAATTGCTAGACCCTTCAATCTGTTTAGAATTTTAGGTTTTCTTAGCTTCCAAAAGTGCTGCCTTATATCATCGTATCATCGTGTTCACCATACGCACATTTTTGTAGGGCTGTCAAATGGACTTTAGATGCAGATTGGTCTCTTGCACAATGGTGTTGATAGGAGACTCGTGTAGGTGTCTATCAGTTCTTCAAGCCCACTGCTAAGCGTGGTGATGGTATCCTGGGGTGATTCATGAGCAACATTATTCGCTCCAGCCATGATAAGAAAGTCTTTATCGGACAGTTCAGGCAAATTATTACTGCTTGGACCTACAACTTGTCTCATGGTGGCACTGGGCTTTACAAAGCTAGACAGATTGAACTTTTTACTATTCAGATTGCCTGTAGATGACAAGATATTTTCCTGCAATAGCCGTCAGTATATGACAGTACTTTGTGGCCTACTTGAGGAGTAAGTTTTGGAACACTTTTGTTTCTTGGGAATGGTTTGCGCAGAGGTTTTATTAGGGGCTGGTCTAGGCCTCTGAGTGGTGTAGGCCTATATGATGTGCTGTTTGACTCAGATTCAATTTGAGAGATGAAAATCTATTGCGAAGAGGTAGGAAGTGATCATTATCATTGACAAATACAGTTGGTAGATGAGTTGTGTGCCTACCTTAATTGTGTCTCTTAAAGCGACAAACAGATTCCCAGCCTCTAGCTGGGTTAGGCCTAGGTGTACCAGTACAGGTTTCATGTGGTTCTTGCAACTTTAAATAACTCATCGAGCTTAATTTCTTAAAGTTTCTAATCGTTATTAAACTGTTCATTTACTAGCCTAAGCTCACTTATGTCCTTATTTAGCTGTGAAATAACGGCATCCTTACTTGAGAGAATGGCGGCAGTCTCAGCGTCTTTTTGACTGATACAAGTGTGACATAACCAAGTTTCTTCCTCATTTAAGACAGCTATGTCAATTTGAGCACACTTAGTATGAATCCAGAAACCACATTTATCACACTGTATTCTCTTTAGAACTCTCTTTTTACAAAATTTATACAAACAGTGACGAATTTCAACGGAACTACCTTCAAACGTGTCTGTACAGACCGGCGCCATCTTGGATCTTGGACTTACTGATATTAAATGAATTTAGGTTTAGACTTTAGTAAGTGAAGTTACGAAATAATATTTTTAATTTTTTTCTTGGTGTATCTTAAATTGAAATTTAGATATTTGTGTTCTATTTCTTTTTATTTAATTTTGTTTTTTTTTATTGGATATTATTTTATGTTATAGAATTCTCCGATTGAGTATGTTGCAGCATCAGCTAAGTATTTTCTTAGTTTTATTTTGAATTTATTAAAGATGTTCTCTTTGTTATTTCTGGTAAAAATGTTGGTCCCAAGTATGTTATTTTTTGTTTATAAAAATTTATATTATGATGTGAATTTTATTTCTTGTATTATAATTATGTATCTGAAAAGTCTTATAAATTGTCGTTGGTTTTTTCATTACGGTATAAATAAAATACTGAAGTGTCGTATATTATAATAATAATAAAACATCTTTATTGTCATACGAATTTGTACAAATTTTTGACAAAGTCAATAACAGCAATAGCTGTATTAGTGTCGTATATGTTTTGTCCACATAATGTGAGAATTTTCATATTTTTGAAAAAAATGTTCTCATTGATCATATTTTATTTAATTTGTTCATGATTCCTATGGATCTTTTTTGTAGTTTAAGGACTTGATCAAGATTTTGTTTACTGGTTAAGAAAGATAAGATCTGTTTTGAAAGCCGAGGAGTAGAGTTGTCCATGGTGTGCATCCAGGGTCAGATCAGTAATGTCCATGATGTCAAGCCAAGTGTCGGCAAAGGCAGTATAGTGAGTAGAATCCAGTTGCAGTAATGTCATGTTACATGATTGTAACTTTGATCATAAGAAACAGGTCCTAGTAAGTCACAGTTCAGGTCTCCAATCACGAATATACAATTGTAACAAACCATAACAGCTTTAAGAGCTTTCCTAAAAGCAGAAAGATATTAAAGATTTGGATCTCTGTACCATTCACTAGCAAGGATATGCGTTCCATTGATGCTGATATCTAAGAACATATGTCAGTGTAGGATTCATGCAATATGTGACTTGACATGTGAGACTTGATGTAGATGGCAACACCTCCACCCCCTTATAGAGGCGATTGTAACGATAAGAATAGCCTGGCAATTCGACTAATTTATTATTTATGTAAGGTTTTGAGCCTAATCTCAGATATGGATATACGATAAAATAAATTACTATTAAAAATTCATCACAATGGTAAGACAAATATTGGGCATTGACATGAGCTGTCCATGCTTATGATATAGGCGAAGTATGCGGCAGAAATTAACGGAGCTGAGTGGCAACCATGCTTGGGGTGGGGGATGTAGATCAGAGTTCAAGTGTGACAGTGAGGTACATACAGCAGCAGAGGCCAATGTGACCGGGACGCAACAAAAAATGTGAAAGAAACTTGCATACACACAAACAAAGCCAGACACACCAGAGAATCTACTTTCGCAAATTTCTAAATTATTTACAAACTGCTTCTATATGGTAACTAAGGGAAATTAGAAAACTAAATATAATTATCAATGATGCAGATTAAAGTTAACTGAAACAAAAAATACTTATACTACAAATATGTTTAGAAAACATAAACAACCATATTGACATTAACTCACATTTACATTATTAATACATAGAAAGAAAACAAACTTCTAGTAACTTATAAATACTATACTTCATCTATAACTATTGTATTATGTTGATCATATAAAATATTTCGATTGACAATAGAGTTTTGTCCAAATATTTTGATCTTAACTCTTATACTATAAGAAGGTCAAAATTGCAGAGTTTACTTTGCATACCACAAATGTTTTGAATAAGAAGTAAAGCTAAATAGGATTTCATAGTCTTTGACAAATTTAAAAAATGGTAATACTCCTTACAAATTAATAAAGCTAGCAAAACTTTGTACAAGTAGTTCAAAAGGAAAAATTCAGGAATACACGAACATATTTGATACCGTATAAATACAGGAGGAGTAAGAAACGGGGATGGAATTTCTCCACTTCTATTTAACTTTGCTTTGGAAGGAGCACTTAAAAAGATAGAGGATGTATAAAGAAGCAAAGTTAGGAGATAAAATCAAAAACCTTGTATTTAAGGATGATGTAGCCATCCTGAGAAAAGGAGTGACTTATAGAGACTTGCAGGGACATTCTTATTAGAAGCAGCTAAAGAAGGCCTGCAAGTGAACCAAGAAAAAGCACTGTACCATTACAAACACATAAGCAGAAGAACTGAATGGGAGGGGGAAAGGCTAGAAGAGCTTAACCATGAATTCAAGGTAACAAAAAAAAAATTAAATACTTAGCAGTTACAATAACATATGACAATACAGATGGTGAAATTCAATACAGATTAGCAGCAGCAAATAGAATTTAATGAAGCCTGCAAAAATTCCTAAGAGTAAACTCATAACAAGGAAACTTAAATTAAGAATACAAAACCATGATTCTACAAGTTTTAATATATGTGTGTGTGTGTGTGTGTGTGTGTGTGTGTGTGTGTGTGTGTGTGTGTGTGTGTGTGTGTGTGTGTGAGTGTGAGTGTGTGTGTGAGTGTGTGTGTGAGTGTGTGCGAGTGTGTGAGTGTGTGCGTGTGTGAGTGTGCGTGCGTGCGTGTGTGTGTGTGTGTGTGTGTGTATGTGTGTGTGTGTGTGTGTGTGTGTGTGTGTGTGTGTGTGTGTGTGTGTGTGTGTGTGTGTGTGTGTGTGTGTGTGTGTGTGTGTGTGTGTGTGTGTGTGTGTGTGTGTGTGTGTGTGTGTGTGTGTGTGTGTGTGTGTGTGTGTGTGTGTGTGTGTGTGTGTGTGTGTGTGTGTGTGTGTGTGTGTGTGTGTGTGTGTGTGTGTGTGTGTGTGTGTGTGTGTGTGTGTGTGTGTGTGTGTGTGTGTGTGTGTGTGTGTGTGTGTGTGTGTGTGTGTGTGTGTGTGTGTGTGTGTGTGTGTGTGTGTGTGTGTGTGTGTGTGTGTGTGTGTGTGTGTGTGTGTGTGTGTGTGTGTGTGTGTGTGTGTGTGTGTGTGTGTGTGTGTGTGTGTGTGTGTGTGTGTGTGTGTGTGTGGTGTGTGTGTGTGTGTGTGTGTGTGTGTGTGTGTGTGTGTGTGTGTGTGTGTGTGTGTGTGTGTGTGTGTGTGTGTGTGTGTGTGTGTGTGTGTGTGTGTGTGTGTGTGTGTGTGTGTGTGTGTGTGTGTGTGTGTGTGTGTGTGTGTGTGTGTGTGTGTGTGTGTGTGTGTGTGTGTGTGTGTGTGTGTGTGTGTGTGTGTGTGTGTGTGTGTGTGTGTGTGTGTGTGTGTGTGTGTGTGTGTGTGTGTGTGTGTGTGTGTGTGTGTGTGTGTGTGTGTGTGTGTGTGTGTGTGTGTGTGTGTGTGTGTGTGTGTGTGTGTGTGTGTGTGTGTGTGTTTCAAGGTACAGGCACCAAAAATAAATAACAAAATACTTAAAAGAATTGTTGGATCAATCCTAGAAGGAAATACATGTTGAACCAGAAAAAAACAAAGAATTATAAGAAATAAAGAGGGCCAAGGAAAGTTGTTATAATTTTAAATGAACCCAAAGGGTTAAAATCTCCACTATGTTTCTATACAAACATATAAAAATAAGAAATTGATGAGGCTTACCTATTTTTGGTGTTAGTAATAACAGTCTAATAACATACAGTCACGACATTACGTTAAAAATTGGCGACAAGCACTACGCTAGCGCTTTTAGCAGCAGGAACAGAGTAGCTCATATTTCTGCACTATTTATATCCATAGCTATTATTAGTAAATGTCGCATAAATTAACCCTTAAAGCGCCATTTACACAATGCCTATTTCCATTAAGCGCTAATTTATTGTAAAAAATCAAAATTATATTTTTTAGTTGCTAATTTTTTTTTCTGTACAGGAAAATAAAAGATATGATAACATTTTAAAACTTTTATCAGCTTACTCAACCTTTATTTCTTATTTATGAATATGTAAATAAGCAAGCTTTTACTTGAAAGAAATCCTCTGGCATAGATCACTTATACAGTATGAATCAATACAAAATATTATTACTATTAATAAAATATGTATGATTGAATAAATTTACCTGTTTATAAACTGATAAAGACAGGGCCTGCACATAACACTTATAATAAAAAACAAGTAAATACATATAGCACTTGAATACGATGTATTTAGTACCTTGCACAAAATCGCCAAAATCAAAATTGACCGGATTATTCATATTGACACTTAAAACTAATAAATTACTAACATATATTAAACTAATGATAAAAACAACTAAATACACAGTTTCAAAGAGGTGAGGCAGCGGACAATGATGACCGCTTGGTTGGATAGTAGTTGCGTGAATATGCGTTAGTGGCATTGTGTGACGCAGCAGAAATGTACACTGCCAGACAAAAACCAGTCTCATAGTGATTGACAGGAACGCACTACCGGATTAAATTAGAAAGATTACTTTTTTAACCATTACACATATATGCGCATACATCGTTTAGAGCAAAGTCAATATATGCACTTACGGCGTGATAAGGGTTAAGACTATAATCTGTCATGTCACTTTTCATATTGTTATTGCACTTCTTTGTAAGATACAATGCAATACAACGGTAATGTGCTGTAGTCTGTGCTTCTGCTATTAGGAATGTTGGCTTCATAGAGCTGCCATGCAAGTGACGTGATTCAGTGTTAAATGACTGTCTGTGTATAGGTGTCATTACTACTGTACCTGTATGTGTGTGGGTTTGTTATTACCACTGTATGTATATGGGTGGGTGGGGTGAGACTAAGACCTTACACAACTCTGTGGTGACGTGGTCTCAATGTAAGGGAAGGGGAAGCGCCCCTCAACAGTGAAGGCAATGTAAATACTGCATTCATAAAGGCTATCCCCAAAATCGTTGGTAATAACAAATTATGATAGCACAAAGGCTTAAAGATTATTCATGATGTAATGATTAAAATATGATGTTCAAAACCTAGAAATGTTGATATTTGTTTGATAAATTAGTACTGTATTCCCAAATTTAAAGTGTCTGAATTTGTGAAGGGAGGGCTCAGTGAGATTCAAATTCTGTGGAAGTTAGAGGTAAGAATAGGCCCTCGGCTGACACAATGACATGTAGAGATGAACCGTGCAACCTTGCCTGATCAATAATGTAAACACCAAATAATCATACCTACCATTATAATTTCATATTTTTCATGATAGGGCCTGAATAAAAAAAATGTAACCTGACAAACTTTATTTTTGTTTGGCTTCCAGTAATAGCCTAGGCTAATGTAGACGTCATGATTTAATTAATTTTATAACCTTCAATTTCATTTAATTTAGCCTAACTAAGTATTTGTGAAATAATATAATAAATTATAAGCTTATAATATTCTAAATACACTCTATACTAGGCCTAATAAAAACTCACAATAAACACGTCTCCTCACAATAGAATTCATAAATACTATACGAGCAGTCTACAGTTGATCCACCTTCAACAACAATTGAAATTTTGATTTTAGGGACTTAAAAACAATAATATTGTGTAAATATTTGTGTATATGAATATTCTACATTTTCAAACAACAAATTACAATATTAATATTATTTGACGTCCACCTATATATTTGGTTGTTCCATTGTTTCCTACATAAAAAAATAGTACATTACGAATCTACTCTCTACATTACAAGTAAGGAACATGAAAATAAACTGGAAAGTTGAAAAAGAACCACAAAATGTTGTACCACACATACTGTATAATTGTACTGTTATAGCACTAGGCTAAGAAAAAAGAAACACATAATGGTTTGTAGAGAGGGAAAAAATATAATAATTTCTATGAAGGTAAAATATTATGATTGCTTGAGAAAATAAATAGGAACCCTTTTTCTTTGTGACAATGAGAAGTGTAAAGTGCATAGTTCCTTTATTCCAATTAAAGTTATTAACAGATTTTTAATTTGTATGACATATTTAATTGTTGTTATTGATATACGTTTTAATATTTTAAATTTCAAACACTTAATATATTTAATATGTTTTCATTTTAAATACTGGTTTAGTTATAAGAAATAGTAAAATGCAAATAGTCAATAGTCCATAAATGCGTAAACAATCGCCCTTTACGATCGGCCAGTGCAGTGACCGCCTCGCTCAGAGTCGATGTTCTTATATGACTAGTAGGCCAGCCACGAGGACCCTCGCCGAACGTACAGTACCTTTATGTTGTTATGGATGCAATGCTTTTCAATCTTGCACCATCATCTATTCGTAGATCAGTTCTGGGCCTAACGTTATTGTACAAGATCGTGAATGGAGTCATAGACCGCCCTGATATTTTTACGATATATAAAAATTAATATTTTCAATAGTTGTATTGCTGATAGTATGATGCTATATTTTTCTCCTCCGTTAAAAGGCACATGTGTTATTCTTTTCTTTTTTTTTTTTTTTTGTAGATGAGACAGCAGAAGTTTCTTCTTCTTCTCCATGAAGTAGCTTAAATATTTTGTTTCTGTTGAACTTAATAATAACCAACATACTTATACTTTATTCTTGATTGTCAATTTTTTCAGTGGATCAATTCTAATTCATTTAAAGCCAAGATTGTTGATATTTTAAGTAATTTATCCTAAATTTTGATTAGAAATGGTAAGTAGAATTTTTCTAACCTGAAATTTGACTAGGCCTATTAATTTATGTAGTTTTAAAATTAATTTTTATCTGTTGATCATTAACCCTAGATTCGCCATATCCATATTAGATTCACCCTTATAAAATTCTACAGGGTTTAAGGAAAATAAGCTACTTCCTGATTTGCATTTATCAAAAGGTAACCAGGCTTGTGCCTATAATTATTGTATCAGTAAAAATGTACAATGAGTATTTCTGATTTTGAAGTTTTCTTAACACCCCCACAAAATAGCCTAGCCTATTTCGGAATGAACATGAAAAAATTATGACTCAAAGACTCTTTTGATCCTTCAAAATTTAACCATTTTGAACGCTATTAGCATTGTGGGGTATTAGCATTGTGCAAAATTTTGTCCTGTTCACCAACATGGAAAGGATATTGCAATCAAACTATTATTATGTGTTAGGGTTGATATGCGCATAACATAACCTAATTCCTGGTAACTTAGCACTTTCTAGATGCTTCTGAATATATGATTTCTTGTTGAAAAAGTGGTGAAATATGGGATTATATTTCTTAAGGAGGTTGATTTTATTTGTGGATCTCATTTTTTACTAAAAAATCGAAAAAAAAGTTAGTTTAATAATGTTATATCGTTAGCCTAGAATGACAAGGTTCTATCTGGCATAAACCTAGTTTTGAGAAAACAGCTGTTAAAGATTTGGTTTATTACTGCGTAACCATTTTAAATCAAATACCCGCAAACTTTTGGTACTACCTTTCTAACATCAAAACCAAAATGTTTACACTTCTCTAGACAATTTTGGCTACTCAATACCCAAAATATGAAATATTTAAAATATTAGTTGGAACCTTGTCACTGTAAATTTTGGAAAATCTTTGAGTTACAAGGTTCCATCTCTCACATGGAACCATGTCATATTAATATTCACGCTCACTTTAGCCTAGGATGTTTTCATGCTTACCTAAATGTTTCATAATAGACAGTATTAACTTGTTTGTCATACAATTTTTTAATTATTTAATTATTTTTTAAATAAATTCAATGAAAAATATATATATTCCTGTTTAAAAAATTGAATTTTCTTAAAAAGGAGTTTTTAAATGTTAAAATGAAAGACACATTATTGTTCATAGAAACATGATTATATTTTACATTACACAGCTAAAATGACACAAAACTTCAAGACAGATATGCCTACAACTTAAGGACTACAGTATAAAATTCTCTATCTTGCAAAGGCATAAACTTAAACATATCTCTTATGTCTTTCACTTTATCTTCCGGAAGTGTTGGTTTGCACTTGAGTGTGTTCGGTTTTATCAGTCTCCATATAGGTACACTGGCGTCAGGCTTTGTTTTCTTCATAGATTTTCTTCTTGGCGTTTCGATGAACCGCAAATTTACATCAACTATCTTGCTGTCCAAGAAAGAAGTAGTATATGAGGCTTCGTGTAATGACTGGCTAAAACTCAACATAGAGACTTGGAAAAATGGGATCATTTTAAAGTTCAAGTTTTTTGATGATGATCCAAAGTCAAAGAAATCATTTTCAGTCATTTGCAGGACTCTGATAGGGTGGCTGCGGTTTAGACCTTTCAGTATTCTTATACGGCCTAAAGGAGAGTAAAACTCTGTGTTCTTCATTCCCTTTTCAATAAGGCTGTGAGCGTTATCAACCTCTTGAATACAAGAGTGACCAGGTACTGAATACTTCATGGTAAGTTTTGTAATATGTGGATGAGCATGAAGGAAATTTTGCACAGCACAAGAAATAAAAGAATTTCGGTTTTGTGGAACACAAGAATCACTCCACAATACAAGCTCTGTAAATTCGTGCTCAATAGCTACTTGCGTTAAGATCTTAAATAAAGCACTCGCCAAGTCATTTCCGCTTCTTCCTGAAATAGCTTCAGTCCATAAAGCACAGTATATTGTTTTACTTTGAGAAAAATGTGCTGTAAGATTGTACGTATTTAGTTTACGCTTATAAAAAAATGAACTTATTTCAGCTCTTGGACAAGAAATAACATTCTCAAGGTCAAAACAAAGTACAGGCACATCCTTGTTTTCTCTGTCAATCTTACGATTTTCTCGCATTGCTGTTTTTTCAGCGATATGTTTTTCGTAGAGTTCCTTTTGATCAGCGGTGACTATATTTTGTGATGTGGACACCCTATATGCTTCACAAGAGTCACACCTATCCGATTTTCTAGAATGAAAATCTAAATTATACTCTGATACAAAAATGTGTCGATACATACTAGGCTCTACTGGCTTTTTGTTCTCTTCTTCACATTTTTGCTTATACATATTGTACATTTTTGAAACATTAAGGTTTTGGTCTAAATATTGCCGATTTGTTGTAGCGCGGCAATAATGCGATTCTACTTTAGGAAACGAATTGATGTGCTCTCTCACATAGTGTTTTACGTCTTCATCTAGAGAACGACTGCTTTTCGGATTAGAACCTCTTCCATCTGATTTAGGTGCATTTGTTAGGGGATCTTTATTTTTATGCACATTATAAATAGGTTTTTGAGAGATATGCAGGGTTCCTAAGTAGAATTTTTTACAAACTTGTATTTTATCTGCCCCAACAAGAAAATAATACTTAAAAGAAAACTTTTTGTAGGATTGGTGGTTAGGATCTTTTGATTTAGAAGTCAAGTTTCTGATTGTTGTTCTTAAAAGAAAATGGTACTTTTCATTTTGGGTCATTTTATAATAAGAGTTGAATTGAGCTTCTCTTTCAATATGACTAACGTTTTTACTACATTTAAACAGACAGTGATTAGCACAGTCCTTTAGGTTTCTAATTTGTTTAGCTGGAACTTCAACTCCCCTTCGACTTACATAGCTAACACCAGCTTGATGACATTTTGTTCTTAGGTTACTTTTCCAAGAAGATACATCACGGGATTTCCTCCTAACTATGTTTTTTTTGTTTGGCTCTCCGATATTAGAGTTTCTATTTTCATCTTGGTTTTCATTAAGAAATGGGCTTGTTTCATCAATGATTTCAAAATTGATTAACTGAGGGCTCACCTGTGATTCAAATGAAGTTGTAAGAGGTACCTCAATATTTTCTACATTTTTGTCCTCATCTGATTTTAAAATATTGGTTCGCTCACCGCATACATTCACCTTACAGGACTCTGAAGTTGATTGGACCTTTTCTGTTGATAGGCCTACATTTTCTGGCTTGCTGGTTTTATTCTTTCTCCGCCTAAAAAGTAAAAAAAGAACAATTATTAAACTGAAGTTACTTATTTGATTAATTTTTACAAACTGAAAATAGGTCATATCGGTTATTTAACTGCCTTTACTACATATAGTGTTGCGTTTTAAATATATTTTAGACTTTAATTCTGCCTAACTTTATATTTATAGCAACATGTAGGCCTATTTTGTAATTTAGGCTTATAACTGAATTTCCTAAAGGTGGAACTAATTTAGTGTAATTTAATCATAAGGTAGGCCTACCTTGAATTGTTGTTTACAAAACTCATTACAACTAGGGTTATGACATAGGAAATTTGGTGTACCACCAAATCTTGTACACAAAATTAAGTTGGGCTTATAAATTCAATTCTATAATTTGAATAAAAATGCTTAATTGTAACTGATAAACTTACCAGACGAAAAATTTGTTATAACTATTATATCATTGTATTGTCATGTCATAAATAAATAAGTGTGTGGTATATAATTTTACAGTAGCTAACTGTAAAATGAATATAATATATAAAACACACTCCAAAATGAATAAAAATATTAAAGCAGATAATATAAAAACATTTTAAGGGCTAGGCTTGATATGTAAATGAAAATAACCTATAAAAATCACGTAATACAACTCTTACCTTTTAGTAAAGTTTTCATAATTATCTGAATCTTCTGAACTACTTTCAGGTATATATGAATCCTCAGAATCTTCTAATTGATCATCCTTGTCTAACATATCGTTTACCATAGATCTTAAATATTCTAAACTACTCATTTCACCGAATTAACATGGAGAATTCACCTAGAATGCTAAAGGCTTGCAAAACAATGAGAATGGAATGAAGAATATGTTATCAGGTGTTTGGCGCCAGAAGAAACAGCTGATTAGAAATTAGTCAGATGGAACCTTGTCACATCAAACTATATTCCATAGAGATACTTTTAGAGTGACAAAGTTCTATTTGTCAGAGTTTAGCGTGACAAGGTTCCCACTAACGGACATGGAACCTTGTCACACTAATTTTGCATTTTTAAGCTCTCAGATGGAACCTTGGCATTTTTTTAATTCGTTAATGGAGCAAGATAAATTAATATACGTAAGCGCATTTGGAAGATGAATTAAAATGGAACCTTGTCATGCTGACAACTAAATTTTTCCAATTTTGTCAGATGGAACCTTGTCATTCTAGGCTAACGATATAAGTTAGTGAAAAAAAATCAACTTTTCGAAAAGTCAGTATATTTTTCAACCTTTTTTTCAGTTAGTTTGGGTAATTATGCACTCTCTTGCCACCTCTGAACGATTTCATGTTGAAAAAGTGGTGAAAAATGAGTTTATATCTCTTGAAAAGTTTGATTACATCTGCAGAAAACGCGTTTTTTTACCGAAAAATCGAAAAACTAGTTTTTATCTGATAGTGAAAAAAACAACTTTTAAAAATCGTTATTTTTCAACAACTTTTTTTGGTATTTATGCAGTTTCTTGCCTCCAAGCAAATTAGGAATATTTTGCTTGAAATGGGTCTAGAATTGGCTGTATTTTCACGAGATATGCTTTTTATACTGCAGAAATAACGTATTTTACCGAAAAATTCGAAAAAACCAATGTCACAACTTTTAGTATTTTTGTCATATTTCCCTTAATTTAAATGGTATTTTAATCAATTTTTTTAGTTTTATGTGTTTTTTTACTCTGAATACAAATTAGAAAACTATTGTGGTCTGTTACAAATATTTCTGGAGATATAACAGAAAAACTACTATCGCGGCGAATCGCGATTAGCAGCCATTACACGATCATTATATACAACAACCATTAATCACAAAAACCGAATTCACCTATTTTCCTGCCGGCAGGCCGTCACGGAGGCCAAACACTTAAATTTAATGCAAATTATGAATTTTTGTTGAGAAAATAGACAATTATGATAAGTTAGGTTGTCAGTAAAAAATGCATTTTCGAGCTGAAAAAATAATGTTACTATAAAACCAGTTATATAATTGTGTACAGCATAAAAAACATGAGAAATGAAAAAAAAATTTGTCGAAAAATAACGATTTTTAAAAAAGTTACTTTTTTTACTATCAGATAAAAAACTAGTGTTTTGATTTTTTGGGAAAAAACAAGTTTTCCGCAGATGAAATCAAACTCCTCAAGAGATATACACTCATATTTCATCACTTTTTCAACATGATATCGTATTTTCAGGAGTGGCAAGAAAGTGCATAATTACCCTTTTTTTCATTTCTCATGTTTTTATGATGAACACAAATATATAACTAGTTTTGTAGTAAAATTATTTTTTCAGTCCGAAAAATGCATATTTTCTGACAATCTAACTTATCCTAATTGTCTATTTTCTCAACATAAATTCGTAATTTGCATTAAATTCGTAATTTGCATTAAAGTTTGGCCTTTGTGACGGCCTGCCAACCGTCACTCCGGCGGGGAATATAGGTGAATTTGGTTTTTGTGATTAATAGTTGTTGTATATAATGATCGTGTTATGGCCGCTAACCGCGATTCACAGCAATACTAGTTTTTCCTTTATATCTCGAGAAATATTTGTAATAGACCAAAATAGTTTTAAAATTTGTATTCAGGGCAAAAAACACATCAAAATAAAAACGATGGTTAAAATACCATATAAATTAACGGAAATATGACAAAAATACTAAAAGTTGTGACATTGGTTTTTTTTCAAATTTTTCAGTATGGTTTTTTTCAAATATTTCGGTAAAATATGTTATTTCCGCGGAATAAAAAGCTTGTCTCGTGAAAATACAGCCAATTCTAGACCCATTTCTAGCAAAATGTTCCAAATTTGTTTGGTGGTAAGAAACTGCATAAATACTTTTATTTGATTTTTAATTCTGAACATGAATATTAATTATATAATTGTTTTTCAGTGAAATTAATTATTTGGCCCAACAAATAAACTTTTTACTTATGGTACCTAACCAGACATGACCTATCTAAATCCTAATTGTCTATTTACTCAACAACAACAAAATTGTAATTTGCGTTTAATTCGGGTGTCGAGCCTCCGGAATGACAGCGGTAATGAATGCAAATTTGTTTTTTGTTGTTAGTTATGGTCCTATCAACACTGTGTATTATGGCCATCATGGGTCATTTGCCGCAAACTTAGTTTTTCCGCAATACCGTTTCAAAAATCTAGAATTTTTTGTTCTTAGTATATAAGTGTTATTTCCACAAAATAAAAAGTATAGGTTTAATATAATGTAACAGAACCTAACTAACTGAAACTGGCACATCTCCGGCGCTCTTGCATGCTTAATAATGGTGAGATGGTAGCAATTGGAAGTAACTTCTACTGCATACTAAGCCTAGTAGGGTGCAGCTGAAATTAAATTACAAAAATATTTTGAAGTATTTCCCCCTCTGAAATTAGATTAATTTACTAGTATCATTTTACATTTTTTTTGATTTCATTTACTGTATTTCTTTTATTTCTCTCAGCGGATTACACCAATTTACAACAATATATCAGTTTAGTTTTGAGGCTTGAACAGGAATTAACAATAGACCTTAACAATACTCATAATAACAACTTACAATACAAAAGCAGTCAGAAAAATGTAATTATAACAAAAATAATAATATTGTTCTAGTAACATTTTATACTGTATATGTTACAATCGACTGGTGTTTTTGTTTTAAATAAAGATAGTTTGTGTAGTATTTAACCACATTTAGACATACTGACCTGGAATATTTTCATTTAACAAGTTCATACGTCTACAAAAGAAAGGGAAACAACAGTGCACCACTGTACAAAGTAAACAAGTTAATGAACTATTAATAACATCATATACAACCAACAAGGTGATAAAATAAATTATTTATTTGACAAATTCAGATTTGAATCCCCAATAGATCTCATAAAGTAAACTTGAGAGGAAAAATAAAAATAAATTAAACAGTTATAATTTTAACATTATTGTAACTGTGCAGTCTGAAAAATCCCATATTCTTAATAAACAAAGAAATTTTCCAGAATAGGTTTTTATTGTGTGTACAAAAAGAAATGTCCATCTCCACCAGCCTACTTGTTAGGGGTAAAAGCTTTAATGAATTTCTCAGTTCTTTGAAGAAATTCTTAAATCCTTGAGAATGACTTTCAATGGTAGGATACTGCCAACTTTGCACAACCAAGAATATCTGTTCTAAATTAGTTTATCTAAAGTTGTATTTAACAGGTTCGTTCTAAGCTAAAGGGGTTGAGAAAACCAAGGCAATTTCTAGTGCAGTGTGGTGATTTTCTATTAGCAGAGGAGGATTATATGCTTCTTGTATACATTAGTGATATTGACAGAGGAGAATATAAGGTTGAGCAGAACTCTACAATTTTTTTTTTATAAGGCTTGGTTGAGATGAAACAGTGAAGTAACTATTTCTGACATAAGAAGATTGGTTAACATTCACCATGGCAGCACCTGACCAATCTGAGTTAAAATCTCCAGATCTTTTCCATTTATTCACTACCACTACTTTTTTTGTTTCTGTTAATTCACTACCGCTCGATAAATATTCTATTGCTCTAAAAACTGTTCCCATTTTTGTTTATGTCCACTGTGGTATTTCTTATCCGCTATCGCTGACCTTATCTTATCGCTTTCAAAGAACTTAAACACGGAGAGCGCATTTGGCTGTAAGTCGATAATTGGATTTAACAGTTTGTGATCAACGTTAGTAGGTATTTAATATCGTAATGACTGTAAATAAATGTATACAAAATAGGGTACTACCTGACTTAAGTAACCTTAATTGCGATAAAAAAAGTAATGTTAGTAAAGAAACGGAAAAAGTAGTGGTAGTAAATTAATGGAAAAGCTCCAAATCTACTACAAGCAAGATCAGATCTATAGATACTTTAGTCAACAAGGACTCTTCAAGAACTTCACAGAAATCATATTGGATTACAGGCTTATTGAGTCATAAGTTGACCTCCCTAGAAACATTGTGAAATTAGACAGTTTCACTGAGACAAATTTTCATTACTACAGGATATCAAAATAATTTCATGTGAAGTAAATTTGTTGTTTATGGCTACGCTAACACCTCCACCACTTGTTTTTAAAGTTTATAGCTCAGAACGGCTACAGCGGTTCTGAGTTTTTAAAACTAAGTTCTGAATCCAGAATATCCACTAACAATTTGGTTTCCACCAAGACAATTGTATCAAATTCATTTATAATGAGAGAATTTCTAAATTCATGCAAATTACTTCACATACCATTTACATTTTGAAAATGTATATGCAAGGAAGTAACCCTCGCAACACAAGTTTTTAAATATTAAACCTGAAAATATTTAAACTATTTGTTTTGTGAATAATGTCTTTGTAAATATTAATTATTCAGTATTTTTATTCCTTAGTAAGATGCCGATCATTGAGATATGGGCAAAAATGAGGGGCGAATGATTGTGATGAGGATATTGTATTAAATACCATTGTATCATTTAACGGGTCCAGGATTAACTAACCTACGCATTATCTACTATATAATGGTCTTTTTTTTACCATCCCATTTATCTTGCGTGTTTCACTATTAAGGCCTAAACAATATCAAAATATTCATAATTAGCTTTATATGATGATAAATGAAACATTTAATTAGTCCTAGCCTCTGTGTCTTATTCATGACTCAGTAGTTGGCTATAAGAGGCTTTTGCAGAACAACTTACAAGTAGGTTAGGTAATAACCTAACCTAACAATGTTAGTCGTTGTCCTCTCAGGATGCATGTCCACAGAGGAGACCTAACACTGTCAGTCGCCGCAGGTTACACGTCCATGGACCCACTTTATTGCTTTTATTTTACATTTTTAGAATGATATTTGATCAATGTTATAGATTCAGGGAATGTTTCAATGACTTGACAGGGCTTGAATCTAAAGTGAAAATTATATTAACAAACTTAATTAATAGTTATATAATCTCTGAATATTTTCATTGTCCGACCCCAGCTAAGTGTTCTGCCTTTAAAAGAATATATTTTGTACTCTATTCGACTAAATAATATATCCTTTATTTAGTCTCTATTATATATTCTGGTAAACTAAGTCGACCATTTTTTTTGCTGTAGTCAGTAGTCACAGCAACGATGTGACAACATTTCCACTTCTCTCTTTTCATACTTTCAAGCTGACAACAGCTGCTTTGTGGGGCCGACGTTTTCATTCAGCAACTGTAATGATTATGTAAAATTTTTACTGTGTTTTGAGTAAATTTCTATTTTTGTAAATATGTGAAACTTACAGTTGGATGATATACAGGCTTTATAGTTGGCACAAGAGATGTCAATGACATTGATGATTATGTCCCTCTAATTCATGTATGGTAATTATTGAACATTATTTATCTATATTTTATTTCGTAGGCTTAAGCAGCTGAAGTCATTACTAATAACTAAAGCTTCCGGTAATGACCGCGTCAAGGTGTTATCTACAATACATCACCAAACGTTTGACTAATGGTACTTACATCACGGTGAAACGTTTGGTGATTTTAATATTGTATATAACACCTTAACGGCGGACGTTACTGGAAGCTTTAGTTATTAGTAATTGTTTATTATCTGATTATGGTATATTGTTGTGGAATTGTTATTGAATCATCTTTTATGTGTTGGCCAAAATGTATGATTTTTATTTAGGATTTTGGAATGAGTGCCTCAGATAAGATGTCCCAGACAAAGTTTATTGAAGGATCATATGGACTTCCAGATGTGTTGACTTATGGGTAAGCATTTGTTTGCTGTATTCAATTTTGTTTTCCTCCTTGGGGCAGTATTTTAAAGCACTGTTTATTGTGACATGGGATATGGAAGAATTTGACCATTGGATTGTTACAAGATTTTGCTTTATTATAAAATCTTGCTTGTGAGTAGGCTAAATAGATTACGCCAATACAAATCTGATGACTACATTCCAGCAGTTTTCCATTAAGATTCAATAATTAGTCTGGGTGTCCAGCAGTGTTGCTACTAACCACATTACTAACAGTACAGTAATAAACACCAGCTGATAATACTCTTACTAATTGTGTGTACGCTAATAATGTACTAATTACTTACATGCGGGTGTGTGTTATTCAATCACACAAAAACTACTGAATCCATTGATCTGAAATATTGCATGGACATTCTTATGGTCTCTGGTTAACACATAGGCATACTTTCAGGAAACCACTCCAGGGGTTCTAAGAATTAATTATCAATGCAACCCCTATGGCAATACCAATTTGACAATTAATTGTTTATAATAATATCATTAATCAGCTGTTGGAATAAATAATCTCAAATCCTAATCACAACCACGGTAACTAGAAAAGACGGTAGGTAACACGACGAGGCTGCGTAGTAGACTGTGTTTGTCACAGCCAAAACACCCCACCTGGCGTGACATTGCTTAACTACAAATTATAATACTTGTTGCTACTAGGTAGTGTAGTAGGCCTATTTACATTGTTATAGACTAAACGAATTAAATATTTCTTTTTATTATAAACATAACAGTGTTTTTAACTTCATCTTTAGAAGTGACTTGGGAGTAAAATGGTACACTAAAGTAATTCGGTACACTAAAGTAATGAACAAATGGTATGATTTCGGATCCTACAACAATATTTTGTCAGTGATAGATAAATTCACCTTTGGGTTGTGTTACCAAGCATTGCATTTTTTAGAAATTCTGCCTTTTCAGATAAGGTTGAAATATTGACCCCCTAGTTTAGGGTTTTTTTTATCAAGGCTCATCAAAACCATGTAGCACTTGCAGCCTCTATTTAATATTTTTCTCTTCAACTGCCTCCAGATCTTTAATTTTTTTTTTAATGAGAGCAAAACTGTTCCCTGTGCAATAAATATAGTTATACTTACGTGCATTAAAATGTTCTTGGCAATGCATTGGCTTGACAATCCATTTGTAGGCTACTTATGCTCGTGGTAAGTAAACTTGTTTTTTTATATGTCAACGGCTTTCACATTAAAATGGTTTGTAATTTGTGGCATTGGTATAGCACATTTTGAATCTTCTTGGATTGCCGCCTCTCTCCTTCCTATGTTTTATAGCATGTGTCTTTGTTTTGTGTTCGTTGGTCGTTAGGTTGACTCAGCCAGTTCCGTTTTCCATCATCTCAGCTGGCCTTTTCCTTTGAATTTTTTACTTGTGCTTCTTGCTGTCGTTGCTTTGCTATAGGGAATACCTTATACCACTATTTCTGTTGAATTCATGATTAGACTAAAATAAGTTACCTCGATTTTTGGTCTAATCTGGATATTTATTCAAATTTATCCATTGGCCGTTATAAGTCACAGCTTTTTCATTCTCTGTTTGTCTTGTTCACTTAATTTATAATGTAAACTTGTTTTTAATCATAACTATTCACTTTTGCAATAATAATATTTTTCAGCTTAACACGTCTCTTTTCCTTAACCCTCCTGAGTTGGAGCATCATCACTCGCCCTCAGTAGGTCTCAGTTTTGTGCAAGGATGAATAACAAATTTTTAAACATTTTTTTAATAAAACATTTAATTTACAGAATGCTGTTTAAATTCTTGTTTCATAGTCAATAATCACTCAAAAATGTGTACAAAAGTTGAAAAATTGAAGACTAAGTCTACATTTCAATACATTTGACTCTAGAGAAAATTAATTCTATTAACCTAAATCAATTATTCTTAAAACCCTGATGCAGTAGAACTTAGATAATTCAATCTCAAGGGACCAGTGAAAAATTTGAATAATCCTATAATTTGAATTACACAATTATGTTGTTTATTTTCAATACAGTGCCTCTTTACACTGTGTTATGAATGAGGTTTTATCGTACATCATCAAGGTCGTCTCTAGTATAAGGGCGCAACAATCACCACTGCCAGCAGTGTCGCAGGACCATTCAGCGTTGTGTTATGCTGTACAGACTGTAGTTGTTGAGGTTATAACCAAAACAATCATAAATTAGTAACAGTTCACGTGTTATATAATTGTACAATCATCAATGTCAGGATAGGCCGGGTCCCTTACTCGTTTACGAGTTTTGAAATCACGTAGATTCGAAACATTACAAAAAAATGTTTTCCTTGTTTTTGAGATAGGTCGATAATGTGTTTGGGAGTATTCCATAATCTTTTGCTATTTGCGATTTCTTTTTTGTGCCCTTTTCGACTTCACGTATAATGGCGACTTCTTCCTGCACTGATAACGTTTTGTATTGAGTATGTGGTTTTCTCATCGACATGTTTTGCATACTCTGAAAAATACAGTATGAAAATGTAAACACTGCAGTAATGTACAGAACACACAAACAATGATGCAATGTATGACATGATGCCTTGCGTAACATCAAGCAACGCACCACTCAAGTTGGAAGCCGTCGCCCCCACTACTCACTCTTCTTCTCTCCAATACTCGTACCAAGGCACTTACGCCATAATCTACATCTGTCATCGCTTCTGAAGTTCTTGGAAAGATTTATTAGTCTTAGTATCACTACAGTTTAGACTTCTGACATTGAAAAATTTAAGTTGTACTGTAACAAATATACATATTTTGCTGTAATAAACTTCGAATTAACCAAAGAATATTTCAAATTAAATAGGATTTTTTACATTATTGTAATAAAAAGTTCAAGGGACCGCAGAAAAACTTCGAATTAACAACGATTTTGAATTATAAATGTTCAAATTATCTAAATTTGACGACCTACATGTGTAGCTAAATATTAATTAAGTTTAAAGCTTCAGTTCAGGATTGATATGTGTAAGCATTGTTTGGAATTGGTTAATATCAAGTATCGATGAAGGGACAAAATAAAGTCCATGTCGAAGCACTTTGCAAACTACATACTGGCTTAAACCTGTTCCAAACATCAACATTCTCCCTTCTTTACCACAGTGAAATTCGTCATGAGGATTCAGTTCTCTAGAAAGATGTGGCAGGCATCGGGAAGTTCTTGGGGACCTCCGGATGTGTCAACAGCACAAATGAACCCCAACATCTTGTCGCAGACCATCTCTTGGTGGCAGAGGGCCATCAGGTGGTTCAGGCGGAAGGCTGACACCTACAAGTCAAGGAGCACGACCAAAACTAGAGCCGCAGTCCGCATCACTGTAGTTGTGACAAGTTTTATGCAAAGTTGAATTATACTAATCACATTTGTTTAGCTTGATATTGTAAGCTTTTTTATACCCGTTATATTAAGAATTTAAAACTCTTTAGTTGTTTTTGTCATACGCTTGAAGTACTTGTTTTTATTGACTTAAAATGATTGAGCAATATACCATTGATACTGATAAAAATTAAATCAGGAGATGGTGATAATATCCATCACTCAGCAGAGGAGATGGATTTAATTCGACAGAAGCAAGTTGCTTATGAATATTTTTGACATTAGAAGAGTTAAAAAAATGTGATGAACTTTGTACTGAGCTTGATCAAAATCTCTTCAATTGTGTTATTCTGGCCAAAATTGGCAATAATGTTGCATCAGACATTGTGCCAAAGAATCACATCTACAATGTTAACATGAACAGGTCTGCAGTTACAGACAATATTAATTTCTGGATTAAATCACCAAAAAATATCTAGTTGTCTACAATTTTTCATTCAGAACAACTGATGTTTATGACAAGAAAAACATTTCTCGAGTGATATACTGCATTCATGCTCTAAGTTCTCATCTCTTTAAATTGGGGAAAGTACCTCATATTCAGGACTTTTATGGAAAAGTAATGTTTAAAGAAGAACAGATAAATGAAATGAGTTCCGAACTGAAGAAGTCTGGGGTTCAGTTATCAGCCCTTACTACTGGATAAGGAATTGCCTGATGACTCTGCAGCTTTACTCATTATCATTTCTCTAGTATTTTGAAAAATGAAAAAGCAACAAAGTGGAAACTGCACAAAATTGGTAATGGAAGGACCAAATTGGTAATGGAAGGAAACATTGCAAATGTTTCTGATGAATTACTAACTGAGGCTGAAATATAACGACATGTAAATTTTGTGAATGTTGGTCGAAATTGGAATGAAGTGCTTAATTATGTTGCGCATAACAACCCAGATGAAATGGCATTTTTGTTGATTGATGAACTTGTAGTATATCATATATCACATTCAAAACTTCTTTTTCATTAGCTCAAAAAATGTTGGTGCAAAACCGCTTTAAGCTCTTTTTGCAATAAATAGCAAGTCATACAGAATCAGCTGTTTTACTGTGTAATACTCTGTAAAAACTGCATGGATGTAATCATGGGAGTGTGGATGGCATCAGTTAGTCTTTCTTGAAATTTTTAATATTTTGGGACCTGTTCCTGAATCACTACTGATACCAGTTGTGAAACGTGGCTAGTACTCATTTCTTGACGATATCTAAAAGGGTTGTATTATATTGATACAGGATTAGTATCAATATATTATAACTGACAGGCATAATTAACCACCATTCTTAATAGTAATGGAATTACTTAATAGTAAGCCAATTACTTCCGTTGGCTCGTTAAACTTGCACCTGATTTGTTCCTGAAGAGCAAGCTGAAAGAGCCTTATGGATCAGAGGACCAATAGTGACATCCATTTTAACCACTTGAAGGGCCAACTGGTGGTTATGTTGGATAGCTTACATCACATTTAGCGTTTGAAGATAAAATTCCCAGTAGTAACCTTCAAGGCTAAATTCTAACAGACGGAGAAAAAGATGCACGGCCTTGAATGAAGGGTTTGGTATTTGAAATGTATGAAGAAGGGCTCTCTGAGACTGCTGTCCTCTCCATAAAGCTTGTACTTTGATGATATTAGCCTTCCAGGCCTTATAATGGCCAGTAGTTCGGCCTAATAGTCCATACCTCATAGTCCATTACTGGTTGTTGAATTTAAACCTGTCCAGTGCTTAGATAAAATTGCAGTTTCCTTAGCATCCTCTTGCCTGCAACGTTTTGATTTTGACATTAAAAGCAGGTCACTGGTTTGAAGATGCACTCATTCAACTGGTGGATGGTGGCCAACAGGTGGAATATGAGGAGAGCTCCAAATAGTGACAGGTTATGCAGGGCATTGTCACTGCAGGAAACATAAATGCAGCAATCCACTGCAAGACATTTCTGTTAAAAGGGTAAAACAACAGAATTTCTCTCCAGGATGCTGTAAAGCAAGGGAATTCTCTAATTGTAGTCACACAAAAAGCCTTGCTACAGGCACTATCGGCTTCATCTCACTACCAGCTTGAGCCATACCAACATCTTATTTACTTTTTGCAGACAAGACCAAAGGCAAAACTCACCTGAGAGGTATACTCATAAGTTCTTCAGTAATGCTATTATCACCTTGTTCCACTACAGAGCTCATCATAGGGAGGAATATCTGTTGTTAAGGCTCTTTCAGTTGCTCTCTAGGACAAGTACTAGTTTAACAAGCCAACGGAAGTAACAATAGGAGATCTATTACTATTAAGAATGGTAATTAATTATGCCCGTCAGTTATATTATATTGATACTAATCTTGTAATTTTATAATACAACCATTTTAGAAATCACCAGGAAATGAGTACTAGCTACGTTTCACAAATGCCATCATCAAGAGTGACTCAGGAACAGGTCTTGAAATATAAAGAAGTCCAAGAAAGACTTAAGTGATGCCATCCATGCAGTGTTTACCTAGGATTAGTTAGTATTATTAATACAAAACAGGACAAAGCATAAAAAAAATATAAGACTAAAGGCACAGAAATAAGTTAAAATATATTTATAACATGTACTGTATTTTCAACTTGTATAATTCATCAGAATGAATATACATTACATTAATCTTGAATACTTTTGTGGAAGGTTTTTAAATGTTTGAACTACAAATAACTGTTGACTAGTAAAAAATGACTAGCTACAAAATTGGCCTAACCTAGTACAAGGTTAGTGCTACAAGTGACAACATTTAAATTCAGTAATTGAATAATTTTGTGGGTAGAAAAACAAAAGAAATAAAACTAGACAAAAGAGTTTATAACATAAGTTTAACAAAGTACAACATCCATTATTATTTTACATCATCATTTTGTGGCTTCACCAAGGTTAGGTTAGCTAGTCATAGTTAAAAACTAGCGGACCGCATTCATAACAAAAAGCCCAGCAAAATTTATTGAAAACAAATGAAAGTTTATTTCAGGCAACAATATTTTTAGAAAATTGAAACTAACATAAGACTCAAAAACTTCTAAAGGAATTTGACCAAATACTACTCATTTGACAGTGCATTACACTGGTAACTATTATTTTCTTAGTTTCAATCACCTGATCAACTAGTATGTTTTATGTTCTTAGAAAATCACCCCTACTCTGTCCTTCTTTGATTAATCTCTCCTCAAGGTCACTCGCACCTTTAGGCTGGACCATCTGTGCCTGGTATGACGAGCTGACTCTTCCTTAATGATGGAGAGTCCTACCTTACCGGGTATGACTTGAATTGTGTCATAATAATTTTGTTGAGTCGAGTACTTAGTCTCCTTTTTGTGCTGAAAACTACTGTTCACATTTTTTACAACTACAGTATGTTGATAAGGTCGTTATATCTAACAGTTTTAACAATATACTGCAATTAAATATTATATTAAAAAAAATGAATATTTCACAGCTGATCGCCGATTTACCCACACTCATATACTGCTAGTAGCTGAGCAAACAATATAGTTTACAGAGATTGTCTGAAGTATTTCTGTTTTATTACTACTACGATTCTCGTGAATTTTATTTAGTACATTAAAAGGGGTTTAGTTTATATAAAACTAACACATATATACATATTTTTTTTAATAAAGAGTTTTGAAAACTCACCTATTTTATGATATGATTTTTAACATTTGCAGCATTAAATATTGTTATAATGCAAATATCCGTAACAATTATAGATAATTTATATACTCAACTAGCTAAACCCAGCCATGCTTAGCTGTAGCTTAGTCTGATGTTAACTATTAGTTGTTATTTTTTACTTTAGTAGTTAGAAAAATAAAGGTGTATTGTTTACTTGATTTTAAAAGCGTATCAAACCTGTCACTTGCTATACTCGTGAGGGAAGCTCATCTTGTGGCCTCGCCTGAGAACTCTATCTTCAGCCCCTCTGTGCAACTCAGCTTGCTGCCTTGCAAGAACACTGTGCTATAGGCCCTATTGTGGAACTCGGCTGCGGCCTCGTGGGGACTGTATCTCAATGTAGTTTGGTTTTTGGGACAGTGGAGCCTATAAAAATAGTCTTTTCTAAAATCTGATGGTATATTAGGAATTGAGAGAAAAATGTATTTAACCTGATACAGCACTTAAAACTCTGCAATTTCTCCCTTTATGGAACTCGGCCTTCAGCCTTGCCGAGACATTCTGCTGCAGCCTCATTTGTGGAACTCGGCCTGCGGCCTCTTTAAGACAATCTACTACAGCCCCATTTGTGCACCTCAGCCTATGGCTTCGGGAGGAAGCTCAGCCTACGGCCTCGCCAGGATACTTGACCTGTTTAACCACGATTTTTTATTTTTATATTTATAGTGGAGCCTATAAATATAGTCTTTTCTAAAATCATATAGCAAATTTTTAACCAAGAGAAGAATACTTTTAATTTAGTACCCCACTTGGGTTTGTTACTTTAACTTTACTAATTTTTAAGTTTTCGGGCAAGTTTTTGTTTTTCAGGGTGCAACACCCATAAAACGTGTCTCTTCCAAAATACGATTGTGTATTCAGATTAGGAGAAAAATACTTTTAGTTTGAGACCCCTCTTTGGTGTTTTATTTTAGTATTACACTTGTTATGGTTTTCTAAGAATATTTTGGTTGTTGGGGCATATACCCCTTATTATTTACCCTTTTCCAAATCTGATGGTGTATTTGGATTCAGGAGAAAAATACCTGTAATTTCAGTGGACAATCTCAGTCAGTAATAAAAAATATAACATTTTAAAAAAATTGTGGTTTTTGGATCCCCGATACTCAAAATCTTTTAGTATTTTAGCTGAAATTCAAGTATGCACATTTGGTACATGTACATATCTGTCAAGTTTTGAAAATTTTACTCTAGTTTTTTCCAAGTTGGTTATAAAAACAACTTTTTTGTGATTTTCCGATAAGAATAACATTGCAACTTTAAAGAGTCGGATGTGAATAAAATCACACCAGAGTGAACTATACAACTTCCCGATGTTTTATGGTGATCCGATGAGTGGCTTAGTAATGCATAAAGGACAAACACACATACATTAGTTGACTTTATACAAACATATAGATTTACTTTATTCTATCAGTCAATTTTTATGATATTGTTTATCTATCAGTCTATCAGTCACACATTGTTCCACATCATGTGTGAACATGACGAAGGTAATAAGTTAATTTAGTCTATAGCATATTGTGAAAATATATTTTACTAAATTTTATATTTCATTCTGGTGATGGGAACTCAGTTTGTTATTAATAATACAAAATATTTAACTCGGCTTCAACTCAGCAAGTCAAAATATTGAGCAGATTTTGTTACATAAGTAGTGATATCTTAGGCGTTGTCATGACATTTCCATGATTTTTTTATACTTTTTTAATGTAATATGGTAGTAAGTATTTTTTCTTTTTACAATGGTCCAAACCCATCAAGCTGAATTTAAATGGTCCTCTCAGGATTTCAACCCGTGACCCCCTCCATTTACTTTGCATTGAAGGAGTGCACTGGATTATCCGCTAGGATTAAATTTTATAAGGCTCTTGTTGGTGCTTATAATTTTGGTTTTTTGAAAAGGGGTGCCAACGGGTATATGAACTTGGAATAGTAATAGTACATGAAAGATGATTTCACAAATAAAACATACAGGGTGCATATAATAAAATTATATGCACGTATGTTTTAATGGGATCATGCATGCACAGATGTTTCAGTATGATACTTTATCAGTTATTTTTTATAATTTATAGTTGAAAAGACTACTATCTGTATGTTTTAAACAAGTAGTAATTCATAATTTTTGTTTTAGTTTGGGAAAAGTCCATGACAATATCACTGTAGCACATCCACTTGAAAAATCTGAGAGAAATGTAAGTAAATAACAATTTCTAAATCATAATCAATATTTGAGCGTTTAGAAATGAGGAAAGTAACAATATTCTTGTACCATAATTTGAGCTACTTGTGCTGATTGTGTTCAATTAAATGTTTTGCTGTTGTAGGATGTTTGGATAGACAAAACAGTTTGACTCACTTAACACCTGGTGCAATAGCCTCCTCCTCATGAACTTCTCCCTTCACATACTGTTCATGCATACTAACTTTCTTGGTGCCTCTAAACACATAGTCTCTGAACACTGAAATTTCATAAAAATAAAATGATTTTGAGAGTATATGGTTTATACATTTTTAAATATGTGGCTGAGGAGCCACAGATATTAGCAGTTTAAGCCCCTTTGGCCTGTTAGTGTGGCCGTTTGTAGGATGCAGTCTCATCAATAACTTTAAATTAATTAATTGCTTTTGATCTGACTGTTTACTTAAGAATGAATGAATAAATCAATTTATTTCCGTATGAAATACAAAATACATATCAATGGAATGTTAGTGAATTATACAATAATAATCTATACAATACATAAGAATCAATATTCTTGATTGAAGTTAGCTAAGTAAACATAAATAAATAATACACTGCATTTTTTTCTCAGTGGAAATAAGCCTACATGGGCTCGGTGGCCTGTGCGTAGGCTTGAGTCGCTATTATGAAATATATTAATAAATAAATAAGAGAACGAAAAAAAAAAAGAAAAAAAGGTTTGACAGTTCATTAATGAAAATGATACTAAGCAAAACAATGTGTGGGGTGTGAGGAAGGTAGGAATAGGGACAAGAGTCAGGCCCGCCCATAATCCGGCGATATCAACGCCTCAGCATTATCAATACCTAAATCTAATAAGAACCTTTTGACTCGGATGTTAAAAATTGGCATGGACAGAGATTCAAATATGCTGTAGTTATTAAAAAATGTAGTTATATTACGATACAGTACATGGGATATGTAAAAAGGGTTCGTTTTTTAAAAGGATTTGCTTAGTTGTAGAGTGACTATTCCAGTGTTTGTTGCGTATCTAATGTTGTGATAATGATACATTTTGAAAAATATTGAATTAAAATTTTTAAATAAATGTATAAGAAGAGTTTTAATATAAAGCTGGCGGACAGAAAGTAAGGCATATTCATTGAAAAGGTCATTAGTGGAATAACGTCTAGACTTACTGAACCCAACTTTTGAGATACAAATAGGGGGTTGAGTACAGATTTATGTGCTCCTCCTCAAGATGTGTTTCCGAAGGTGAGCAATGACTGTATGTAGGCGTAATAAGCTAATTTGATTTCATTTCGATTTAATATATCTTTAAGTTGTTTAAAAGCAAAAAAATACTTGCGAAGTTTGTTTTTTAAAAGGAAAATATGTTCAGACCACTTCATTCTGCAATCGAAAGTCACTCCTAAATATTTATATTGTGAAACACATTCTACTGACTCACACCGGCAAGTGGAGTTCAGATGATTTCCACAGTTATGGATGGATAGGCTTTCAAAGGGATAGTCCGAATTAATGTTTAAAGTAATTGGTAAAAATTCAGTTTTTTTAAAATTAAAGAAAGATAATTTTGGTCAAGCCATTTCTTTAGATTCACAAAATCACTTTGAGCGTTGTATTTAATGTCTTGCCAATTCCCTCCGTGTGTTAAAAGCAATGTGTCATTAGCAAATAGAAATAATTTGCTATGGAGGTTTAATTTACACATATCATTTATATAGATATGCTTCCCTGAATTACACAATAATCCACTGGCAATGGATCACTATTTACTCCACAAATGGGCACAACCTGGCGCTTATCTAAAAGATAGCTTCTGAATCAGGCAAAAGTATTGCCACTAAATCCAGTTGCTTCTAATTTAATTAATAAATTCGATCTGTCAATTGAGTCAAATTTTTTTTTTAAGTCCAAAAATATATTTATTTATTTATTTATTCATAAGACGCCGATCGTCAAGATATGGGCGAATATGGATTTCGAATGAGTGTGGTGAGTGTAGATGAGCGAATGTAGTCATTGTTACAAACTAAGGCCGACTATTCCTTAGAAAGTGTCATTAATTAATAGCCCAATGACAAATGAACAGCCGGTGATTATCAGCTGATCCTTCTCAAAATGTATTGACTCTGATTGGGATCGAACTGACAACCTTTAGCATTATATTTGAATTAAACATCTTTTGTTTATTACTTATAAAACGACAATATTGACACCCAAATAACAATTATTCTGAGTTCAGTTTGACCATAAAACGAAATTCGTAGTGGAGAAAACAAAGGACTCCTTTATGGTGGACAATGCAATGTTTGTTTTAACCTTTCGAAACTACCCATACACGTACTGTGGTAATGACCCACCCATACACGTACTGTGGTAATGATCCACCCGCCCACCCACACACGTACTGTGGTAATGAATATATATATATATATATATATATATATATATATATATATATATATATATAAAGGAGAGGTAAAAAATAAATAAGTAGTAGTATATTAATTTCATAAAAAACTATAAACATTGTATTGTGGCAAAAAGATGTGCAGTGATTTTAATGGATAAATTTGAAGCATTGTGACTATATAATAATCAGAAAGAATAACAATGAAAACAATAATAAGATATAAAAGCATGTCATATTGTATTTAAAAATGTGGTAATAAAATTAATCTAGAATAATCGGTAATGAAAATTATATTAGAATTGTAGCTGAATTTATATTAAAGTTTTTTAATTAATTTTTTTAATTTTTACTAATAGTTAAGATTGTCACAGAGAAAACTAGTGAAGAAGAAATTATTGGATAATATTGTTAGACCAATGACATTTATTGGCAATTGAAATAATATAAAGTGTGTTATGATTAGTATATTTTTAATTAGACATTTAAAAATAAAAAAATATATATACAATTAGGTAACAGAAAATTAACTGTTAATTTTCTGGTAAAAAATTAGGTGGGTCTGACCTAATTTTTTGTGAACTTGTCCAAGTCCTCCACGACATACACCCGGATGGCGTGTTCTCCTTCCTTGGCCTTCACTAGCACCTTGTTGACGAAGGCGGCATGATAGAGCTTCCCCTCTTGCTTCATCCTCCGGGCACGTCCCAAGACCATCTTGTTGTGGGCTGTGAGCTGTTCGTTAACGTAGACGGACGTCTTCAGGAAGTGTGGTGACACATCCTGTGTGTCAAAACCATTCTGAGCTCTGGCTGTATTCATCCATTTTTCTTTCACACTTCTTGATGTGATTGGACGATTAAAGGGGGTTGCAGGTGCTTCTTAGAGTAAAGACGTAGGCGGTGAGCTATTGATACATCATCTCTTTTGAATTCGACACCCAAGCCTTTAGCAACACATCCCAACATATAGTATACATCTTCACCTTTTGTAGAAGGTAGGCCCAGTAGCTCTATGTTGGTGCATCTAGAGTGCTGTTCAGAATCGATTAACTTCATGTGGAGTTCACATTTCGGCACGCATCTCATCGCGATCATTTTCAAATCAAACACACTTGGTTTCAAGTTCTCTTGATTTTCTTCTAGATTTTCTATCCTACCATTCATTATTTTAAGCTCATTAGTAAGAGAATTTAGCGACCCTTTTACTTCACTAATGTTCTTATCGGTATTGGAATTAATTTCAAGTTTCAACTTGTTAAGTGCATCCATAAGGGCTTTAGACATGCCACTCACCTCTTCATTACTGTCAACAGATGAAGCCTCGCTTTTACAAGATCCACATTTCCATGATTTTATTTTCGTCTTCATAAGATTCTGTTCTGAGCCTTCACGTGTACACGCCTGGTGGAACAAGCGGCACAATCCGTGCATTTAAGACTAGCATCACTTGTGGCGAACTGAACACTACACTTGACACACTTTTCTGACATTTCAACTTACATTTAAGTAATTGAAAATATTATAATGACTTAAACACTATAAACACAAGAATAAGCGGAACGGCAAACTTGAGCGTGACTTGGCTAGAGAGCCGGTTAGCAAGAAAAATAAGGAAACCAGATAAGTGTCCGTCTTGGTCGACTGACTGATAACGACTTATAAAGAGTGTAATGGTGCATCATATCTAGTATTAATGAGTTATTGTTTATTTACTAGTTGCATTTTCACTACTCGTGATGCCTTATTTTTACTATTCCATTCTAAATGGATCTCATTTCTATTATAAAAATGAAAAGAATCATTTACAGAGTTTTGACATTAAACACCTAAAGCACAACACAAATCTCAGTGCTTACTTAGATGGATTGCTCTTTCCTAAACCTTTTATGAATAAATTGTCTTGAAGGATTTTTTTTAAAAGTATTTCATTGTTCTGCATTTTTTAAATTTATTAAATCATATGTGTACCCAATTTTTATTCTGTAACAACGATAAAAAAACTTCTCTAATTGTCATTTGGCAAACTTTTTAGTATATACTATACATTGTTTTCCTTAGTGTTGAAATGTTGTGGATATCATCCTCCAACATTGTTAGTACATTCTCCATGTACTAACAATGTTGGAATAATGAATTCTCCTTGGTATCATTAATTTTCTCTCATTAATTTTACCTCTTTTTTACAGAATAATATCATTGCTTGTCCTTATTGTTTTTAATAGTGATAGCATTAATGTCTATTAAGGGCCCAATCTTAAAAAAAGTAAGTATTAAATTCCCAATTATATTGACTAAAAAACTAACATCTTAGGCCTAATATTTTAGTATTATACAGGTGTCTCGTAAGTAACCAGCCAAACTTCTGGAGGTCATTCCTTGGGTTAAAACAAAAAAAAGTCATGTGTACAAATCGTCTATCTCACACCGTTGTCAATTTGTATGTTATTTTTTATAAAGTTAATATATCTTAAGTTATTTAAAATAAAATCATGAAAATTGGTATAAATATGGTTGATATTAATTGTATACATTTAATTTTTGTACAGTAATACTTTTTTAATTGGTCGGTAGCGTAGTTGGTTCAATCCCAGCTTCATGTGCTAAAGGTTCTCAGTTCGATCCCAATCAGAGTCAATACATTTTGAGAAGGATCAGCTGATAACCACCGGCTGTTCATTTGTCGTTGGGCTATTAATTAATGACACTTTCTAAGGAATAGTCGGCCTTAGTTTGTAATAATGACTACATTCGCTTATCTACACTCATCACACTCATTCGAAATCCATATTCGCCCATATCTTGACGATCGGCGTCTTATGAATAAATAAAATAAAAATAAAATAAATTGGCTGCCATTTGAAGTTTTTAAAACTAAATATCTTAATAACCTTGAATTTTGTGAAAACCCTGTAAGCTATCAAAAAGTTGATAAATTTATTTCTACAAATAATGGTATAAAAAGTTTTAAGATCAAACAAGAAATAACTGAGAAATTGACATTTATTTAAAAGAAAAAAGATTTCTTGGCCGAAGAATTTGATTATTACACAACAATTTCAATTTCTGAATTAATTCTTGTTTGAGCTTAAAACTTGTTGTACCATTATTAGTAGACATAAATTTGTGAACCTTTTGGTAACTTGCAGGTTTTAAATGAAATTTAAGGTTATTAAGATATTTAGCTTTAAATATTTAAAATGGCTGGCCAATTCAAAAGGGTTATTTTACTAAAATGAAATTTAAATGGTATTGAATATTTTGAGATAACGTTAGTTTTAAACGTCAATCGATCTTAGTAGTAGGGTTCAATATCAAAGAGTTGAGTTTATTCTCCTTTCCTGCTTCTATTGGAAATGAAAACTATATAAGTACACTACTTACTCAGTCCGTTGTAGTGTAGTAACAGCTGAAAAAAACCGCTGTCGATCTATACCTGATGAGACGTAGCAACGTCGAAACAGCTTCCACAAGTCAGCACATCTGTCCCTATTGGCAATCTGGCTTCAGTTATCCAGCATACATGGCAGCAAGGTGGTGCCTCCACTGCCTTGGCTTTGCGATGGTGGGCTTAGTTTATGATATCGCAGAACACTGGATACTATTCAATGTATTCCAAAACTGTGTGTTTGGATAGAAAAGCACCTTGATCCTGGTGACTCGCTCACCCATTATAGCAGTCCTTGTGTCTGTGAATCCGAAAAGGAACATGAGACCGATGGTTCACCCATCCAAGGTAGCAGCTCATGCTGTGAGTCCAAAAGGTCTTGATTTTAACGAAGAGATGTTGGAGCAGTTACCATCAAGACCTTTCGAACTCACAGCATGAGCTGCTGCTACCTTGGATGAGCGAACCATCGGTTTCATGTTCCTTTTTGGATTCACAGACACAAGGACTGCTACCATGGGTGAGTGAATCACCAGGATTAAGGCGCTTTTCTATCCACACACACAGTTTTGGAATACATTGAATAGTATCTTGTGTTCTGCGATATCATAAACTAAGCCCACCATCGCAAAGCTAAGACAGTGGAGGCACCACTTTGCTGCTATGCATACTGGCTAACTGGTGAAAGCCAGATTGCCAATAGGAACAGATGTCCTGACTTATGGAAGCTGTTTTGATGTTGTTTCATCTCATCAGGTATAGATATACAGCGGTTTTCAGCTGTCACTGTTCTACAGTGGACTGAGTTGACACTACTATGTAGTTTTCAGTTCCAACAAAAGTAGGACAGGAGAATAAACTCAACTCTTAGGTATTATACTATAAAGAACAACATACATTCCGATTTTCATGATTTTATTTCAAATAACTTCTGAGATATTAACCTTTATGTAAAAATCACATACAGATAGACGGATAACAGTGTGAGAATAAACGATTTGTACACATGGAATGTTTGTTTGTTTGAACCCAAGGAATGACCTCTAGAAGTTTGGCTGGATACTTACGGGACACCTTGTATTGTTTGTTTGAACCCAAGGAATGACCTCTAGAAGTTTGGCTGGATACTTACGGGAATCCTTGTATTGTTTGTTTGAACCCAAGGAATGACCTCTAGAAGTTTGGCTGGATACTTACGGGACACCTTGTATTGTTTGTTTGAACCCAAGGAATGACCTCTAGAAGTTTGGCTGGATACTTACAGGACACCTTGTATTGTTTGTTTGAACCCAAGGAATGACCTCTAGAAGTTTGGCTGGATACTTACGAGACACCTTGTATTGTCAATAATCTAAAAGAGTTTATAAAAAACAGTTAACTTTTAATTTTTCTCAGAAAAATGTTGAATACATGAGTTTGTATACCTATTTACAGGCATCTATTTATGCTGACCTATGAACCTAACCGAAAAAAAACTTAAAAAAAGATATAGATCTGCAAGATTTTTTTTACAAGAATGCCATCACGACTATAAAATAGAGAGAAATAACATTAAATGTAGCCAAATCTCTCAGAAAATGGTTAATTACATGTTCAATATAATTTTTCCACTTGTAGGATTGCAATTCTATTTGTAAATGTTGTCTCATTAGTTGTTAGTTATTAACTAGTTATTATTAGTTAGCTGATTTATTATGTTTTATTTAAATTAAGTAAGAACATAAACATTTTACTGTGTCACAAGTAGATGATCATTATATGCAACCCTGAATAGGTTACCATATAATGAATAGTTGCATATAGTTATACAGTTATCATTTTACAGCAATCAGTAATTATGTTACTATTCTCAAGTGAACCCCACATGACAGTAACAGTGGAATCTGGCACATTATTATGTTATAGTTATAAAAATTACAATGCCCCTTTTATATGATACAGCTAAAATAAACCCAGTGTGTACGAATTCCATGTAATGTCAGGAAATTGTCAGTAAAGCACTCAATTTTCTTTGTTTTTTGTAACTCATAATCTTGTTTCTATGATTGTGAATCATTCACAGAAAAAATTTTCATTCGTTCCCTTTTGTTTCAGCTCTTAAAAAACTTTAAGAGCCTAAAAGGCTTATATACTTTTTTCATATAAAAAAATTTATATGAAATTTCTATTCAACGATTTTACAGTTTAAAATAATGTATTATTTAATTTAACAAAGTTTTAACCACCATCTAAGTTTGCTTGGTAATTTTTGTAATGATTGGAACCAGAATAGTGCATTTTATGTTTTTTTAAACGTTTTGACCCTTGAAACTACCTTTATAAAATAATTCTCTTCAACAGCTTCGTGAATGTGATCACTATTAATGTGATGTGTATGTCAGTATGTAGCTATTCAGGAGCGTATGGAGATGACAGTGTTGCGTAATACACAGGGACTACATGCTCCACTACGACTGGCCATGGAGCGCCGAGCAGCCAAGCAAGTAGGACGACTACCATTCCTTCCCAGTAGCAACCTACAGCTTGAGGCAAGTACAGACATGCTGAGTACTTGGCCAACCTAAGTGGTTTCCATTATAATGAAATGAAATAGTCAAGTTTGTATGTTATGTATTATTTATCCACTACATACATACATATCTGCTCCCGTCCAGTTCATTCCTGGGTCTGGGCATTCATACAAGCCTCTGTCATCTGTCTCTCCATTGCTCCCCCAAACACACCTCACCTACACCAATCATCTTCTTTCCACATCCCCCCTCTCACATTGTCAATCTATATACTTTTTGGTCTCCCTTCTATAATTCTTCTCTCCCATTTTCTTAACATGCATATACAGTACCACCTTATTCTTGATTTTGAAATGGTTTTCTCAGGCTCTCCTCCACCAGGTCTCTTTCTACATTTCTGATTCAATTCCTTTTTGTCTTACCCTTAATTGCTCTCATAAAACTCAATTTTGCTGCCTGTAGTCTGCTCCTATAACTGCAGGGGCATAATAAGTCTTATACATTATTAATTTAAATTTCTTTGTCTCTTATCCCACACCAGGTGTTATCACAATTTGGTAAAATCTAGCTCCTTTCCCCAGCCTAGTAGCAATCTCCTAATCAAATCATCATCATCATCATCCTCATTGCCCCCAAAGTATGTAAACTGATCCACCAATTTAAAATCTCTTCCTTCTATCTTTATTTCTTCACCCAAATTTACATTATTTACACACTGGAATAACAAAATATTTTTATTGTTTTAACAATGTCTATAAAGTTTATATATGAGCCTCTACTGTTGCTAAGTAGATAGCTAAGGGTAGCTATACCAGTACTGTCACAGTATACCAACAGCCAAAGTGAATATTGCTTCTTGATTCCTTCTCGTAAATATCATAGATCTCAGATGTTTCTGCATAAATAATCCCCCCTCCTCTAAAGAAAAAGTCCATAAGATTAGGATAAAAATTTCTTTAAGGCAAACAGACAAAAAAATCATTAAATGTGGTATACATACGTTTTAACATTTGCTGTGGCTGGGCCAGTATAGTCACATACTTTGCATTTGTTGGCCAGTGTGAGGTGAGCATTGGGGAATAGAGTGTTTACCTTGTGTTAGTGTGGTCAGATGAGTGTAAACAACATTTCATTCCAATAGTATCGGCGTGGCGTTTTTTTCTGTCTGTATTGTACAAGGTGTATATGCAGCCTTTACTTTTCTTTAGATATTTAGGATATTTCTAATGTGTCTAACACGCCTGGACTCTCATGAGGAATTCTTTTTGAAGAGAATATGAGCTCTGGTGAGTCTGAAAATGATAAGTTTACAGTTTGAAGTTATAACGGGAGATTCAGATTTGTCTATTACAGCTTTTGATAAATAAATTGACTGGATTAAAATGATCTAGTGGGTTGAAGAGGATTAAATATTATAAATACCAAAATATGAACTACAAATATTGTATGAATTGCATATAAATCTATTTTACTTGTCAACATTTTTAAACAGGCAAGGAATGACGAACCGGGCAAGGCAGCTCTGCACCGTACGCTGCGCGACATCATGCGCCACTGCAGTGAATGTGTTAAACTGAATTTGAGAGAGTTTATACTATTTAAATATTCTTACTATTGATACCTTGTTTGTATGTATTTAAGAGATGCTGAATAGGGAAAAGTGATTGTTTGATAATTGTTTTTTATTTTGATTTTATTACTGTTTTCAAATTGCACCGGTTTTCCCTATTATTTCCCAATCAGACTGTCCTAACTAAATTCTTCAGTTTTTCCCCCTACATATGTGAATGTATATTGTGGTTGCAGGTGTTGCGAGGTGACGATGTCACTCTGGACTTCACAGACATCCTCCATACCCCAGACTCGAGAGAAGGACTCTACATGCCTCATGCTGTCGTAGAGAAAAGTCTGGGCCTCTTATAGACATTCACCTCATTTGTCACTTTTAATGAATAATTTAATAAATATTTTGCTTTCTTAACTCATTGGTAGTGGTTCTTGTTGATAAAGCCCTTATTGTTTTAAAACTAAAATTGTCTTCAACCAAAAAAATGCTAGTGAAATATTTTAATAACTCTGCTTAGGAAAATATATCACTATTTGAGTAAAGTATACATTACATTCACAAACAAATTATTATCAGATTTCATGTAACTTGTTATTAAGTGTTGGTTGAAATTTACGAGGCGTGTTTTTAAAGTAAGTACCGTTTTTAAATTACGCCGCCGCAGCGCTGCGGTCGCCGTTTAGCGCATGCGCGCCGTGTAGCCACATCTGTTGGGAAGCCACAGACGCCATTACGGAACCATCCAATCGAGTCTACATCTGTTTGCGTGATTTTAAAATGACTCCACCTATTGAAAATCCCGCCGACTGTAAAGTGCGTGCTGTAATACGGTTTCTCTGTGCTCAAGGCTTCAAAGCAGTTGACATTCATCACCAAATCAGTGAAGTGTATGGTGAAAACATTATGAGTGATGGAATGGTTCGGAAATGGGTTAGGGCCTTTAAAGATGGCCGTACAAACTTTCATGATGAGGAACGAAGTGGGCGACCTTCAGTCATTACCGATGATCTGATTTAAAAAGTGGACTGTAAAGTGAAAGAGAAGAGACGATTCACGATTTTGTCCTTAGCTGAAACGTTTCCTGCTGTCTGAAGAAGTGTTTGGTGATGAATGTCAACTGCTTTGAAGCCTTGAGCACAGAGAAACCGTACTACAGCACGCACTTCGCAGTCGGCGGGATTCTCAATAGGTGGAGTCATTTTAAAATCACGCAAACAGATGCAGACTCGATCGGATGGTTCCATAATGGCGTCTGTGGCTTCCCAACAGATGTGGCTACAATACCACTGTATGTGTATGGGTGGGCGGGTGGGTCAATACCACTGTATGTGTATGGGTGGGCGGGTGGGCCAGTACCACTGTATGTGTATGGGTGGGCGGGTGGGTCAATACCACTGTACGTGTATGGGTGTTGACCCACCCGCCCGCCCATACACGTACATTGTTATTGACCCACCTCCTCCCATACACATACAGTGGTACTGGCCCACCCATGCGCTAAACGGCGACCGCAGTGCTGCTGCGGCGTAATTTAAAAACGGTACTTACTTTAAAAACACGCCTCGTATCTTTAATAGTAGGTACGAAATAACTTTAAGAAATATTTAACTGGAATTAACTACTTAAAGGTGTTTTAGGTTAGGTTAAAGGGCACTAGGCCAGCAATTAGTATGTTAGAGAGATAGGACATCAGCAAACTTACCTTAAAAGACAAGTTCACTAACATCAGAATAGTAGTCACAAACACAAAATACACAAAATCTCACAAATTTTCAACACCACAGGCATTTTCTTCAGGTGAGTAGAGGGAGAGAGAGAGAGAGAGAGAGAGAGAGAGAGAGAGAGAGAGAGAGAGAGAGAGAGAGAGAGAGAGAGAGAGAGAGAGAGAGATAGAGAGATAGAGAGAGAGAGAGAGAGTCTCTCTCTCTCTCTCTCTCTCTCTCTCTCTCTCTCTCTCTCTCTCTCTCTCTCTCTCTCTCTCTCTCTCTCTCTCTCTCTCTCTCTCTCTCTCTCTCTCTCTCTCTCCCTCTCCCTCTACTCACCTGAAGAAAATGCCTGTGGTGTTGAACATTTGTGAGATTTTGTGTTTGTGACTACTATTCTGATGTTAGTGAACTTGTCTTTTAAGGTAAGTTTGCTGATGTCCTACTTAAAGGTGTGTATTCTTGAGATTTATTGTAATCGATTTTTAAAATTTAAAGTAAGAAAGATAGGTAAATGACAGTGTAAAACAAATATTATAGTGATTGATTTCCGTGAACCTTATTTACCTTCCTGAGACCAGAGGGATTCACAAGTTGAGCTTCCTTTGTGAATCCCTCAGGCTGAGGAAGGTAAATGTAGCTTACTGTAATTGATTACCAAAATATTTTGTACATATATTGTTATCATTTTTTGGTGTGTGATGTTCACTTGTATTTCTACCAACAAGTAATGCTATTTAAGAAACTGTTAGTGGTCATGAAACTACAATCATAAATAATGTTTGCAGAGGTTACTAGGTATTTTGAAAGACAAAAGAAAAACTGTTTGTTGTAAAATGAGTTGTAGATGAAGGAGCCAAGATAAGGTAGGAGTTCTAAAACAATAAATTAGAAGTCCTAACCCTATTTTAATTTATTGTTTATAAGTTTTTAAGTATTTTTCTAGTTCACAGAAATATTTCTCGTTATATTATTTTTTGATGCTGTTGCACTATTAAATGATGGAAGTTTGATACTGTGGGATTGTCTGATACAAAATGGAAGGGAGAGGGTAAGGGTACAGACTTTATTGGAAGGGTAATTAATATACATGGCAGAAGGAGTGGGTTTATAAATGTCAAAGTCAGAATATAATGGACTTACTATTTTTCTCTCTTATAATTTGTTAGTTGTCAAACGTTTTGTATAAAACAAAAGCCTTAGCTCCTTGAGGTGTTCTGGGTTTAAATACCACAAAGGTATTGTTACCATTTTGAATACTTAGCGAGTGATTAGTTAATATAAATGTTTATGTTAGTGTAAAGACACTGTACATTTTTTAAAATCAAGCATCATTAACAACTTTTCAATACCCAACTCTTTTGTAATTTCCCCAAGTTATTTGAATTACAATGATTCCTTGTTTATTTTTATGTGTACAGAAATTTTGTAGCTGATCTGAGACAAGTATATATTAAGATTTTTCAATTAAAGTTTATGGACCCACTTTTTCCACTACTTTATTTAAGATTTCAATTTATTTTTGAGCGCTTGAGATGTTTACAAAAGCTAAACAGTTAACTTGAAATATTGGTTCTATCTAGTTTGATCAGTTGAGACATGTTATTTTCTATTTTTTGTTGATTTAAGACAGGTGACAGTAAATAGTAATGAGGAAAGACTTTATATCTGGTTCCATTGTGTGTTTAGAATAGTTTAGAAATTCCCCTATAAATTTTACTTTTCATTCAACAACAGTTAATAGTTCGTTTATCAACGCTAAAGTTCTGATATGAAAAAAAGCTGTACTATTTTAAATTTTAAAAGAGCTTCATGATAAATGTAATCATATGCGTTTTTAAAGTCAAGAAATGTACAAACAATATCTTTCTTTTAAATCTTTTGATGTCTCAATTTAAGTTATAATTTATTCTGTATAAGATCTGTTAAGTCTAATACCAGCTTAGTAAGTGTTGTGTTTTAACTGTAGTGGAGTTTGATCAAATCAAACCAAATCTGGATCAAGGAGACATTGTGATATAATTTTTTAAGTTTGAAAATAATGACAGAAATAAATTAAGAAAAATGCAGAAGTAAATTAAGAAAAATTCCAAATATATTGAAAAACAATAAATTATTTATTATAAAGAAAAATACAAAATTACTGAAATAAAAATGTTTTGCTACTAACTGGATCAAGAGGAACAATTCCAAAATTGTTTACTAATAAATTGAATTTCAGTTAGAAAAATATAATATTTATGAATTGTGTTTAATATCACTGAAAAATTCTATCCAAATCTTGAGAAATCATCTCTACAATCAAAATTGTATGGAATTAATAATTATTTATCTGTATAATCCTTTTCTTAAAATGGTACAAAGTATAACAATACATTTTCTTTTAGTATTTTGATATACTGGAAATAGAGAGATTCCTCAACATTTTTTACATTGTTTCTGTCTCCTTTTTTATAATAATAATAATAAATGTCTTTAGTTGTAAACATATGAAATATTCACAAAAGGGCGAATTTAGGGCCAGTAGGCCCTTTCTTACAATTAACTTAAAATGAAATACAATAAAAAGTTAGCAACAGACAAAGAGAAAATTATAAGTTAAGACATTAAAATATAAACAATAGGTTCAACGATTTAATGTTATTCTAGTAGCGACTAACAAAACAATATACAATAACGAAAACCTATTGTAATTAAATTTAGATTACACAATATCATACATTAATTTAATATATGAGTATTGAAAAAAGAAAGTATATATATATATAAAAGTGAAAATTAAAAGTAAAATTTATTGATCATGAGTTTCAATTAAACATTCATACATGCATTCGTACAGTTCTGTCCATCCAACATCCGTCTCACCTAACCTGCCCCAGCCATCTGATCAAGATAATAATCTTTTAGTGTGGCCACAAAACTAGCTTGGTCATAAGAGTTTTTGATAAGAATGGGAAGGTAATTCCAGGTGCGGCAAGCAGTAACAAAAACCATTTATTGTAAGTTACAGTACGATGATGAGGAATCCTTAACATTGCTGAAGAAGATCGACCCTCCCAAAAACTACTTTCAGAGATGAATTCAAATCTGTCAGCTAAATATTTAGGCTTATTGATATGGAGAAGTAAGTAAAGTGTGTTTAATATTCTAATTAATCTCATATCGGCTAATTTTAAATTGAATTTAGAACATAAAAATTTATATGATCGTATTTACTAAGATTAAAAACAAATCTGATACTGTAATTTTGGCATTTTTGCAACTTATTAGCCAATGCTACACTCATAACATTGACAACGGAACTACAATAAAAAAGGTATGGAAAACTAAGGTCTTAACTAGTATTAGTTTTATGCATTAAGGTAAGAAATGTTTATGTTGTTTTAGTAAATGCAGAATAGAAAACCAGTCTTACAAGTGTCAACAACAGTATCATTCCAATTTAGGTTATTGTTTAAAGTGATACCTAAGTTCTTAACTTTATTGTCAAGTATGGTTCCATTAACTTGTCTGTGAGGTATGGTATTACAGTCAATATGTACGTCCGGGCCGGATGTCTCCACTGAGCAACTTCTCCAGCATTCTTTATCACCTTATCGCCGTTTCTGCAAGATAGTTCATATTAACATTTAGTCTGTACCTTGTCATTTTAATGAAATCCACTCACTATTTAGAACTCCATTTTGTGATTGTATTCTTATATCCGAATCGTGGCTTAAGCCTCACATATGTCAGCTTCTGTAGACATACCAGGGTATACTCTCTATCGTAATGACCGTCTGTTTGCTAGAGGTACAGACACAGCGGCTTACATCAGGTCCTCTATTACTACTAAGGTGTTGGGGATCTCTGATACCTCAAGACCATTTTGACCTGAGTGGATGTTTATGAATATATCACTTAATGATGTTCACATGCTCCTTGGACTTTGTTATCAACCACCTAAAGTTGGCTTCGTGGCAGAATTCGAAAGTGTCCTGTTAAGACTGATGCCTCAGTATAGTCACGTCATTGTGACGGGTGATTTTAATACTGATGTACTGGAACGAGACACGTATGACAAACAACAACTTACCTCTATGTTTTACTCAAGTAACTTAACTTTACTCCCTTTTCACACACTGATCACTCTGAAACCTTGATTGACCTGCTAGCAGTTAGTGACTCAACTTAAATTGCACATTATAGCCAGTTTTCTCTCCCTGGGATATCAAAACATGATCTTCTGTACTGTGTCTATAAAGTCACATCGCCACAGCACGTGCCTAAGTTTGTTTCTTTTCAAAATTTTAAAAGCATTAACTCTGCTAACCTTTTAGCAGATGCTAGAAATCTGAATTGGGATACAGTTTTATCTGCTAACGATGTTAACATTATGTTTGACAACTTCAATGATATTCTTGTCAATCTATTGGACAAACATGCCCCTTTGTAACCAAACGAATAACCAGGCAACCTGCCCCTTGGATCACTCCTCCCATACGTCAGTTAATGGCCCAGCGTTATTCTATCCATAGGAAATTGAAGAGGACTAAGGACCTCATTGATAGAAATGTTTATAAATATCTACAAAATAGAGTTAAACAAGAAATGCAAAATTCAAGAGCTAGGTACATATATACATAATTCACTGAAAATAAATCATCTACTGAAGGCTGACGTATGATTAAGAAGTTGGGGTTGTCCAGAATGAAACCTGATAGACCCATCTCAGTAAATCTTATGACCTTAATAATTATTATACTAATCACCCTGCTGATAACACCGGGGCTATTGTATTTTTAGATCATCTTAGATCTCAGCTTCCAACTCCTCGTGATTCATATTTTACTTTAACTATGACAAATGAGAATGAGGTCCATAAATCCATTACGATCATTAAAAGTAATGCGATTGGGGTAGACAACATTTCTATGAAATTATTAAAAGTTATAATCCCTGCAGTTTTACCTGTTATCACGTCAATCATTAACAAATCACTTGAACCTCAATATTCCCATCTACCTGCAAATCAGTGATTGTTCGGCCAATCGCCAAGACGTCCTCTCTATCTGATTATCGACCAATCATTATCTTACCTGCACTCTCTGAATGTCTTGAGAGGATTGTTCATCAACAAGTATGTAATTATCTCTCTAGTAATGACCTCAGTAAGTTTCAGTCAGGTTTTCGGAGAAATCACAGTACCACTACTGCACTGCTATATAATACTGAGGATATTCGAAAAGCGATGGACAACAGACAAGAGACATTGCTCACTCTGTTTGATCTTTCCAAAGCGTTCGATTGTGTCCATCATCCACTGCTCAAAGTCAAACTTTCTCACCATGGTTTCTCATCTAACAGTATTTCCTGGTTTAAGTCCTGTCTGACTGGCAGGTGTCAGCGTATACATGTGAATAACGAATACTCTAGTTGGGGAAGTGTAACCAAAGATGTCCCTCAGAGATCTGTACTTGGACCTCTACTGTTTACTCTGTACATCAACGACTTGTCCAACAGCATTTCTCACTGTAAATATCATCTTTATGCTGACGACTTACAAATATACTGTCACGTTGATGTATCAAACAAATGAAGGGGTTAATAGAATGAATTCTGACATTAAATCTATTGGTGAGTGGGCGTTCAGACACAGCTTAAAACTGAATAACAATAAGACTCAACCTATTATTATTGGACATAACAGACTGATGGCACAGATTGATCTTGATACAGTACCCTGCATCTCTATTGATAATAATTCACTTAACTACTGTGACAAAATTAGGAACTTAGGACTCCTTATGAATACTACACTTACATGGTCTGATCATGTATTTTTAACATGTAATAGGGGGTTTGCTGGTATTCACACTTAAGAGATATTATAACTGTTTACCTTTAGATGTTAAGATTATGGTAAGAAAACTTGTATTTCCCCACATTGACTACTGCGACGTTGTCATCAATGACATGCCTACCCATTTTTCAGATAAACTTCAACAAGCGCAGAACTACTGTGTGCGTTATATTTTCAATCTACGTCAATATGAACATATCACTCCTTACTTCAGACTTTTAAATTTAAGTTACTCGAATATAGAAAAGATCAAAATTTTATCTTTACTTACAATCTTCTTCAATCAAAAATCCTTCTTATTTAGCTTCAAATTTTGTGTTTAACTTCAGCATCAGTAATCGGGACACATGTCAGGGTTCATCAATGTTAACTATTCCAGCTCATCAAACAGTACTTTACAATAGATCTTTTATTGTCACTGCCTGCAGATTGTGGAATAAACTTGATCCTTCAACTCGAAATATTGATAGTCGAGCTCAGTTTGTTGTGGCACTGAAGGAGTGGTTGTCGGCAGATTCGTGGGGGTCGAAGGCCTTGGCCGTGCTGTCAGTGTTGGACTGAGTGTATGTGTGATGTGTGTTTGTTGTGATATTTTTTTTATTTATTTATTTTATTTATTGATTTTTTTTGTCATGTAAGTAATAGTTCTTTGTTTTATGTTCTTTCACGCTTGATGCTTAATTTGTTTAGCTTTAATTATCTTAACACTCTAATTTTGTATTGTTGTTTAGCTTGTAAATAATGTACTCAGCAGCAGTGAACACGTATGAACTCTTTAGATATACTCATTGTAGTTTTGTATTACATTTTCTTTATGAGGTTAAGTGTAAGAGAGGACCTAATGGTCCTAACTTTGCCTCACTAAATAAAACTTTTAGCATGGAACATGCTTTAGTCTTGACCTAACTGTCTGAAAACGTTACGCGGGAGGGTGACGCGTAACCATGAAAACACAATGACATATCAGTGTTGACTTCAATAATGATTTTATTTGCAAGCGTTGATCAAAGTACATCTTTAGTTTCCATGACAACAATTGACAAGATTGATTGTAAACATTATGTAAGTTACTTCAGCTATCACAAACCAATATTGGCCACAACTTCTAATGATTGTATGGAACAATAAAATTTAAAAAGTAAAGATATATTTATATTTTTAAGATATGTTTATATTTTTTGTAATCCCTTACATGAAATCTAAAATTCGTTGTTTTCGGAGAAATACATTTGCAGAAATTATTAAAAAGGAGCCAGCAAACAGAAAAAGCGCAGCTAAAGCATGTTCCATGTTTCTTGAATTTTAGCCGTAGGCTCTAAGCAAAAAGATCCGGGGGTCCAGGGGGCTTGCCCCCTGGCGAGGCCCGCAGGGCCGAGTTTTTTCATTTCATTTTTCATGAGATTGGTATAGTTACCAGTATTTTATCGAATAATCAAACCAGGTTATTTCGCCCATGTGACGTCACAGTCTACTGCGCAGTCTCGTCCTGATACCTGTCTTTTCTAGTTACCGTGGTTGTGGTTAGGTTTTGTATGGTATTTACTTCAGAACTTTGTAAGTTGTTCATTTATTCCAACAGCTGATTAATGAAATTATTATAAACAATTAATTGCCAAATTGGTATTGCCATAGGGATTGCATTGATACTTCTTAGAACCCTTGGGGTGGGTTGTTGATGGAGTTTCAAAATAAAGATAGGCCTATGTGTTATCAGAGACCCTAAGAATGTACATGCAAAATTTCAGATAAATGGGTTCAGTAGTTTTTTCGCAATTGAGTAACACACACACAGACACCATTAGATTTTTATATAGTAGTATGATAATGTAGGCACATCTCTAAAGTCTTGTTTTACATAGTTTTGGAATATCAAATCGGGTAGATGACGTCCCCCATTCTTCATATACTGAGTAAACCAATTTCTGGCATTCACCATGACTCTTACCAGCATATCAGGCGTTATTATGGCAATTTATTCTTGGATTTTGGTCTGCAAATCTTGTAGGGTCCTTGGTCAATTTACATAAATATGGGATTTCAAAAAATCCCATAGTAAACAATCACAAGGGGCTACAATGGAATAGCATGCTCGAAATCACCTCTTATTGAGATGAGGTGCTCTGGGAAGTGTACTCTCAAAACAGCCATCGATGCTATTGAAGTGTATGCTGTTGCATCATCTTGCTGGAACCAAGTGTCTCCCAAGTCCAACTCATGCAGCCTCGATAAAAAAATGTCTGTAACATGTTTACATATATCATTTGCTGGTTTGGATATGCTGGACGGCTTTTTATGGCCGGGTGACGAGTGTCAGCACGATGGGTCCCATTCACCATATTTCCAGCTTTTTCGACCAGAATCACCACTAGTCATAGCTTCCCAACTGCCTCACGATACTTGAGGGACAAAATTCCAAACACCTATACCGAGAATTGAACCCAGGACAATAGGTCCTTAGGTGAGCGTGTTAACCACTCAGCCACTGGAACCAATCAGACCATGTTTCCATACTGGTCTAAAATCACTATCATGTTTTGTTTGTTGATAGATCCACACCAATGGAAATGGGCTTCATGTTGAAGAAAATGAATGCCAGAAATCAGTTGACTCGGTGTATGGAGGATTGGGGACGCCACCTACCCATTTTGATCTTCAAAACTATGTTAAACAAAACTTTAGAGATGTGCCTACATTATAAAAACTAAGTACAAATATTCTGATTCATACAATGGGTTTTATTTAGTTTTTGAAAAAGGAAGTTATGCTGCCGCACCCTGTATAATGGGAGATAGTTTTTTGTATAGAGAACGCTATTTTAAAATTGAGTTGACAAACTAAATTGTTTAAATACTTACATATAGGCATTAATGTTATATTTTATTCTCATTTCTTCTTCGTTTACTGTCCAATCATCTATAAATTTAATTCCGTAAGTGAATTGCTCCTCACAAAATTTCTCAGATATGAAAAAAAATAAGATAGCTTATTTAAATTCATTTTAAAGGTTAAGGTCCAAGGATAGTGGAGAAATATCAGAAATGTAAAAAATTCCTGGGCTCTTCTCCACTGGCTGTAAAGGATATAAAAAGTTTCTATCATTGCAGTTTCTATCATGATAAATATAACAGCTGTTTATGTTGATTATACACCCTCTCTGAAAATGTTTACTTATTAATCTGGACAAGAGTACTGTATACTAAACAGCTTTTTTCTCAGTTTCTTAAAAATGTTTATGCCGTGTGAAGGAAATAGATTTTGTAGACTAACTTACCGTTCCAACAATTGACCATGCTCAAGTGATTGCAAATTGTTAATCTTTATTTAATTATGAGATATGCCATCAGTATACTTAAATGAGAAGGTAAGTTCAATAACACATTAGTCCTGCTGGAAATTTTTACCATGGCGAGTGTCAAGATCTAATCTAGTTGCTAAACAATGTTTACATTTATTTAGTTTTTGTTCAGGACAGGAAAGCATGCTTACTTAAAAAAAATTCTAGTAGTAAGGTATTTTAAAATTAACACATACACAAAAGGTAAAACAAACATAGAGATATGTCAAGGTCACTGACGCTAAATTCAGCCATCACAGAATAAGGTTAGAGGAAGGCGTGTCTTCTATTAACCCTCATCTGTGATGGACTGAAGATTGGTACATTTAATTCCAGTCTTTTGCCATTAATTCTTCTTCATTTTCCGCCAACACTGCCAAATCGTCTGCGAATCTAATACACTCCTCTTCTTTCGTCTACGTAAACTCTTCTTTTTCCCTCAAAGCACTCTTACATGGCATTAAATGCTGGACAATATGATGTGATTTCTTTTAATTGCTCAGCTAATACAGCTTTTGAATTATTTTATTGCTTTGAAGACTCACTTCACCTCAGTTGAATCTGTTATTAGTGACTTGAGAATTAGGTCTTTTTCTGTTAATTCACTACCACAACTTTTTCTGTTACTTCACTACCACTACTTTTTTTATCGCAATTACGGTTAGGTTAGGTCAAGTGGCTACTAAAGTTGATCACAAACTGGTAAATTCAATTACTGACTTTTTGCCGAATGCGCTCTTTATGTTCAAGTTCTTGGAAAGCGTTTAAGTTAAGGGCAGCGAGCAATATCAGATTCCTAGCAGATAAAGAATATCACAGTGGACGTAACAATGATTGGGGAACAGTTTTTAAAGCAATAGAATATTTGTCAAGCGGTATTGAATTAGCGGAAAAGATCCAAGGATTATTCTATTAATAACTAAATAATATTGATGGTTTAGTTCGAAGAGCGGCTAATCATACTTATGGCTTTCTCATTACAACAGCTAGAGCTGGATTGAGTGTGGAGGCTTTAAGATTCATCTGTGTAACTTTGTGAGATCAGTTGTGGAGTACTGCACAACTATTTGGTTTCCATATTGTCTTGGAAAAAGCTGTGAGCTATAATAAAACTGACAACACCAAACCCCACTACTAGTAAGTCATATATAGAGAATTCAATGAAAATAGTTTCATTTCATTTTATTTACAGAATATGCCAAAACTGGTGGTTCAGATTCCAGATCTCAAAATGTTCAAATGCAAACGTATGTCACATTGTACATAATTTTAAAGCTCCTTTAAAAAGAAAAGTTTTGGTGAAAAAATTTCGTAAAAATATATAACCATTTCAAAATGGTGGACAAAAACATAAAAAATTCATCCAATTATAAAAATCACTATTTTTTCTGTTTTGTGCAATACAACATTTAAGGTGAAAATTTATAATTACTCGTACTTAGTAAATTGCATACAAAATAACATGATCATATTCGAACAATCTTTCTGCCCCTAAAAATATAAATATTTTGAAAATGTTAAAAAGCTGGTAACTAAAAATTCTTAAATGAAAAGATATGTCATTTCGTACCTTTTGAATAAGAGCTCAAAAACTGTTAATTTAACAAATTTTCAATTCTGAAATTGTATACTTTTTGCTTTATTATTAGAAGTTTTAATAACACTCTGTGGATGTACTGACTTCATTTAGGTATCAACAGACATAATGAAGCAACATACAAATCATCAGATGATTTTCTTCCTATAAATAAATATCAACAATAACATGACAATCATCAAAACATTATTTTTACACTAGATGATGCTGATCATATTTCCTTCCAGAGGAAGAAGTAAGACTTGTAAGCAATTTTCAATATTATTGTAAACAATGTTTTGAAGCTTATGTTATGATATTGTTGACATTTATTCAACAATAAATACATATACTTGTATACGCAGTAAGGAAGTATACAAGTTTTATTCTAGGGTTTTGGAACATTTTAGTATCTATTTATGGAGTAAATGCAAATAAGTTTACAGTTGACTGGCTATGTCTGTTGTAGAGAGGGGAGGGGGCAGTTGCAAGATTACCAGTATCTAAAAAGAAAGAATATTTAGTTATAGTAACTTATTCAGGCAGAGTAACCTTACAGTACAAGAATATTGCTGATAAATTCTTTCAGTCAAGGCCAGCATTCAAACCTGCGCCATCTATATCCCAGGCTCAAAGCCATGTTGCCTTAGATTGTTTGGCCATCAGCTCTCCCAAATGTCCATGGTATTCAGAATTCAAATGTCTGAAATCATAAAACTTAACACGTTCACTGCGGTGCCATTAATTTATTAACATTACTTTGGTGCGTTATAAATAACAACTGGTCACTCATAGTGGCATATGACTTGTGTGCAGTATGAGTTACCAGTTACTAGCGCAGTGGACTTACTTAGCATCATGTCACTGCAGTGGGAGAAGCTGGACTACTCTGTGTTGGGGTAGGGGGATTCTTTCATCTTTGTTTACAATCTGGTAAACCAGGATTTGGTTCTGATGCCATCTTAGGAGTAACTGGTTATTTCCACTGTTCATAATGCATATATATATATATATATATATATATATATTATTCTTAATACCAAATTCACTTTACTATATTTTCTAAAACTAAACAGTTTTAGAAAAAGATAATTTGCATATATATATATATATATATATATATATATATATATATATATATAAATTGTATTGTAAACATTTTTTAAAATATTAAAGTATCTACAAAAGTATAAAGGACAGAACTATGCGAGTAACCGTTTACTCGTATCGCACTGTTGAAACAGTGTGATTCATTTCTTTAGTGAACTATTTGGTAGAATTGTCTAAAACCTACATTCCTAAAAAAGAAATGGTTTGTAGATTATTTATAAAAGGTAGTTTTTGTACGAGTAAACGGTTACTCATAATGCATTGTTGAAACAGTGTGATTCATTTTGTACGAGTAATAGGCTACTCGTACAAACCCTTTTTTTTTAAATATTCCACAACAAATTTCATTTGTAGGAATGTGAGTCTTAATCAATTCTAACAAATAGTTCACACAAAAATCAAAACGTACATGGTGAAAGAACTCCATTTTTTGCCACCATTTACGTCTGATAGTACGTTTCGACATTGAATTTCTTATATACTTAATGGTTACGAGTAAATGGTTACAAGTCACTGGTTGCTCATAGTGTAGTGAACGTTTTAAGTGATTATAACTATTAATTTTATACCTCAAAAAATAATCAAATTACAGACACAGATATTCTTACATGAAACATCTATTGTAAGTACTATATAAGCTGGGATTTAACTTTCTTTTTATCCACTCTTTAAAGAAGTGCCTTACTCTAGAATTCTCACCTAATTATGAATGGACTTACTCCATCATTTTAAGGCACAATTTATACCGTACAGTTTTTTAGGCAAGTTTTGCTCTATGGGAACTCCTGATTGCAATAAAAGCCTGACATTATGTTGAAGATTTGTTCATCCATTTGAATATTAGGATTGAAATGAAATGCAAGATCAGTGTTTGTTTTCATTTAGTACATACAGAATTGTAACAAAATTACTTAACTATATAAATTACTAGCTATTTAATACACTTAATAAAAATATATACAGAATGTTTGAGCATATAAAAATCACAGTTTGGTATTGAAATTTACTTCTTTCTCGTAGTTGTAGGTTTTGCTCTCTAGCTTTTGCAGGATATCAGGAGACCAAGATGAGGCTTTAATCAATGTTTTGCGTACAAGCCAGTTGTGAAGTGGTCGCATGCCTGGCAGCCGCAGAATGAAGCACATGGTCACCTTGGTAAAGTTAAACATGAAGGAGTGCCACCACGATAGTGAAGCATAGGTACGGGGGATGGAGATGTCTAGCACCCAGCATAAATAGAGCAAAGATACCTCAAAGTTAAGTCCTGGCATGTAATAACTGATACCTTCCACTAGGCAACGGCTCATGTGCTCCCAGTCCTCAGTTGCATTGAGGAACTGTGGCTTTACTACTTTCTCAATTATACAAGTACAACGTTGTCGCACTTCCTGCAAACTCCCATTGCAAAAGTTATACTTATCCTCAATTCCCAACAAGTAACCCAATACTCGCCACACATGAATAAATCCATCCAGTTCTTCCTCAGAAGCACTTGTGGCCCCAAATTTGTCTGGGTATGCTACCATGAGTCCTACAAATCCAAACTGTGTTATGCTCATACTGAATTGATTAAAGAATACTTTCTTAATCCTTTGGTTATTAGCAGGTATTTGAATTTCATGAAAAGGACAACTTTTCTTGAAATCTTCTAAAATAGTATCTTTTAAAGGAGACCAGATTGCTTTGTCTTTGGAAGAACCTCTTACAGTTACTTTTTCTTCCAGTTCTTTATAAGGAACAGAGTTTATACGTTTACTTACATTGAGGTGCATCGCTCGGACTGTTTTTAAATTTCTATAACCAAGACTATCTTCATTCCAAACATCATGTTCAAACCATGACTTAACCCTTAGTACTGTTGAAAGGTACCTACGGAAGGCTGTGAATGGAGTTCCTGATTTTTCAGTATATATCAGCGGTTGAAGGCCATCTGGAATTGAGAACAGAAATAATAGTGACAACATTTCTGCATAGTTTAAACCGAAATAATAATCTTGCGCAAATTTTTGGCCAATTTTGAATTTTTTCATATCAAGCCAAGTGGGTTTATTATCAATGGGGACTTTATAGTCATCTGGTAAGCCTATATTTAAACCTTCAATCATTTGTTGAATGTACGATTCATCAAAGTTAACAGTAAGATCGTTTTTTAAAGGAATGCTGTTTTCACTCAAATTGATGACAAAATTCACACACTTGTTTGGTGTCTCCTCACTTTTATCTTCATCTGAGGAAGAGACATATCCCCCATCAGTTGACATTATAGATGTTGTCCTCCATGAGCAAGGTTTGGACTGCTTGTCAGGGTCCTCTCCCAATTCGTCACACGATGTAATATTGTCCTCAGAGCCGGACACAGCTGAATCTGACTCATCCTCAGCTACTCCTAATTGCTGTCGGATGTAAGCTTGCTCTTTCTTTAAAGTCACTTGTTCTCTCTCAAAACCATCTTGTTCTGTCTTCATCACAGTCATCTGAAACAAAGAAAAAATACTTTTTATGTTCTTAACAGAGTAACAAAAATTGGTTAAAAGTAATATTTTAAAATTTTTTTAGTTCTAACAATGAAATACAAGATATAAACTCTTAACTTAAGAACTAAAATGGTACTACAACGTTTTAGAAGTTTTCAAACCAAAAACAGGGTTTGAAATTGTATTGTGAAATGTCATTAGTTTTCATTCCAGCGAAGAATTGAACATACTGCCGTTCTTTACACAGTAGAACAGGATAGTTAGACACTTGATCCTTCGACAGTCCTAATACCTCGACAATGGCCATGTTGATTTGATGTGGCAACAAAAATTATTGTCCGTACCAGGCTGTGCGTCGTTTACTCCAAAGTATGGATCAACGAAATAAAAATTTCAAAGTGAATAACAATGTTAAACAATTAACAAGAGTTAAAAAATTACAATTTTCTAGGACATTGAGTTACTGTATCTTGTAAATACTTAAGTCTCCATAATTTGTTGAACATGGTAACTAGAATCTATATTTTATGGTGACAACCGCATCAAGGTGTTATGTACATTATTTACAAGATCCGGACGTTTCACCCATGCTGTGATGTGGCATCCTCAGTGGTTACGCTGAGATTTTATTTATCTCTCCGACCGCTTAAGCCTAAGTTCTAAGATGGTAATTCTATATAAATTCAGTAATATTGTAACAGTAATAAACAGCTTTTTTAGCTTTGTTATATTTTTAACCATTCATTAAGAAAAATATATTGAATTTTCTTCTTTACCAAAAATTGAATTACTACTATTAATTGAATTACTAAAAAAAACAGTAGAATTTCTCTTTAGAATATTTTTTCTGTTTTATATACATTTCTTATACTTCGATACCCCCGTAGTTCACAAAGAGACAAACTATCGAAGTTTTACTCTTATAATAAATAAATTGGGACCAAGCTAAACATTAAATATAACGTTTAGATAGGACTATCAATATCTTTTAATGTAAATCTCAAAAGTAAACATGTTCCAGTTGTTAGGAGCTCATAGATACACCATTTAAAGGTAACACGTTCACTGCGGGTGGGACGACACCTCAACAATATGCTAAAAAGTGTCATATTGTTTAGCGTGGACTGTTCATGGTTTGTGGACTGCCGCTCTGTAGCAAGTCGATCATTTGTGAACTGGTAAGGTATGACAACCTCGCTAGTTCACAGTGGGATCAACACTGATGGTTGGATTGAGATTGTAATTTCTCTCTGTCAATCTTGTTCATTATGTCAACGCTACACATGACTCTGCAGATGAGTGCTTGTGCCAGTTGAACAACACACAACAGTTTTCCTGTGACTAATCTGTGGTCGTCAGGACTGTATGATAAGTACTGACTACAATTGGTACAATACCTGTCTTATCAGTTTTTATAGCAACTCTTTGGAACTGATAGACAGGTATTGTACCAATGTTAGACGTATACACAGTTCCGTGGCTAAAACCAAAAATTTTAATGATAACTACTGTTAGTTTCCAACAATTTACTATTCTGAGATGACATTGATTTTGTTTGTTTCTTACGAGACACTTTATAGTTTTATGATTTTTTTAAAAGAAGGGATATTAGCAGCAAAAATTACACCAATACAATCAAAAATATTAGCATAGTTTTAAGTTTAAGACCTATGCTTCATTAAAATGCTAAAGTAACAGATTTTCCGTGTCAGATAACCTATTTTTATTCAGTAACATTATATTGCATCCTGTGGTAAATTGAAGAAAAAGATTTTTTCCGCATGTTCGTTTTATATTAGCAGGGGTTTTATCAGCCCATGTACTAAGTTCTAATGGTTTGACATAACTTAAGAACCTCATTGGAAAAATGGAATAATTTTTCACATGTTCATTCTATATTAGCAAGGCTTTTATCAGGGAACATATTGTTTTTACTGTTTAATGTGATTTGAGAACCCTGGAGGAAAAATATTAAGGTAACTAAGTATAGCCTTGCAAATTTTCACAAAGTCACATACAATGTAAATGGTTTTTAATGGAAAATAAAAAAGTGAAATAAATAAGTTTACAAGAGATGTTATTTGAAAGTTTTGTCTATTGTTATTTATGTTACTAGGAGTTACACAAAGATTAATAAAAGTTTAAATAGTTGAGTTATAGGAGAGGAATCAACTAATTTTAAATTTATTGTAATAAAATAAGCTTATTAGTCACTGTAAATTTACAATCTGTAGTTTAATTAGCAACTGATAGTTATATAAAAACTATCAAGTTGGGCTGTCCAAGAACCTTATTCTTTAGGGATAAATCTCTTTCATAAAGGGATTTATCTATTTCATAAAGCATATATAAATACAGAATATATCAATTACAATCATATATACTACTGGATGTTTTTGGAATAATTTATTATAAAGTATGCTATATACAACTGTGCATTGACAGTCAATACAACTGTCAATGCACAGTTGTATTGACCCACCCACCCATACAGGAACAGTGGTATTGAACCACCCACCCACCCATACACACAGTGGTATTGAACCACCCACCCACCCATACACGCACATTGGTATTGACCCACCCACCCATACAAGTACAGTGGTATTGAACCACCCACCCATACACGCACAGTATGGGTGGGTGGTTCAATTGAAGGAATAAATGTTACATTCCTTCAAGTAGCCTCTCCATTGAAAACTGATTTCTGTTTGGTAAATTTTCAGAAGTGCAAAATTGATATGTCTGATGATAATGTGTGTAATTTTATTTCTGTGCATCTATGAATATTTTGTGACTAGTTCAATTATTCTAGGAAAGCAATTGCACTTTGCCTGTTTTTTTAATATATCTGAGAAGAGTCTATTAATTTAAATTACAACTGATAATAAATATTTTTATAAACAAGAATGTTATATGATCGGTAAACAGTTTCAAACATTTCACACATTTCTGATCGTAGTAGTTGGCTGTGTAAATTGTATCTGACTAACACATTAATTTATCAATTATGTGTCAGCAATAAAAAAATATATTTATAAACTCTTAATTGATAAAAGCTGGTGTTCTTTTTATTTGCCTGAAAGCCGTTAGCCTGCGTTCATTACACTGCCTATCCATAGTACCTCTTTTGTTTTCAATAAAGTTTAAAAACTGTTTGTGTCTTTTTAAAATTATCCTGTAAGAGCTAATCTCAACATCCAGTTTCTTCAAATTGCATATTCTTAAATTAATTATACTATGGCATATTTTAAAAATTTACATCTTGAACAGTAAACATGGGAATCCTGAGTACAAAATTACAAATAGTTTATCTTGTTTTTAGTTAAATTTATTTAGTAATTTAATATGAAGATCATTAAAGTACGTGCAAATATTTAGTGAAAATTGGGGTAATAAACAAGGACGATTTAGTATGCTGAAATTGTTCTGTAGTGACTTTAATTTATGGACCAATGACAATAAAAGTTAACAGCTAATTTCTTCCAGATTGTGTTTAATGATAATTGATATGGCATTGACAGTTCATGTCCTTTGTGACTCTTATCTTATTATAAAATATGGTGGCTGTATAATTTCAGATGAATGCGACTATTTGTATGACTTATGATTTTAACGATGATTTTTACTGGTCTTATTTTCATAAGCAAGTGCGCAAAGGCATAATATAGAGCATACAACAAATCCGTGTATATGCAACAACTGGAGCGGGGAGGCTAAACAACTTTTAAGAATAAAAAAATGTAAAAGATATTTTATTTTGAGCTGTCTCTTTGTGAACTATGTAACAGTAAAAACGGATGCTTCATTGAAGATAGAAGGAAGGTTTGAACAGAGGTATGGCTCAAATACAATATTAAATAAAGCTCCATTTCAATAGAATATTTCGGTGCACATTTAATATTAAAAATTAACTTGTGGCAAAATAGTAGATATTTAAATTTTGGAATCAGCCAGTTACTTTTACACAAAGCCCAATTGTAAGGAAAGTTAAATTGACTACAATTTAAGGCTTTTGGAACATTTCATAAAGCACTACCAAAACAGTGTTATAGGGCATGTAGGCCTAGTAGTTACTACTTGGCTCTAGGTCTCTTGGCAATATCCCAATCAATAATGAAACTCACACCATGTAATGCTTCAGGAATCTGGGTGTGTTAATTTTATAACCTTTAACTAACTTTTATTTTAATCAGTTGTTTAAAATCATAAATTAGGTTTTATCTTAAAATAATCACTGCTTTAGAGATCTTCACCAATCCCAACATTCTAGATAGAGATTATTATTTCTTAAAGACAAAAACTAGACTGCAATCTCATAATAATCGTACATACAGATCACAGAAAGCTGCCAGAATAAATGTTATACCAAATAAAAAGTAAGATAAACATAACAATTCAGCTTTCTAAAAACAATTGGAATTTGGAATGTATCAGCAAATAAAATTCAAGTATGGTAATTAGGGCAAATTTTGCACAAACTGCTGGTTAAGGTTTGCTAGTTTATGGTGAATTATGGATAATAAGAGAAATGGAAAGAAAGAGAACGGAAGCAGCACACTTTTGGATTTTACTAGAAGGTGCCAAAAAACCAGCGATCAGAATTGATGAAAAGGGATGAAAAAAATTAAATTCTTTTTAACACTGAATTCCGGACTCAATAGTTACTTTCCCTCAAAAGTTATTTGATTTCTGATCTGCACTATTTATACTGTTGAAATACAAAGAAAAAAAATCATAGATCATCGGTGTTCCAACAAGGCAATGCAGTTAGATAGTATGGATAATTAATGTACATAGATCATCGGTGTTCCAACAAGGCAATGCAGTTAGATAGTATGGATAATTAATGTACATAGATCATCGGTGTTCCAACAACGCAATGCAGTTAGATAATATGGATAATTAATGGACAAATATCATAGATCACCGGTGTTCCAACAAGGCAATGCAGTTAGATAGTATGGATAATTAATGGACAAAATATCATAGATCATCGGTGTTCCAACAAGGCAATGCAGTTAGATAGTATGGATAATTAATGGACAAATATCATAGATCATCGGTGTTCCAACAAGGCAATGCAGTTAGATAGTATGGATAATTAATGGACAAATATCATAGATCATCGGTGTTCCAACAGTGCAATGCAGTTAGATAGTATGGATAATTAATGGACAAATATCATAGATCATCGGTGTTCCAACAAGGCAATGCAGTTAGATAGTATGGATAATTAATGGACAAATATCATAGATCATCGGTGTTCCAACAAGGCAATGCAGTTAGATAGTACGGATAATTAATGGACAAATATCATAGATCATCGGTGTTCCAACAAGGCAATGCAGTTAGATAGTACGGATAATTAATGGACAAATATCATAGATCATCAGTGTTCCAACAAGGCAATGCAGTTAGATAGTACGGATAATTAATGGACAAATATCATAGATCATCGGTGTTCCAACAAGGCAATGCAGTTAGATAGTATGGATAATTAATGGACAAATATCATAGATCATCGGTGTTCCAACAAGGCAATGCAGTTAGATAGTATGGATAATTAATGGACAAAATATCATAGATCATCGGTGTTCCAACAAGGCAATGCAGTTAGATAGTATGGATAATTAATGGACAAATATCATAGATCATCGGTGTTCCAACAAGGCAATGCAGTTAGATAGTATGGATAATTAATGGACAAATATCATAGATCATCGGTGTTCCAACAAGGCAATGCAGTTAGATAGTATGGATAATTAATGGACAAATATCATAGATCATCGGTGTTCCAACAAGGCAATGCAGTTAGATAGTATGGATAATTAATGGACAAAATATCATAGATCATCGGTGTTCCAACAGTGCAATGCAGTTAGATAGTATGGATAATTAATGGACAAATATCATAGATCATCGGTGTTCCAACAAGGCAATGCAGTTAGATAGTATGGATAATTAATGGACAAATATCATAGATCATCGGTGTTCCAACAAGGCAATGCAGTTAGATAGTATGGATAATTAATGGACAAATATCATAGATCATCGGTGTTCCAACAAGGCAATGCAGTTAGATAGTATGGATAATTAATGGACAAATATCATAGATCATCGGTGTTCCAACAAGGCAATGCAGTTAGATAGTATGGATAATTAATGGACAAATATCATAGATCATCGGTGTTCCAACAAGGCAATGCAGTTAGATAGTATGGATAATTAATGGACAAATATCATAGATCATCGGTGTTCCAACAAGGCAATGCAGTTAGATAGTATGGATAATTAATGGACAAAATTCACATCCAGAACGTTCAACATCAAAAGATATAATAAGCTCTCTAACTTAGACTTACAAAATATCTTGTCCTTAACCACATTAGTTTTATGTTTTACTCATTGCTAAAACCATAATAAATCTTGTTCAATCCTATTACAGAGCCCTCCTCCCTTTCAACTCTATTAGCCCTCCCCCAAGGTAATAATAGGTATACCTATTTATGCACCTACAGTCTGTATACGGTAGGGTGGCGCACGGACCCGCCAGCTACCTGTGTCTGTCCTTTCCTCCCCCCGGCGCTCGCGGCTGTTTCCATAATGAGTCACCAACTAGCCCCTCTAATAGAATTATTAACTTTTTTTACTTTCTCATAATATCTCAATTTTAATAGAATATTTGTAAAGTACTAACAAAACTAAGAAAAGTGATATAAAACACGATGTGCTTTGATTATAAATAACGAAATGGTCGAAAGTTATTTTTTAGCCGGAATACTGTATGATTTGTTAAATGTTTTATATTTCTCATAATTCCCTAATCTTGATACAATATTATTTTAAGAGTTCTTTGAAAAAAGGTAGAATAATTTAAAACTATGTTATCGCATACTATTTAATCAGCCAAAATATCATTAAATAGGCAACACTACATACTTTACAGTTTATTTGATTAATAAATCAACATTATTTTATATTACTCCCAGTAATCTTCTTCAAGCCAAAGTATTTAGTGTCCAGAAGTTGAGCATTTTCCATTTATCTTCCATGTTGTTTCCGTGTGACACTGAAATAAAACAAAATCGCGCTAAAACCAATATACCTTACTTCAAAGTACTCTTAAAATAATATCGTATCATGATAACGTTGTATGAGAAATGTAAAACATTTAACAAATCATACAGTATTCCGGCTAAAAAATAACTTTCGACCATTATTTATAATCAAAGCACATCGTGTTTTATATCACTTTTCTTAGTTTTGTTAGTACTTTACAAATGTTCTATTAAAATTGATATATTATGAGAAAGTAAAAAAAGTTAATAATTCTATTAGAGGGGCTAGTTGGTGACTCATTAAGGAAACAGCCGCGAGCGCCGGGGGGAGGAAAGGACCGACACAGGTAGCTGGCGGGTCCGTGCGCCACCCTACCGTATACAGACTGTATTATTACCTATTTCAGTCGGCTCGAGTTCACTGTGCCTCGCTCTTGACTCCTTCAGTTCGCATGTGTGTATTAATGTTGCGTTATATCCAGTTCAGGCTCTTAACATAATACAATTTACTTTGGTTTATTTAATTACTAAAATAACTATTTTCATATCTATGGGCTACTATGAATAATAATGTAATTATTTGAGTTCTTATATGCTACATTAAATCGTTAATACTATATACAACTGTACATTATATTCCCAAAGAAGAAAATATGTTTTCGATCTATTATCATTGATTATATAGGTCGTATATAATCAATTACATATTATACAATTACATGGATAATAAAACCCCCAACTCATTCGGTGTAAGCATTTCAAGACAAGTTATAAATTTTCAAAATTTGCCATGTGCGTAGGTCTTGGGATCAAATCGTCAGAAAATTTCGAAACTGCCTGCTAAAAAATTCACCCACAGTCAAAACTAATTGAGTAAATGTCACAGACTTGGATTAATACAGACATGTTGAAGATTCGGTTCATATTTGATTTCCGGATGCGAAATTCAAAATTTTCCATATCGCAATTGAACATAAAATAATGTAGATTTATTACAATATAAGTAAAAAAAAGAAAAAAAAACTATTTCGATAATCGTTCACCTTTACCTTCCTCAGAGCGGAGGGATTAACTTAACACTTATAAAGGAGATTCCTTTGTGAATCCCTTTGGTCTAAGGAATGTAAACGTGTTTTATTGAAATCGATCGCCATAATATTTGTACATGTTGAACTTATATTTCAATGAATTGTGTTGTTTAACATCCACTTGTTTGGTATTTCTACCAACTTGTTATATACTGATCAATAAACTAAAAATATTTATTTACGATTTAATCTATTAAAATGAGATATAAAATTGTTATTCAGGTTATCGTCTGAGTTTCTATTTCTAATCCGTCTGTATATCTTCACCTTATTTCTAATCCGTCTGTATATCTTCACCTTATTTCTAATCCGTCTGTATATCTTCACCTTATTTCTAATCCGTCTGTATATCTTCACCTTATTTCTAATCCGTCTGTATATCTTCACCTTATTTCTAATCCGTCTGTATATATTCACCTTATTTCTAATCCGTCTGTATATCTTCACCTTATTTCTAATCCGTCTGTATATCTTCACCTTATTTCTAATCCGTCTGTATATCTTCACCTTATTTCTAATTCGTCTGTATATCTTCACCTTATTTCTAATCCGTCTATATATCTTCACCTTATTTCTAATCCGTCTATGTATCTTCACCTTATTTTTGTAATAGAATATATGGACCTCTTTCCTGTGTACAGTAAATCGAAATGGAAAATATTTTGGGAAAACACTTAACGTACAGTTGGATGACTATAAAGGTAAGAATGGAAATGCGTGGATTGTGGTGATCGGCCTCACAACAAAAAGATAATTCCCCTCCCATGAAACATTTTGACAATAATCAAAAGAGATTACACCATAATAAATTCATTTCCACATTAAAATTTCTTTCATAGTTTATTTTGTTTTCCAACAGATAAATTACAAATTTCTCGTTTGAAAATGTATTTTCCGTTTACAATAGATTCTTTGAGGACGTAATGCTATACCAATACAAACTTGATATTTGCAACTGTGTTAGTGTTTGCTGAGCTATCATCAGCTGGGCAGGGCATAAGTTACACTAAGATTATCCCCCACATATTAATACAAGTTATCTTTCGCATAGTTTTATGACTTTTGTTTTATTAAAAAAATTAAAGAAACGAATACACGAAACCGCTAAGTTAGTTGAAGTATTAATCCTTCCTTATAAAAATAAAGTATTAAAATATTCTCTGTGCGAGACTGATAATTACTACGCAATACGGATTGCTCCGCTGGCTGTGAATGCGTGCGCATGTGTGATCAACACAAATACATAATTATTAATCACATTTGATAAAGTTTTATTTAATGACCAATGAATTTAATGCAATTTATAAGACAGTTTCAATAATTACTAGACATAGAACAAAAACACAGTCAATTAGTTTCAAACAATTAATTGTATTACCAAATTAATACATTTTTAGACTTCTTATAATGTTTAATTCGAAATAAATTTGTATATGAAATGAAACTGGTCGTTTCTGTGTGAATGTCATAATTACACTTGAAATTAAGAGCTTATTAAGCTAAGCAATGCTAATTATTAACGAATAAGCATATGAACAATAGTTATTCAACAAGTTATAAGGCAGAATATGCCAATACAATTTAATTTTTAACTGAGGTAATTCTATGAAAGGGATATAAAGTGTGTGAGCCCCTTTTGCACGGAACGCATTTTTTGTTCACCATATTATTATATTAGTTAATTGCCACTACTAAAAGGATCGCCCACATATCTTGTAAAACGAAGTTGGCACGCCTGCCTAAGTAAACACATGCCACCTCGATTGTTGCTTGTAATCAGATGGCCTTCCCGCCAAAAGTAATAAATTAATCGCTAGTGCTAACAGTTAAAAGCGAGGTTAAATCAATATTTGATGGAGACAACAAATGACAGTCTTTAATATTTATAAGCTATTGAAATAAAAAGAGCAAGAAATATTTCTACTTTATCTGCAAAATAATAGTTTTATATGTATAAAATTTATTATTTATAATATTTTTTCAGTTTCCCATCCTCCCATCCATACAAGTAAAAAAAGGAGTACTGATCCATCCGCCCAACAAACAGACCTTGATATACGAATAAATATATAAATTTTTATACGTATATAAATCTTGGTAACGTATATAAACTTATTATTTCGTGCGCTGTTCTTCTTTATACGGAGCGTCCCCTGGGTGGCGGATAGGGGGAAGGTCAGTTGGATCTGCCTAGGCAGTCCTCCCGGCTTTGTTCGATGGACTCGCTGACCACAAGTAGATGCGGTCCTCCATTCATATTGGTGGTTGAGCGTAGAGCCAACTACTCTACCTTGGAAAAAAGTTCCAGTTGTGAAACGTCAACAAGTAGCCGCGGAGAAAATTTGAATTCTGGAAAAAGACCCATGCTACCAAATAAAGATTTGAGATTCAGCACATGGAATATTAGAAACCAAGCAATACCAGGAGCAGTTGTTATAATTATTTTATACTATATACTATAATTTTTATCATTAGAATTATAGTATTTTATATATTTATAACTTTATTCAAAATTAAGCACTCGCGAAACCGTATGCTAACACGAAAGGCGAAGGACAAATCAGTTTTGCTCTTACAAAGTTTCACAAAAGGTGTTAGCGTACAGCAAATTATAATTTAAACATCTATTAAAATTATTCTCAATAGCGTGAATTACTGTCGGCGCAGAAATTATGTGCACCCGAGTTTTCTAAGGAACTAGAAGACCTACGAAAAATCTAATCACACCAACGTTTTCCTCGTATAATTGTACGTTATGCCATATGCATTTTTAAATTTTGTTTATCACAAGTTTTAGTAATTTTTATCCTAGTTTGAACAAAATAAGTACTGGAATTTTAACTAGTTTTCACTGTAAATCGAATTCACACCATTTTACTCAAAAGCCCGTTAATGTACAGTATCACATTTATATTTTAATAACTGGTTGATACTGATGGTTTCTGTAAATGCCATACTTTTTAGAATATTAAATTTTCGAGAAAAAAATTTTCTATCAATTTCTTGAACAATTATTTTCTTGGCTTCTAAAAGTCGTAAAATTAATTACTTGGTCTTGTTGTAATCCTTATGACGTGTATCCTGTATAGTTACGATAAATTACTGTCAAATTTTTAAATAAAAACAGTGATTTTGTGACTTCAAGTGTTACGATACGATCATTATTACGAACCGAAAAATTGAAAGAGACACCCATGTTTTTACTTTTTTCCTGGAATAGTAAATTACTGTAAATTTGACTGACAAAAGGATGGAGAGTTGGTTCAGACAATCCAATAATACGTTCAAGGCTATACTGTATTACTGGGCCTCTTGCGTGACACTTCACATTGGTTTGGAGATTTGCCATAGTTTTTTTTTCAGTTTGTACCAAACTGTAGGCGCAAGGAAATGTTAGTTTTCGACAGTTTCTACCCATTTATCTATTAGCAATATCTAGAAAGTGAAGCAGCCGTAGTGGGGATTCCGGTGTCCTTATTCCTTATAAAGGTCATCTGATTCTTTACTCCATCCTGATGAGTACCTTCTTAGATCTCATGGTATACAAAGCTTTATCAGTGGTCAGGACAAGACCAGTTAAGCATCGCTCTCTGATATGTAATTATGATTGTAGCATCCTTAACGAAAATTAAAAGTGAGATAAAATTAAATAAAACTTTGTGAACAAAAACTACTATGACATCATAAAAATAATAAATATCAGTTTTAGAATGATACAGCTGTAAACTATTGCTTGATAAATTTTTATTGATGTTTGTCAAGGCTGAATCAATTTATCAAATAAAAGATATATTGAAAACTATTACACACGTGGTAATACTTATCAAATAATGTTTTTCGTGGATCTTATGTGACTTTCATGTAGTATAAAAATACAAAAGTATCCAGAAGAGAACCTTGAAGAACTGAGTAAATATTTTTGATGTAAGCTATATAATGGGGGAATGAGTGTCAACAAATTTAGAGTAAAATAAATAGCACTTAGTTGACTACAGTCTTATTTATTACATCACAGTCAGTTTGTTTCCATAAAAAAACAAAAATTATAAAATTGAAGAACCATCCTATTAAAATATCAGAATAAATCATTAGGATGGTAAGAGTGGTGCTGTTATAGTAGGAAGGAGCGTTATGACATTGTCGTTATACTCATAGTAGGATGGGAAGAGGGGTCCCAGTAGGGAGCACAGCATCACAAGACTCCCGCTACAGTAGGATGGAAAGAGGAGGTTTAAGTTGGAAGCGGTGTTACGAGACCTACGCTACACTAGGATGGGAAGAGGGGTTTTGGAACGGCGTCACGTGATTTACGCTAAAGTAGGATGGGAAGAGGGGTTTCAGTAGGAAGCGGCGTCACGAAACTCCGCTACAGTAGGATGGGAGGAAGGGTTTCAGTGGAAAGCGGCGTCACGAGACACGCTACAGGGGGGTGGGAGGAGGGATTTCAGTATGAAGCGGCGTCACGAAACTCCGCTACAGTAGGATGGGAGGAGGGGTTTCAGTAGGAAGCGGCGTCACGAGACTCCGCTACAGTAGGATGGGAGGAGGGGTTTCAGTGGGAAGCGACGTCACGAGACACGCTACAGGGGGTGGGAGGAGGGGTTTCAGTAGGAAGCGGTGTCACGAGACACGCTACAGGGGGGTGGGAGGAGGGATTTCAGTAGGAAGCGGCGTCACGAAACTCCGCTACAGTAGGATGGGAGGAGGGGTTTCAGTAGGAAGCGGTGTCACGAGACACGCTACAGGGGGGTGGGAGGAGGGATTTCAGTAGGAAGCGGCGTCACGAGACTCCGCTACAGTAGGATGGGAGGAGGGGTTTCAGTAGGGAAGCGGACGTCACGAGACACGCTTCAGGGTGGTGGGAGGAGGGATTTCAGTAGGAAGCGGCGTCACGAGACTCCGCTACAGTAGGATGGGAGGAAGGGTTTCAGTGGGAAGCGACGTCACGAGACACGCTACAGGGGGATGGGAGGAGGGATTTCAGTATGAAGCGGCGTCACGAGACTCCGCTACAGTAGGATGGGAGGAGGGGTTTCAGTAGGAAGCAGCGTCACGAGACACGCTACAGTAGGATGGGAGGAAGGGATTCAGTAGGAAGCGGCGTCACGAGACTCCGCTACAGTAGGATGGAAGGAGGGGTTTCAGTAGGAAGCGGCGTCACGAGACTCACGCTACAGTAAGCCGAGGAGTTCGAGGAAGTAGTGGTCAGAGGATAGAGATAAGGCACCAGATGTGGTTACATCACTGCTCCGTTTATCTTACTGTTGTACAGTGGCATATACGTGGGAATAGTAGGCCAGTCAAACGTGAGAAACGCTGGGCTGGAAAATACAATGCTAGGATTCTGGCATTAAAATTACTGTAATATACTTCTATATTGCCACTTTATTTCTTGCAATGTTGAATCTTTTAAAACTCCTTTACACTTCAATACTGCAAAGATTTCATTGTAGCCAAATAGTAATGTAAAGATAAGTTATTTTTAAACACTAAAAAAATAATAGCAAAATGGACAAAAAACTCATTTCAAAATAAATGCAGAACATGTTTAAAGGCTACTCAAAATTGGTTTGCTATTGAGGAAACTACAACCATTGAATTACAACTCTAAATTTAACCTTTTCTCTTAAAGTACTGTATAAATGGTAACTCTATCATTGAGAATGGCATGGTACTGTAATCCAGCTACTGAAAGACGCTGATTGCATGAGAGAAGACAAGGAGTTATGAATCCAGAACTATCACGCGGCCGCTTAATGGTCGATATCTACTCATGTCATTCAATCAAATATGAGGCTTTATATGAATGAATACGCTTGTGATGCTTCGTATTTTATTAAAAATACAATAATGGTAAAGGGCGTCATCCAAATATAACTGATCTAATAAAAACAACTGACGAAATTTCGCTTTTTCTATCTACAGTGCGTTTTAATAAAAATGTTTGTTGGGAAAAAAGGAATTATATATATATATATAATATATATATATATATATATATATATATATTAATAATAATAAACATTATACTGTAGTTGATAGATAACTGTATAAAAACTTCAATTTCTGAACCATTTTGGGGAGAGGTGACAGTTAATTTCGTAATTTTTCAAAAAGATTTTGATCATCTTATCTGTAAGAAGATTTTCAGATTTAAAAATTCCTTTTATTATATTTTAAATTTATTAATTTACTATCAGTAATTTGTAAAAATTCATACGGTTTCATATATAAATGTGAATAGTTCCATACCATCAGTTAAAAGCTGTCAATTAGTTATTTTTTACAGAAAATTGTCTTGAGATTAGTAGAACAGGTTTCGGTGTAAATGTAGTAAAATCGGTTATCTCTTAAATGTCGTTGAATGAATTTATTTAAAAATTTAAACGTGAGTTAAGACTGCGGCAGTTAGCCCATTTACGTATACATGTCTAATGGCTCATGGTGAGTTTACCATATCGACCAGGCTCTGAGCCGTTCCTGAGCCTTGCTCCTCGCCTCAGTCAGCCCTCATTAATATGCTTTTACACTTCTTAAGGAAAATTCGAAAATAAAGGTCTAAAAACATTAATTGAAAAAAATTGAATGTACCTATGATATATGTAACTTTAAGAAAATTAACATTATTATTGTTAATTTATAAACAAAAATAGTGTTCATTCAAAAATAAATAATTGTGCAGAGGCATTGCTCTTGTGGCATAGTGGTGTAGGCAATGAATACAAACTCTATAGAGTTTGTATTCATTGGTGTAGGGCTGTCCGGCATGGGGGGAGGGGGGATGTGATAGGATCAGTGCCTCTATTAGAAAACGGAACTACATAATCTGTTTGCTCCTCTTTACTGAAGGAGAATTATACGTATTTTTCAATTTTATTGAATGTATATTTAATTTAAAAAAGGACAAAATTGACTTAAAATTTTTATGGACGTATCAATGAGGTAGAAATAATAACTAAATTGACATTTACAAAAAATATAAACTACACGAAAAATCAAGTATAACATCAAATCAGTCAAAAATAATTCGGGATAATAAGAGTTCAGCATATGAACTATTATAATTAATTCTTAATTTATGTACAAAAATATTGTTGAATAAAAAATAAATAATAGTGTGTTGTAATATAACTTAGCTGTGTAAAATACAAGTATTCTAAAAAAAACGGAGTATAATTATTTTATTTATAAAATATTTATTTTACAAAAGTCATAGTTAGTGAGCATAACTTATTCACACGATTTTTTTCTTTTATTATAAAATATTATATCAACGATATTTGATTTTATTTTCTCTGCTTTTTTACAAAAGGAATGAGATTGTGCAATTGCTTAATTTATCTAGACGTAGTAATCCTACCTTTTTTACAACTATAACATCGTTATTAAAAAATAATCGATTGCCATAAGTTTTCTGATGACCTTCAGAATTTAATATTATTGTATCCCTACAACATTTTATCACCTGGTTAACATTGATCTGTAAAAAGGCAATAAAGGCATTTTTGATTTGATTCCACTGGTTTAACGTGATTGAAGGTCGGTTAATTGTCGTCGTACATTCAAGGCTAAATACCCATATTATAAATAATCAACTGCAATTTCATTTATTTGTATTTATGAGCGATCTAAAAAGATCCAGTTTATCACTCTCGTATACAAAATGGTAGGAAATAAACGTTTTTGTAGTATTTTTGCATTTTACTATGCTTCCTTCATCAGAGATCAAGTATACACTACTATGTTTGTTCTAAGCTTTCATCCATAAGGATCTAAATTTAAAAAAAATTCTATTGTTTTACAATTTAGAAAACAAATCATAGTTTTCAGCTTTCGATTGCTCACACTAACACTGAAATAAGTAAAAATATAATCACAGTTCATAATTATCAAGTACTTAAGACTCACGAGTCTGTTGCACTTGAGTCATATCAGGAATGTATTATTTATTTCTGTCTTTCAAACTTGTTCAGTCAGACACTTCTATTCTAAATAGCTTCATTTGTTACTATTATTTATACAGGGTGGAAAAAAATACGGAAACGCTTTCACAGCTTTTGTATGACTTCACTTGTAAAATTTAAATCTTGTACATCATCATAGTTACGACGAACACACTTTTTTACGCCTTTAGGATATTTCATCTTTTCAGGAGGACGGACCACGGGAAGTTGAACGAAAATCTTCAACGTAAGCCTAGGTCGAGTTTGGTATCAAATGAAAGGTTTATTTAAGAGAAATTAATTGCCACAAACTGGACTTCGAAAGGTTTATTCTTTCCAGAGTAGCGTTAATTTTAATTTCAACGTAACTACTGTAATTTGAACACTATTATTTCTCCGCTATTTAAAGGTTCCAAGTAAATTATTCTGATCAGTAATTATACTTTATGGAACCCAATTATAAAAAAATTAACTATCAAATTATCTATGGAAAAAAATAACCTTGTTGTAAAAGCGTTTCCATATTTTTTTCCACCTTCTAATTACAACTAATGCAATAATGTATTTACTAATGATATACTCATTACAATTAAATTAATAATATTATTTTATTTATTTTAATATGTTGGCTTTTATATATTCTGTAAGTTTAATTAATTTACAGTGGATGTTACGATTTTTCTAATCTTATTATTGTTAATTGTTTCTTCACTTTTAGCTGTAGTAATATTTGTTATCTTATTGTTTCGTTAAATCTTGAATGCTTCAGAATGTGATGCAAATTAATACTGAAAAGTATTCCGGACTATAATTTCTTTATATTAGTTTGTTGTTTATTTATTGCTATGCTGTGCCCTTCCTTCGCTAAGGCGTGGTTCTATACGCTCGCATATCTTCCCCTCCTTGGCTCTCTCTGAAGAATCACGTCAATATATGACCTCAGCCTCAATCATGAAGCCCTGCCTGCTGACGTAAAAGAGCAAAGTGTTATAATCTAACAAACTCTATAAGTCTACTTTAGGGGGGGGGGGGGGTGCAAAGTAGTGCAATAATTTCACAATCAAAACCAAATTATGCCATGTTTATGGTTTTTGTATCAGCTCTTTGAAATAAATTATTATATTTAATCAAATATTACTCTTAATGGAAAGTTTACTATTCATTTCTGCAACTTGATTTCCTTGGGTAGTGACTAACATTTGCATTACAGTTCTTTGCATTCTTTCTGTAATTTTAACATGCATGTTATGTCAATGTTTCAATGCTTAGATAGTTATTACAGTTTCTTCTTAAATTAATTACCACTCATTTAGCATTTATATTTTGTAAATTGCAATTTGCATTAGTAAATTAAACTGAATATTGTTAAAGTATTTTGTTTGTTTGCCGTTGTGAGGGTCAGCTGCCAGATTTGTGCCTAGTGTTTCAAAAGTACAGTATTACTACTATGTGTATGATATTTTTGTACCAAACATTTAAATTTGTAATGACAACTTTCAAAATTGATCTTAAATATAACATGATATACAAACTAATTATAATATAACATGATACACAAACTAATTATAATATAACATGATACACAAACTAATTATAATATAACATGATACACAAACTAATTATAATATAACATGATACACAAACTAATTATAATATAACATGATACACAAACTAATTATAATCTTAATGTATTTCGATATAATTTAGAATATCACATTATGTAAATATTTAATGTGTTTAGGATGGGGCGTTTGTTGTTTTGTTGTATATTTAAATATATTTGTTGGACTTTTATGGTTTAGAATTAGGATGCTGCTTATTATGTATTTGTTTTATTTATTGTTTATTTTCTTTACTACTCTAGTTAATTATTTTTTTAAAACATTTTCTGTTTAATTTCTATCAACATGTTATTTTTATTTGTAATTACTATTTATGTTAATTACAAGGAAATTTTTTTTTCTATGATTGTATTTCCGGCTGATTATTAAATTCATATAATTTTGATTGACTTGTACAACTCAGGTCTACGCACTAGTGTCATGCCCGTGTTGGATATTTCCTTAATTATAGCACTAATTTATGTATATCTACTTTGTAGTAAACCTTATTATTAGTTTTATTTTTATTATGTTTTTATGATTTGTTTTTCTCATACTGTAATTTAGTCAATAATGTATTGAATGTGGTATTTTAATGTATTGTGCTTCATTTCAATTTTTATTTTATGCTGGAAATAAATATAATTTTTCATTTCATTTCATTTCTTTTGTATTTGAAAGTCTAGTGTTGTAATATGTTTTTTAAAACTAATCATTATTCGTAATGTAGGCATATGCTTGGACTGCTATTGTTGAATTCATTGTATAATATATGTTAATCTATTATCATTACTTTATAGATTTTTAAAGTTTCTGCTAATGTAATTTTTATTTACATTTTATCTTGTCATTTATGGGCATTTTCAACAATCTAATGCATGCAATTATTAATAATTTTAAAATTAATGCTGCATAAAATGTGGATTTTTGTATGTTATATAGCATTATTATTTATTTATTTGTTTACAAAATCTAGACCTCGCCAAGTTATGCAAAACTTTTCGGTAAAAAATAAAATAAAAAACTTAATATAGAAAATAAACCATAAATAAGTAAACCATTGCCTATATACTAATAATTAATTGTTGTTGTTGTTTTTCGTTAAATATCATACAAATTCGTTATGAATGGTTAATGCTATTAATAAAATAGGTTGAAAAACGGATCAAATGATTGACAAAATATAGAAACACTTTACCACAGTAATTTGATGCAATTTATTAAAGAATGTAGTATTTTAGTTCTTCATCAAGCCAGCAGATTTTGTTCTCTATCTTTTGATATCAGGTGGTTGAATAAATGGATGTTTTTAAGTAAAATTGCTTTCTAGCTTCTAAGTTATTTTTCATTATAATTTACTTACAAAATTAAATAAATATACTATAAAATAGATTTTAAGAACTCATACTGCAGTAAAAAATATTTAAAGTAATAACATTGAAAAAAAACTACCCCAAAAAACTATTTCTTAAGTATAGTAGGCATTTACAAAGTTTAATTTTCCCAACTTGAGCTAGGAAAAGAATATTAAACAGTCTAGAACAGAACCTTCATTGCAACTTTAAAAAATGTTAAATCAGTGTCATTTTTTAAAGAGCGGACCTTTTGAGTTCGGATTTGTGGTTTTATGTTCTACTCATAAAGACCTTTAATTTGATGTACTACTTGACCCACGCTCTCATTTAAGATTTTTTTCTGACTCCTTGCGGGCCAACCCCCTGATATGACAGAAAATGGCAGTTACTTTAAAAAGGAGATTAATAAGCGCAGTAATAATGTACCAAGTTTTATTGCTTTATCTGTAATCGTTTAAAAACTATTAATCTGTTCCGGAACCCTTCTCTACACTATATAAGAAATGAACAATAATAATAAAAAAGAAATAATAATAATTTATCTCCCCTCCATACTAAATTCAGTTACCATGAAGACATTCAATATTTATTTAACTTAACTATATTGATTGTTTCTTTTCTTTCTCTATATTTTTATATTTATATATTTTATTTGTTATTTTTTCGTGTTATTTTTTTACATGCTTGAAAAAGATAGTTTTGTTTTCACCTGAAGATGGTATTGTTAAAATGAAGCATGTAATGAATAAATAACACTATAACATTATTTTGAACTGTCGACAGATTGATTTTACAGATCAGGGGCTATAGCTTATGAATTCATAATAAAATTAAAATGAAAATATTGCAAATCAATTTGCTTGAGAACGTAATCAAGCCGTTACGTTATGGAGAACGTAACACAATCCATGACACCAAACGTTGCTCATCATATTCTCCAATCAAATCACAGTTATAAAATATCTATAAAATTGCTTCCATTTTAGCTTTCGAAAATACATTTAAAAATCAATTTAAAAAAATGTACACATATCGTGCTTAAACAAATTACAACGAACTACAGACCATATTAAATAAACTAATTGTATTATCTTTATGAAAAATGAGATAGTTTAAACAAACATATTAATCACAAGTAAAGTTCAACTTAACCACCTACTAAGTTCCTTATTTACAATTGTTTTATTTTAATGTTATAACTTCATTCCTTATAATTAATTATGTTACAGATCTGCTCTCTAGAGGTGGCCTGAGAGCCGAAACTGGTTAGTCATTTGTTACAAAATCTTTTTACTTTATTAAAAATATCGCTTCATTTATAATATTAGTAGCTATAACTTGTGGACTGAAATAAACATTAAAAACGATCTGTATACAAACATGTGAAAACTTGAAGATACATTGTGTGATACTGACACGTCCTTACAGAATCGTTCTCGACCACATTATGGCTTCAGTGTCAGGGGTGGGTCTGCTCTGTGAATCGATGACGATATTGTGTACAACCTCGGGCACGAAGTTATTACAGCCGAGTATTTTTCAAAATGGTTAGTGCTTAAAATGATTAAAAGCCCACGAGTTGGTACATAAGAATCCACTAGTGGAGGGTGCTTGGGTACATCCGAGAGTATTGCCGTGGCTGAACGGCAGTAGTTATATAACTAAGGTTAGATAAAACGTGGCATTACATTAAGAAAAGGAACGTTTTAAGAACTATATGTGGAAGGTTTCATGATTTATTTTGAGAAACAGCATTTTATTGAGTATATTAATGCACTGAAATAATTTAAGTTAAATAACTAATAAACAAAAACAATAGTTTTATGTGAATTATAATGTGGAAGAGGCAAAATTAATTATTTCACTAGTGTCATATTAAGTTGAAGTTAAGAAAATCAATATCCGAAATTATTATCAATGACCAGTTAGAGAGAGTTTTGCCGGAAATCTTAAAAAAGTAATATTTTTATATTATTAGGAATATAATTAACGTTTAGGTCCCAAATACTCCCAAAGAAAGCTTAAGAATATATCAACTTTTAATATGAAAAACGTATTATGAAAATATTGAAATAATTAATCTTGCCTTGTAAGAATAAGATTCATTAAAAACTATTTAGTTTATTAGTTCTTTATCAATATACAACACATAAATCTACCCAAGAAAATATTATTTTAAGCAGGTTCTTCAGGTTAGTGGCTAATTAATTATGTTTATGTTAATAATTTGTTTTATTGTCAACGATTGTTTATTTTTACAATTAAATGAACCAGACATAATTATACATTTTTAATTTTTAGTTAATAATTAAATTTTTTGTTTTCTAGTGGTCACGTTAGTAACAAAAGTAGCTACTCAATTTGCAATTTTTCTTTGATATCATTATACCAATCATTATGATTTGATGGAAATACATTCATTTATTTACTTGACCATCTCTTTGATATTTATGTTTACGTCAGGTTGTAACATATTTGTTTATTCTGTATTCTATTATATAAAGATAACTTGGCCTTTGTGAAGGGAGTCACCATTGCAAACACTGGAACACAACAAACAGGTCCTTGGTACAAGGTAAAAGGGTATAATTAAAAACTTTAAGAACTTAAGTTTTTGAGATGTTTAGTAAAATATACAGGTTGAGTTTTAGGTCAGTTATTGTATTTCCTAACTTGTGCCCACACTTTATAAAAGAGTTGCTTTTTGAATATACTCACACACTACATTTAGAGTGTTTCAATGTCATTATGAATCACTTGGGGTCCAAGATCTAGGAGTCAACTTCAACATTTTAAATGGGAATGTGGTCATGTGATATGTCATTTAACATTATCCTTCAAGCTAAAAACAACAGCGCAATCACAATGTAAAAGGACATGACTTTTTTGTTTTTTAATTATTTTTTTATTTTTTAAACCGATGTTTTTCTTTCTAATTAAAACTGCTTTATCATTGCTAAAACAAAACTAGATTTGTGTTTTTAGGGTGTTTTAGTTTTAGCATTGGCAAATCAGTTTGAATTAGGAACATAATAGGCGAACATAAAATATTGAAGTTGACTCATAGATCTTGTATCCCAAATAATACTGAAACATCCTACACGTAGCGTGGGTAGTGTTCCACCTGTAGTACAAACTGTGGAAACAAATTATGGGGTAACTGACGTAAAACTCACCCTGTATATATTATTTGTTCGTTTTTGTATTGAAGACTCGTTTATCTTGGAATGACCTCCAGCTCGTATGAAGTCATGTGTAGTCTAGTTACTGTACTTTGTGACCTTCAACCGCTGCCACGCTGGCCGTTAGTAAGAGATAACTGCATATAGTGTTCGACTTAAGGATTTGTTTGAGATACGAACCGCGAACCATTTTCAATTTTAAATGGGTTCACAAGTAACATAGTTTCAAGCTTGTTATGTAATTGTGGGCTATGGTATTGTGGAGTGTATTGGCACGCCTGTTCCATTGTATATATACGAAGCATGTCTGTCTTCTGTCAGAATGTCCTTGATGCATAAACTCGATCGTCATGACCCATAAAAACCCATAAAGGTCGTTTAGGATCGCATAAAACCCCCGGGAAGGTTTTAGCATGGTTTTATTCACATTCCACTTTAGGACTCCGCCCCGCTGGCCTTTAATGTTTCAATGGTTCTCAATTGCAACCATTTTATTTATTTATTTAATCACAAGATGTAAAATGAAATTAATAAATGACAACTGTTTAAATAAACTAATGTTTATTTACATTTAAAATTTAATTATAATGCTATCAAAACATTAATGTTTAAATCACACCCTTGTAACAATTCACGGGTAAACACCTAGTATATAGGCCTACATTATATATACATTACATTAACTCAGCTGATTAATTAACTACGCGACTAGAAATACGATGTGTAGATGAACAAAGAACTCACTTCCTGCAGCACGAACTGCCGTTACTGTATTTATTTGTTAACATAATTTTACATTTTAGACAATTAATTGGAATACATTTATTATAAGTCTGCAGAAATTATTTATTTATTCAATTATGCTACAAAAAGAATTTTCCAATTATATTGCAGCATAACAATAAAATTAAGAACTCATACACATAACCATGTATGAATTATAAAAAGAATATAAACATAAATATTAATTTTCTGACATATCCAATCCAAATAACAAATTATACAAAATTGAATAAAAAAAAAAAAATAGTAAAACTATTTAATAGAAATTAAATATTGACAAACAGAAATAACAAAAACAAAAATTTGAATAATAAAATAAATAAACAAACAAGACGAAACAAATAGAAACTGAACATAAATGTATGTTGTATGTATTTATTATTAAAACCTTATTCGCGTTTTAAAGGTTGAGTGAAAGAGAGGACTTAATAGTCGTAACTGCACATAATAAAGACACTTTTCATTTAATTTCATTTCAACACTGAAATATTACAATAATATTATCTTATTCATTTAATAATAATAATGAATTATATATAATACAAAAAAAGGTATTGTGGCAATAAATCAGTACTGTACAGTATTCCATTGATTGACAAGAATGACTTAAATAGATCTACTGTATTGTTAGTACATAGGCCTAATGCCTTAAATGTAAACCGAGAAGAAAATTATTTAATCCTTTTATCACCTAGTTGAAAGTGATGTAAAATTAACGTGATTTTGAATAAAAAAATATTGGTTGGTAATCCTAGCTGCCTGTTCAAATACGCTTGTGACGTCATATAAGAAGCCTCCCCTACTCCTAGAAACATCTAATTCGCACATGACTGTTTGTCCACGCACACATTGGAAATCTGTTGGTTTGCTTCGCGTATATATTGTCAAACTTGTTCCGGTTGGACATTTATACGACCGGTCTGCAGTCCGTGATGACGTCGTACTACGACCCGTCCTTCTCCTGTCAAGTAGCCTACGTCAATCAATTTGAAGAGTAGGCCTAATGAAGATATTTCAAGGATCAAATATTTTAAAAATAATCCTTTTACTCATTTTAAATTGAGGATTATATTACATTAGGGGATTCCCCTGCAAGCTTCGGGTGCCAACCCTTTCAGTCGCTACACTCGTGTCATCTTCGTCCTCGGCCTGTGGTTACGTTACACTTAGAAGGACAACTGTACTAAAGCACTATAAAAAACAACAGAACAAACATTTAGTATAGTTTTTGTTTATTATCTATTCTTTTTTAATGTAAGATGATCTATAGTTATTATTGTTCTTATGAGATAAAAGGTTTCTTTTAAAGACTATTTGTAATCGAATCTCTTTTCTTAGTGCACCTCTATGATGCAATATCTGCATTCCCTCAAAAGTTCAAATAACAGGACAAATATTTAGTTTTCTTTCTGTTTGAAACCTGTTTTACTATGTAAAAAAATCATACGGTTTCTAATCTACACTAAAAATACGCAATGTTTACTCTAAAATAAACAGCCGATATATGTATTAATGAAACACTGTAATTACAGAAAATCGTCGAATCTTTTAGGGCAAGAGGGATGGAGCCCAAGGATTTTTTAATTTTTTTACATTTCTAATGTTTTCCCACCGTCCTTGGCTCAATTAATGTGATCAAACTATCTTATCTTCTTCCTAGTTCGGACCAGTTCACTTACGGAATGAACTATAATGATTTATATGAGAATTACAAACGCCATATGGTTTGGGTCGTGCAGATAGCTCGCGATGTACTTGACGTGGGCAAGGGAGGAAGGTCAATGGAACCTTCTATTAAGGTCGAGGCCACCGGCTTCAAGTGGAAATGCACTGGAAGACCGTGAGTTTTCTTATAACACTCTCAGACCTTGCCCAGGTAATACGTCTCAAGGAAGTCGTATCCGGCCTGTTGAAAACAATATTTTACAATCATGTTAAATTGACCATACAAATGTTTTCATAAATTTAAATTAAATTAAAGCTAATATTTTCATCCGACTATCAATGTCCAATTCGATACAAAAACATGTTCAGAAAACGATAACTAGTTCAAATTTATTAATTCTAATAAATAAATAAAATTATTATTATAGCATTTACCAATGTTGTGTATTTGTAGCTCTTGCTTTATTTGTTGGGTTGATGATAGTTTTGTATTGCTGGTGTATTTACGATTCATTGTTATATTTTTAGTATTACCGAATTTTCTTAGCTGTTATTACTTTGTTATTGGCATAGAATCTATTATTATGATTTAATATTTGGTACACAGGTTTATTTATTTATTTAAAAAAAATATAAGCCATTGTCAGTGTTTGTGAACCCTGTTTTCTCATTCATTCCATACATAAATTTCGTTATTGTTGTCATAGAATTATTCTTATTATTATCATTATATAAATTTGCAATTAATTTGTTATACTCTTAATTGTTAAACACAAGTCGTTGTACATATGTAATAAGTATTGCATAATTACATGCATTATCATTGATTAAGGAACTTGTATTGTTATTTTTATCAAATCGTAATGGTTTTGCTGTTTACGCACTATCACCACTGTACGTGTATGGTTGGGCGGGAGGGCCACCACCACTTTATGTGTATGAGTGGGTGTGAGCTGAGTTCACTAACAAAACTGTACATTGATGAAAAGACGACTGTACTAAGAAAAGACGACAAAGTTTGTCCTTTAAACTATGATTTAACTATGGTTTTGCTGTTTGTCCTTTAAAACCATTAATATATCAGAATCTTTACATACTTCCTGAGCTCGTATTTGACATGTTGTATATTTACTAAAGGCATGTATAAATATTGTCATCACAGTCCATTATTGAAGGCTTGTTGAACCACCGAACTAAGGGAGTGGGAGCACAGGTGTTGGTGGTTATGGAAAATTGGCCACTTAGGTGCTCCTTGGTTTGTAGGTTTGTTGGACCACCGAACTATGGGAGTGGGAGCACAGATGTTGGTGGTTATGGAGAATTGGCCAGTTAGGTGCTCCTTGGTTTGTAGGTTTGTTGGACTACCGAACTATGGGAGCGGGAGCACAGGTGTTGGTGGTTATAGAGAATTGGCCAATTAGGTGCTCCTTGGTTTGTAGGTTTGTTGGACCACCGAACTATGGGAGTGGCAGCACATGTGGTGGTGGTTATGGATAATTGGCCACTTAGGTGCTCCTTGGTTTGTAGGTTTGTTGGACCACCGAACTATGAGAGCGGCAGCACAGGTGGTGGTGGTTATGGAGAATTGGCCACTTAGGTGCTCCTTGGTTTGTAGGTTTGTTGGACCACCGAACTATGAGAGCGGCAGCACAGGTGGTGGTGGTTATGGATAATTGGCCACTTAGGTGCTCCTTGGTTTGTAGGTTTGTTGGACCACCGAACTATGAGAGCGGCAGCACAGGTGGTGGTGGTTATGGAGAATTGGCCACTGAGGTGCTCCTTGGTTTGTAGGTTTGTTGGACCACCGAACTATGAGAGCGGCAGCACAGGTGGTGGTGGTTATGGATAATTGGCCAATTAGGTGCTCCTTGGTTTGTAGGTTTGTTGGACCACCGAACTATGAGAGCGGCAGCACAGGTGGTGGTGGTTATGGAGAATTGGCCACTTAGGTGCTCCTTGGTTTGTAGGTTTGTTGGACCACCGAACTATGAGAGCGGCAGCACAGGTGGTGGTGGTTATGGAGAATTGGCCACTGAGGTGCTCCTTGGTTTGTAGGTTTGTTAGACCACCGAACTATGAGAGCGGCAGTACAGGTGGTGGTGGTTATGGATAATTGGCCACTTAGGTGCTCCTTGGTTTGTAGGTTTGTTGGACCACCGAACTATGAGAGCGGCAGCACAGGTGGTGGTGGTTATGGAGAATTGGCCACTGAGGTGCTCCTTGGTTTGTAGGTTTGTTGGACCACCGAACTATGAGAGCGGCAGCACAGGTGGTGGTGGTTATGGAGAATTGGCCACTGAGGTGCTCCTTGGTTTGTAGGTTTGTTGGACCACCGAACTATGAGAGCGGCAGCACAGGTGGTGGTAGTTATGGATAATTGGCCACTGAGGTGCTCCTTGGTTTACATGTAACACTAGTATGACAACAATGTGAATCAATATTCTGGCATTTTAGACTTGTGACATAGTTATTTTTTCATACATCACTTTAGAAAAGCACTCATTAGTTATCAATTGTTGAACCAAAAATATTTGAGAGTCGCGACAACATATCCACAATACTTTTAAATCCAAGAAGAGAGATCGGTGCTGAAAGAAGGTATTTTGTATCTTGGCAGTCGTTAGTGTGGCATTGAACGTGCAATCATATGTAAGTTACTAACGGAAGAGAGATGACTCAACAAAGTATGATCATGAACAACGGCTGTTAGAGAATAGAGGTCAATGTCCATCATGAATTGCTCCTTTCCTTGATGTGTCTACATGAAGCTACAGCAAGCTTCATTATTAATACTGTACTTTACTTATTTTGTTTGTAATATAAGTCCTTTTGCACAATACCGTACTTCAATAAAAACCTGTTTGGATAACAGTGATTGTTTCTTTATGTAATATCAAACAATTTTACATTTGTTTCCCATGGACAATAAAGTACTTTTCTAAATGCTTTAAAAGGTTGATTTCGAATAATTAATCTGAAAATATAGTTTGCATTCGGAAAAGTTACACCATTCAATCAAAGTATTACGTTAGCATAAATAAGACGACTATCCGCTCATATGAGTCCCGTGAAGCCGTTTTCTGGTCAGTGGAATTAGTTCTCGTTCTGTTTTCACAGGTAGCGCCAGCGGTCTACTCTAGATAGCAGCACAAGCGCGCGTCTGCACCTAATGCATTGCTTTTGTATGTCTTTGGTGTTACGTAAGTAGACGCCTGGCCCATAGACTCTTGTGCACTCTGCAGGAAGACGCACAACCCGGAGTTTGGCTCCGTAAATTCGCATAGTAAAGAAACGCCGTTACGAAACTTTTCCGCACACTATACCATAACAATTGTTGGATGGCGGCTATAAACTTATATGTAGAAAGAGGCAAGTGCAATACGATAACATAAGAATAATAACTCTACAGTAGAGAGAACGCATTAAAGGTGTATAAAGTAGTATGAACTTGGAAGAAAACTAGTAGGTGTGGATTATTTGTGATTAAACAAAAAAAAAAAAAAAGTTTTTTCGCAAGACAAAGTTACTTTAGTAGAACCACTCCTCAATCTACTATTAAATTGAATGATAAAACTCAACTATTCAAAATTAAGTTGAAAAGTGATTGAACAAGATGAGCTTAACATTACAGTACAGTAATAACATTTGATTATGACTTTTAAGATACATTCAACATTAGCATTAGAAATATTACAGAATTTCTAAAATGTAAACAAAAATTGTACTCATACACTATACAAGTAAATTTACAGAATATTCCACACATAAAACAGCAAACAATTATAAATAGGGATAAAACTTCATAATAAATAGGAATAATAAACCATCATCATTATTATTATTTATAAAACAGCAAACAATTTCGAAGAATCTCAAACTAAGAAGAAACATTGTCAAGTACTACACAAATTATGCTAAGCGAAAAATAACCAAATGTTTAACTAAGCATTTAAAATAAGCTTTATCATTAATAATCAACATACGTCCTTCTTGTTGTATTCATTAATAATCACTCTTGAATATTTCTAATATTCAAGAGTGATTGAATATTATAAATAATGTGACGGTATACGACTCCTTTGCGGACTGAAGTTTAAGGCATCTTCTCAGAATGCAGCTAACCGGGTATTAAACAGTGATTAACCTGGGCTATAGTGTAATCTATGCCGGTAGGTCAATTGATGGGTCAAGACATCAAAACGGCGACCGATCGTTACCAGGCGTTATTGCACTGAATTATTTATGAGGTCCGTGTTGACTGAACCAAGTTCTAGGTCAAGCGGCACGCCCCGAGGCGTCAGAGTGGAGGTAGAAACAAAGGACATTACACATGAATAGAGTTCTCATAATACTTAATATCCTATATTTATTGTTATAAAGATGCAACGATGAAAGCTCTAATGGCAAATGATTAGTGATATAATTGCGGAGCCGAATTTCAAACTATGGATCACATAGTTAATGATTGCCCATTAGGATCTTTTCAGGGGAGATTGGCTGGTATTCGTTCATCAGAGCAGCAAGTTCTGAATAGTTGCGAAACTTGATGCCCTGTGACATCAATACTTAAACAAAGACAAGAGAACTTTGTATTTTTAATTGTATTTCCTTTCCGTATTTACATCTTCTTCATCCATTTTTACTCGCCCCCCTTTATTTTGGTGGCTGGCATTGAAAGCTATACTATATATATTCTTAAGCAGTACCGTAACTTAAAAGTTAAAACCAAGATTGTTTTGAAGAACTTTATTTAGCCCCTGAATTTGAGATTTCTAAAAACGTTGAATCAGAACTGTCAACCTTAGTGGAGTTTAGGTTTGTTAGGTGCAGTGACGCTCTACAATTCTAGTAAATCAGTTATAGTCCAGGAACTTCGAATTAATTCAAGTGAAGTTATCAAAATAAATAAAGAAGGCTTTCCTCTAATAAATATGTTTCTCTTCTTTAATTAACTCGTAAAATGGTTCTGCAAGCCTCTGCGTGAAGGCGTACAGTATGTGATTGACGTACCGACCTTTGTTCAGTTCGGGATTTGAACCTTGGAAATTGCACTCCGCAGTCCAAACCGAATAAATATATTCAGAGTGGAAAAAAATATGGAAACACTTTCAAAACTTTTCTATAACTTCTCTGGTAAAATTGAAATTATGAACATCATCATGTTTACAAAGAAAACACTTTTTGACACCATTAGCGACATTTCATCTTTTTAGAGGAACGGCTAACGTGGAGTTGAACAAAAATCTTTAATGTAGGCCTCGGTCGAGTTTGGTTTCAAATTAAAGGTCTATTCAATAGAAATTAATTGCCGCAAACCGGACTTCGAATGGTCTATCCTTTCTTGAGTAGGTAGCGGTCATTTGAATGTCAAAGTAACTAATTTGAACAATATTATTTCTCCGCTATTTAACTATTATAAGTAAATTATTCAGATAAAAAATTATACTTCATGGAACACAGTGACTAAAAATAATTAAATTATCAAATTATCTATGGAAAAAATAAAGTTGTTGTGAAAGCATAGAAAATATGGAAACGCTTTTACAACAAATTAATTTTTTCCATAGATAATTTGACAATTTAATTATTTTTAGCTATTGTGTTCCATAAAGTATAATTTTTGATCAGAATAATTTACTCAAAATAGTTCAATAGCGGAGAAATAATATTGTTAAAATTAGTTGCTTTGAAATCCAAATGGCCACTACTCCGGAAAGGCTTTCGAAGTCCGGTTTGCGGCAATTAATTAATTTCTATTGAATAGACCTTTGATTTGATACCAACCTCGACCTAGGCGTACATTAAAGATTTTCGTTCAGCTCCACATGGGCCGTCCCCCTGAACAGATGTAACCATGATGATGTACAGGATTTCACTTTTACCAGTGAAGTCATAGAAAAGTTGCAAAAGCGTTTCCAAATTTTTCCCACCCTGTAATACATATAAAACACACAAAAAAAACTAAGAAATATATAGAACATAACGTTCTAATACAGATATAAATGACGCAGTAATAAGCGTAGTATCTTATGACTTGTCAACCGGTCAGGGGATGAATGAAATTCACATGATAGACAGAGGAAATCAAAAAATGTATTAAATTCAAGAAATGAATTCAATACTAAGTTTCTTAATCAGCGCCACGTTGTTAGAAATACAATACAAGGAAACGTGTCACACTACACAAATTTATTACAATATAAGTACAAAATATTTAAATTACAAATGTATAACTACAACATTTTGCATATTTTGTATTTATCTTGTAATGAATTTTTTGTTGTTTGACGTTCACTTGTATTGCATTCAACACTAATGGCTGACGATTGAACGTGGAATCCGTTACACGAGCGATAAATCTCTTTATAACGGTCATCTGCCGCGTTACCATCACCCATCAACCAGTTATGTGCAGTAGGTACTTACTTGAACAACAATAGCTAAACGACTATTTTATGGGAGAAATGTTTTTGGATAAATCAAATTTTAGACAAATAACTAAGTTAATGTACAATATGTACCGTATTGTGTGATACATGTAATAATTTGAACCATCCCACTTAGATGAGGGTGGATAATATATCATTTATTTCATTCTAATTGTTACCAGCCCAGTTTCCTTGTCATTAAAAAGTGAACTTCATAGTCCCAAAGCAAGGTGTCCACAGTTTACCTAATGTAAGATGACGTCCGTATTCACCAAACCTTTACATAACGTCAAATTTCGGCAGCTCACTTAGTATATTTCAAACAATCCACAGGTAAAATGCTGCTGGGCCTATTTGCTTCCGAAATGGCCCCTAATGGATGGAAAGCTTTTTAGACGGGTTGCATATGAGATAAATATTGATCGAACTTCTTGTTGTTTTTGGAACAGTTTTCAGGAGCCTTTATTTTCTCTCAAAATCGAATAGTTTCACTATAAATAGTTTTTGATGGCTGATTTTTTAACTGCATGTTAAACAAGATAGAACTACAGGTTACTGGCTGACCTCTGTAGCCTTGGCTTACGATTTCTTCACATTTCGCTTCGCTCATTTGCCAATTCCAGCCTTCAAGCTTGACCACGATATCAACAAGTCTCGATGGTATTGTAACTAACAATCTTTTACATTTTATGATTATAAATTTGTAAATTCGTCATTCGATTATTTGCTTTGTGTTAGTTTTAGCATATTTTTAGTTACATCTTCTATTAAATATACAACTAAATTTATGTCAATAAAATGTAATTACTTCAAACATAATCGGCCCTTGGGGACAAAGTGTTGGCGATAGGTTCTGTACACAATCTGTAGATACTGATATAAGGCGCCGGCTCAATGGTTGCCATCAGTGTGGACATAGCTCGTCCGGGGTGTTTAATATTCGGATGTTTTTTAGGGAAGAGAACTGCGAATTAGTCTTGTCAGTTACCCGACAATCATACCACACTAAGAGTGGTTCGGATTCTACATAAAGCTGTAGCTTACAAACTTGCTGCTAAGTAAACTATATAGGGCTCTTTCTGAGCATAAGTCAAACTAAGAAACCAGACTACACAGGACATTTATACTCATGTAAATCATATTCACCTTAAAATACACCCAATAAATTAGTCGTAGGCCTAAGTTTGTACAATGAAAAATGAAAATTAAAAACCAACGATAAATAACAAGTAAAAACACGATCTCTACATAACATTATTAATTATTGAATATTTAATCCTTTTTTATTTTGCAAAACAATTAATTGATCAAGGTTGAGCCGAAAATTTTACCTAACGGGGAGGAGATTTATTGTTGAGCCAGTCCACCTTTATACTACACATAGGTACACAGATGTTCATACCTTTCAGACTACATACACATAAATATGCAATTTACCTCCAGCTTCACCTAAAGGTAATTGATCTAATATTGGTTTATGTTAATTGCATGTACACATATACTAGAATGCACTAACAATAATATATAAACAGTTTAATATAATACAAATGTTAAATAAAATAACAATATTAATTCTATCTTTTATAGGACGATAAAAAACAAAAACAAAACAAAATAAACAAATGAATGTGTGAATTATTTTATGACATCAAAAGTCATCTCAGGTATTTTTTCTCTGTGACAATTTTGTGTCTGAGGATCTCTAGCAACTAACTTTAACCATAATGCATCACGGTTACACTTTTCCATCGTCATTCCTTAGATGTCCAGAATCTTCCAGGATTGTATAAATTTCATACTTTTTGACAATTTTCCGAAGTTATTTCTATATATGATGTTATGAACTATAGTATAATTCAATTTATTTCTAGACTTTTTTAAAGAGAAAAGGAAGTAAATGACAACTTAAAAGAAGCATATCTTTTAGTGAAACTATGCATTGGTTTTAGACAAAAATTCATAATACTAACTAAAAAATGTCCATTGGTCAGATTGCAGCAATGAAAATGGGAAAAAGACAATAAATATAGTAAATAATGCAACAAGAACCGATGTAACAACTGAACAAAATGTCTTGGCTCACACTATAAGGGTGACAGCGTTGGCTCAGGAGAACAAGCAAGGCTTAATTGAACAAAATGACTTGGCTCACACTACAAGTGTGACAGCGTTGGCTCAGGAGAACAAGCAAGGCTAAATTGAACAAAATGACTTGGCTCACACTACAAGTGTGACAGCGTTGGCTTAGGAGAACAAGCAAGGCTAAATTGAACAAAATGACTTGGCTCACACTACAAGGGTGACAGCGTTGGCTTAGGAGAACAAGCAAGGCTAAATTGAACAAAATGACTTGGCTCACACTACAAGTGTGACAGCGTTGGCTCAGGAGAACAAGCAAGGCTAAATTGAACAAAATGACTTGGCTCACACTACAAGTGTGACAGCGTTGGCTCAGGAGAACAAGCATGGCTAAATTGAACAAAATGACTTGGCTCACACTACAAGTGTGACAGCGTTGGATCAGGAGAACAAGCAAGGATAAATTGAACAAAATGACTTGGCTCACACTACAAGGGTGACAGCGTTGGCTTAGGAGAACAAGCAAGGCTAAATTGAACAACATGACTTGGCTCACACTACAAGTGTGACAGCGTTGGCTCAGGAGAACAAGCAAGGCTAAATTGAACAAAATGACTTGGCTCACACTACAAGTGTGACAGCGTTGGATCAGGAGAACAAGCAAGGATAAATTGAACAAAATGACTTGGCTCACACTACAAGTGTGACAGCGTTGGATCAGGAGAACAAGCAAGGCTAAATTGAACAACATGATTTGACCCACACTATAAGGGTGACAGTGTTGGCTCAGGAGAACAAGCAAGGCTAAATTGAACAAAATGACGTTCCACGTTATAAGGGTGACAGCGTTAGCTAGGGAAAACAAGCAAGGCTAAATTGAACAAAATGACGTTCCACGTTATAAGGGTGACAACGTTAGCTAGGAAAAACAAGCAAGGATAAATTGAACAAAATGACGTTCCACGTTATAAGGGTGACAGCGTTAGCTAGGGAAAACAAGCAGGGCTAAATTGAACAAAATGACGTTCCACGTTATAAGGGTGACAGCGTTAGCTAGGGAAAACAAGCAAGGCTAAATTGAACAAAATGACGTTCCACGTTATAAGGGTGACAGCGTTAGCTAGGGAAAACAAGCAAGGCTAAATTGAACAAAATGACGTTCCACGTTATAAGGGTGACAGCGTTAGCTAGGGAAAACAAGCAAGGCTAAATTGCATTTCTTATCAACAAGCAAACAAAGGACCGGTGTCAAACACTGAGGAATGTAAATTTACTCTATAGTTGAAGAGTCGCAAAGTTGATCAATAGTTTGACTGTATATTTTATCAAATAAGGACATAATGAGACATATGAATAGTTTGACATAAATAAATGTACATACAAATAAAATATTACAATTAACTTTATAAAATCAAATTTTACATACATTTAATTACACGTTTATCGTATTTATAATAACACGCGCTATTGTTTTTTTTTCTCAGCTATAATATTATTTTATTGACTTATTCTGTATTTATCATATAATTGTTTCTTGTTATAAATACAAAAATTTTTTAAATATATATTTGTTATTCTGTTATATTATATTGTACACTGTTATATGTTTTCTAATATTTATTGTAATGTGTTTTTGCATTTGATTGGCGTGTATCAGCATTTGACACTTATTCCCGGTTAGATAGGGAAACATTATGTATATATAAACAAAAAAATCAATTTATTTATTTATTAAAAGATTAACTTTTTTGGTAAGTTGTATTAAAAAGTTGTACAGTATAAGTTAATTATGAATATATTCAGAGTTCTTCCATCAAACAAAATTAAGCTAGAGAGAAAAAAAGAGAGGTGTAAAAGATGTAAATAAGAAATAAAACCTTTCTGAATTAGAACCGTGATGTCAAAATAAAGTTTCTGTGAATTGCATGGTAAAACTAATAAATAAAAATGCCATTTATAAATAGTTTGGGATTAAATGGGATAGTTTGGGATCATATAAATATTTAAAGTAAAATTTATATGATTGTTATTTGTCAAGTTTTTATTTTTTTCTTAAGCTAAATTACTTTGTATTTGTGGCACAGCATAGATAAAGGAGTGTCAGAAATGACGCTCAAATACAGCATTTATTTTTTTTACGCGTCACCAACACAATTATACTTTTATATTTCGGCTTTGTAAATAAAAATAATAGAATACTTATTTTTGAGCATTTAAATTATTCTCTTCTTTTTAACGATAGTTTATGACATAATTGAATTTATTCATTATTTATGTTACTTTTACTATCTGTGGGTTCCAGGAGTTTTTATTTATATAATCTCCTTTAGTTCCAGTTGAAGAGATTATCTAATGGACCAAACAGAAAGATTCTCCTCACAGAAACCGTTGTGAACTCCCAACATGTACATTTCTACCAGCGTTACAGTTTGTATTCTACATATTCACTGAAAAAACATCTCTGAATTCTACAGTTTTCTCGTTTTCCTAGAACATCGAAAACACGTTTGCATAATAAATCCTTATCTATTATTGAATCTACCAACATACAACAAACAGCAGCAGACTACTGGAGAACTTGCTACACCAAACAGAAGATCGTGCCCGTAGTACAGTTAGTAGATAGGCTAATGATGGGAACATACCTTGTGTACATATCCCACAGTAGGGGAGTGTCGGGCAGTAGTGGCAAGCACAGACTGTGGCACACCGCGCCGGTCCACAGTTATTTTTGCACTATCCCCAGTGTGCCGCAGCACGTTATGTAACCACTGTTGACAGTCCGCAAGCAGTTGTTGATTGTAATCCACAGTTTGATAATGTCGATGATAGTTTTAAATACTATCACATTATTGTTGTTGTATTAACTTGTACAACAATTATTGGAAACCAGGCGACAGGTTTTAATCTATAATGTATACATTTTCAAAATACAATACGATAAAAAGTAATGAGTAAAAGTAATGAACTAACAATATTAATTATGAATAATATGAAATAAACTAGGTTAGTCCTACAAACACTATAAAATAAATAAACTAGGTTGTAGTCCTACAAACACTATAAAATAAATAAACTAGGTTATAGTCCTACAAACACTATAAAATAAATAAACTAGGTTATAGTCCTACAAACACTATAAAATAAATAAACTAGGTTATAGTCCTACAAACACTATAAAATAAATTAGTTATAAATGTATGAATGAATATTTTGAAAAGTATTTTAAAGATAGGACATTTGTTGCAAAAAAGAAAAAAACAAATAACAAATAAATAACCTAAAGGACAAAGCACAACAATTTTCTTCCAATAGCATTTTAAAGAAAAACAATTAATACTCAGTGAGTTACGCCAAAAACTATATAAGAATCATGCATAGGGATTATAAATACTAATTATATTATACGAGTCCTTAAATAATGCAAAATTGAAAGATACAAAAAAATTGTGTCTTCTTTTAATAACAGTATAGTATCAGCCTTGCTTGACAAGCCTGATAATTGCTTGTCAGATTGTTTATGTATTATACCTGTTTATTTGTATCACTGGTTATCAGATTGTTTATGTAGTATATCTGATTGTTTCTACCATTGTTTGTCATAATGTTTATGGAGTATATCTGTTTGTTTCTACCATTGTTTGTCAGATTGTTTATGTAGTATATCTGTTTGTTTCTGCCATTGTTTGTCAGATTGTTTATGTAGTATATCTGTTTGTTTCTACCATTGTTTGTCGGATTGTTTATGTAGTATATCTGTTTGTTTCTACCATTGTTTTTCGGATTGTTTATGTAGTATATCTGTTTGTTTCTATTATTACTTGTCAGATTGTTTATGTAGTATATCTGTTTGTTTCTACCATTGTTTGTCAGATTGTTTATGTAGTATATATGTTTGTTTCTGCCATTGTTTTTCGGATTGTTTATGTAGTATATATGTTTGTTTCTACCATTGTTTGTCGGATTGTTTATGTAGTATATATGTTTGTTTCTACCATTGTTTGTCAGATTGTTTATGTAGTATATATGTTTGTTTCTACCATTGTTTGTCAGATTGTTTATCTAGTATATATGTTTGTTTCTACCATTGTTTGTCAGATTGTTTATGTAGTATATCTGTTTGTTTCTACCATTGTTTGTCAGATTGTTTATGTAGTATATATGTTTGTTTCTACCATTGTTTGCCAGATTGTTTATGTAGTATATCTGTTTGTTTCTGCCATTGTTTGTCAGATTGTTTATGTAGTATATCTGTTTGTTTCTACCATTGTTTGTCGGATTGTTTATGTAGTATATCTGTTTGTTTCTACCATTGTTTTTCGGATTGTTTATGTAGTATATCTGTTTGTTTCTACCATTGTTTGTCGGATTGTTTATGTAGTATATCTGTTTGTTTCTACCATTGTTTTTCGGATTGTTTATGTAGTATATCTGTTTGTTTCTATTATTACTTGTCAGATTGTTTATGTAGTATATCTGTTTGTTTCTACCATTGTTTGTCAGATTGTTTATGTAGTATATCTGTTTGTTTCTATTATTACTTGTCAGATTGTTTATGTAGTATATCTGTTTGTTTCTACCATTGTTTGTCAGATTGTTTATGTAGTATATCTGTTTGTTTCTATTATTACTTGTCAGATTGTTTATGTAGTATATCTGTTTGTTTCTACCATTGTTTGTCAGATTGTTTATGTAGTATATCTGTTTGTTTCTACCATTGTTTTTCGGATTGTTTATGTAGTATATCTGTTTGTTTCTATTATTACTTGTCAGATTGTTTATGTAGTATATCTGTTTGTTTCTACCATTGTTTGTCAGATTGTTTATGTAGTATATCTGTTTGTTTCTACCATTGTTTGTCAGATTGTTTATGTAGTATATCTGTTTGTTTCTACCATTGTTTGTCAGATTGTTTATGTAGTATATCTGTTTGTTTCTACCATTGTTTGCCAGATTGTTTATGTAGTATATCTGTTTGTTTCTACCATTGTTTATCGGATTGTTTATGTAGTATATCTGTTTGTTTCTACCATTGTTTGTCAGATTGTTTATGTAGTATATCTGTTTGTTTCTACCATTGTTTGTCAGATTGTTTATGTAGTATATCTGTTTGTTTCTGCCATTGTTTGTCAGATTGTTTATGTAGTATATCTGTTTGTTTCTACCATTGTTTGTCGGATTGTTTATGTAGTATATCTGTTTATTTCTACCATTGTTTTTCGGATTGTTTATGTAGTATATCTGTTTGTTTCTATTATTGCTTGTCAGATTGTTTATGTAGTATATCTGTTTGTTTCTACCATTGTTTGTCATATTGTTTATGTAGTATATCTGTTTGTTTCTACCATTGTTTTTCGGATTGTTTATCTAGTATATCTGTTTGTTTCTACCATTGTTTGTCATATTGTTTATGTAGTATATCTGTTTGTTTCTACCATTGTTTGTCATATTGTTTATGTAGTATATCTGATTGTTTCTACCATTGTTTTTCGGATTGTTTATGTAGTATATCTGTTTGTTTCTACCATTGTTTGTCAGATTGTTTATGTAGTATATCTGTTTGTTTCTACCATTGTTTGTCATATTGTTTATGTAGTATATCTGTTTGTTTCTACCATTGTTTTTCGGATTGTTTATGTAGTATATCTGTTTGTTTCTACCATTGTTTGCCAGATTGTTTATGTAGTATATCTGTTTGTTTCTACCATTGTTTGTAAATTGTTTATGTAGTATATCTGTTTGTGTCTACTATTGATTGTCACATTGTTTATGGCATAATATACAGTTCACTAAAATTAATTTATACAAATATTTGAATTATATAATTAAAAATACTATTTTATATGCTTGTTACATTATTTTATATATTTATAAATATAATCAATATGAATCAATGTTATTACATAGCTTTTCTGACTAATATTTTGGAATATATATAACATGTTCTTATGCATTTCTTTGAAAACAAGCATTTTTAAGTATTTATTTTTCACTTAAATTTAAACAAACGTGTAAAAGTACTTAAGCAAATATATTTACCTATAGAGGTTTTTTCCTAATATATGACATTGAAAATGAAAATGGGGGGTGTATTGTAATACAGAAAATATATATTTCTTAAAATAAATATAAATTGACGCAATTGTCAACAAACCTAAAGCTACGTTACGAAAGTTTCTTTGAAACAATTGAAAGAACGTCAAGCGGCATAACAAGAAAGTAAGTGACATGGATTAGAAAGGCGGAAAAATATTAAAACCGAATAAGTTTAACCTACTACTATGAAACCCCTCGCGACAGTAAGGGTCTCACGTAGAACCATTCGGGTCAGCCTGGCCGGACGTGAGAACTTCCTGCTTTTCATAGATTATACCGGTTTTAATGGGTCAGTTGCTTTATCAAGCTGTTAGATTGCGAACATGAAGTACTAGTGCTTGTTTTTGTGGCGTTTAAATATGAAAACTAGTTTCATGTAGGAGTTCGTTGTTTTTAGAGTTTTTTATAACAAAGTCCTTCCACTAGACAAATATAACAAACGTACATTATTAATATTTTCTAGTTACACAATTTTATGAAAAATATTCAAACATTTGCTAAAGATAGTTTCTGATAACAATTGTGTTTAATTCATTACAGACAAAAACTGAGTGAATCAACAATGTTTAAAAAAACTGCCAAGTTTAAGTTATGGAATTACCAATACCTTTATTAAACTTCCTTTGGGCTAAAGTATTTTGTTTGTATTTTAAACTGAACCATTAAAAAATTACTTTTGGGGTGTTTTATAAGTGCTTTCCAATATTACCATACAATTCACAATTATTTAATTTTTACTGGAACATTTTAATTGTTTAAAATATTTAACCAAACTATTTAACCAGAAATTATTTTTTTTATTTGAATACTACATCATAAGATTTGAAAATTTATTTTCCAACTACTACTAACGTGCTACTCGTCTTACCACATACTATAGAACTGCCCTGCTACGTTACAATGCCGGGCATCCTACTTCATCGAAGCACATACTATAGAACTGCCCTGCTACATTACTATGCCGGGCATCCTACTTCATCGAAACACAGACTATAGAACTGCCCTGCTACGTTACTATGCCGAGTTTTGTTTTCTACCCGTATATTGGGTCATCTACAGGTTGCAATATCGACTGAGCCACCAGCTTTCCAGCAATACAAAAACTATTATTTTGTTCATGTAATTTTTAACAACTAATTACGTTGAGTTCAGGTAATGGGTTTTCACCATCGTGAAACATAAAAATTAGGTGCATTATCTGAGCTAGCGTGGTTTGTATACTGGTTTTTATTTCGTTTATTACTGAATGTATTCCAATAATGCTTTAATAACAAATAAACTTCAGAATTTATTTTTAGATTTTTCATCTTTGCGACGCCGATACAGCTTGTGTGTATTCACCTCAACGACTATTTGAGTATTGGATGATTGTTGATAACCTGTGTAGTGTGAATACGAATTGAGTTTTACATTTGCTCAGAGAGAGCCATTTAATAATAGCCTTAAATATCCAGGGATCATATTGCTAGAATAACTTGGGAATCCAACGCACACGTCCTGCGTACAACTGCTTTGCCTCTGGTCTTTTCCGCTGCTGAATACAGAGCTATAAGTGCTACTCTCATGGCAACTCCACTATCTTGCCATGAGGCTACAATAATATGCCACAAGGCTACAACTACCTCCCGGTGCTGTACAATATAGTTCCTCCAGAAATAAGACGTCAGGAGGCACTACTTAAAGAATTCAATAAGATCTTGAATGCTCCGCACCTCCCCATTACCCAGGATCTCCCTCGTCAGAACGGTCGCTTATAATATCTAAACCCACATCTACGTACTGCTTCACAGCTGAGGAGTTCAAATTTTTCGCCCAATATTAGCTGGCCCATAGCGTGGAGGAACGGTGGAATTGGCCAATATATATATATATATATATATATATATATATATATATATATATATATATATATATATATATATATATATAGAGCCAGGGAACCCTACGAATTTATAGTTCAATGTGGAATCCGACCACGTATTTCTGGTATGATTTTGAGCTAAGAAACAAGACTGATACTTGTTCTATACCCTAGACAACACCTTAAACAACAAACATAGCCATATTAAAGTAACGTACTAACTTGAAATTAAACACAATAGTTTTAACTCTTGATATATACAAATTAAGATCACATACCTTTTCGAGAATACGCGTGATTCTAGCCGTTTGTGCTCCCAAACAAATAAAATCATGGAGAATTCGTATTTGCAAGTAGTTTACGACAGTATTCATGTGTTTGGCAATCAAACAACAAGATATTGCGCACTACTGTGGTACGTATTTATATCTTGTTTTATTTGTTTTTAATTGCATTTATTATTTTTAATAATGTAACTGAATCGAACTGCGTGTATTACTCGTATATGCATTTGCTGGTGGTTACTGTATAACTGCGTATAATTTTATACGTTATTTCATCACTACATAAGAGCTGTTTACAGTACCAATATGTTCCAAGTTCACAATGCCTATAGTGCGTGGACAATAACAGTGGTTATCCCACTCTCGTATCAATAACTATTGCGATGATATATGAAATAACAGTTTAATACAAGTCACTGCGTGCATTGTAGGAAGTGGCTCCCGTTCATTTCTGAAGATTAAGATCCTAACTTAAATTATAACATTTATTTACAACACTGTGTGTATCAGTATTGTGTGATACAGACATAAGTATCACACTGTCATAAGTATCAGTAGACTTCCTTCTTATCAATGGAAATAGTTATCTACATCTCCATACAGATAGTCACATCCTTCCTATTAAAAGTGTTCAACCAATTCAGAGAGTTATTTTTATTGCTTTGTAGTTTTACTTAATTCTATAAGAAGCCGCTTGTCATGATATGGGCAAATATGGATTGCTAATTAGTGTGACTATTGTTTATGAGTGAATATAGTCTTTGTTACTAACTAGTGTCAACTGATCCCCAGAAAGACTCATTTATTAAGACCCAAAATCCAATGTAATCAAAGGACGTACAGCTCATCATTGGAACTGTCTTGTTGGCTTGTGTTCATTCAATATTCCTACATTAACGGCTCTCATCTATGATGGTTTTCACATAGTAAATAGCTCATGTTCCTGTTTATATAAATAAATAGATTCAAGTCAACTTCCTAAGATCAACTATGCACTGTTTTTGTTGGCTGTTTTTGTTTAGCTGATTTAGCTGTTGGATATAATTTTATCAATTACTTAGAAGTAATCGCTGACATTAAAGTCCCAAATACGTTATTCATGACGTAGTTATCAGTTGTGCCACTCGATTGTATGCGGGCTTACAAGGACTTCCTTCGCAAACTTCATTAATCTCTCGTACTAATACCTCGGCGTCGACGTTTTATGAATAATTATCAGTCCCATAAAAGAGAAAATTGTACAGTTTACACTTCTTTCTCCACTGCTGACTTTCTCGATCATCCCAAATTTGTAACTGTACCCATTAAGAGTCTGCAGAGGCTGTCAGCCGTGTTGATTTTAAACCCATAAGAACAATGTTATTTGCGAATCCATATTTTTTCGTTATTTATTTATCTAAAATCGTGTATGCGGTATCAATTTAAACGTTATCATACTGCGCATTGGGTTTGCTTTTGATATTTTGAATACATATCTCTAATTTTGATTATAGGTAAAAAAAACTATTAATAAATATTTTTTTATAAAAAAATATAAAAAATATTTTAATATGTTTTTCTATAAAACTAATTAGAAATTCACGAATCAATCCCAGCGCGCAATTTCACGCTTGATCAAATGCAATTTGTTTGGAAAAATCCGTTAAAAATAACTGTTTAATTTAGATACGCATGATGGTATGTCCGGTTCGAAACAAACATTGTTCATATGGGATTAAAACCAACATGGCCGACAGCCTCTGGAAACTCAAAAGTATAAACCACACGTCCTAATAATAAAATGTAAGACACGACTAACTTGAACTCCATTTGTGTTCTACTGAACCAGGACAGGTGAATCCCTGAGGACAAGACCTGAGAATGGAAAGTCATTAATCAGGGAAACATTGACCTTCTGGGCTGGAAATTCCCCATGACAACGACCAGCGTATGATAAATAGTAAACTTAGTAAATTAGTTCAACTGGAACGTTTTACACCTATATGTGTTGAATGACTCGATTAATAATAATTGAAGTAATTAGTACATTTTATAATTTCGACGGTTGCAACAAACTTGTTATCACTGCGATCGCAGCAACAAACATTGAGAGACTAATTAATTTAAATTAATTGTACTCAAACTGCAGAACTGAACACAATATCAGCGTTTATATACAAGGAGGGAGACTGATATGCATCAATTATACTCAAACTGCAGAACTGAACACAATCTCAGCGCTTATATACAAGGAGGGAGACTGATATGTATCAATTATACTCTAACTGCAGAACTGAACACAATCTCAGCGTTTATATACAAGGAGGGAGACTGATATGTATCAATTATACTCAAACTGCAGAACTGAACACAATCTCAGCGTTTATATACAAGGAGGGAGACTGATATGTATCAATTATACTCAAACTGCAGAACTGAACACAATCTCAGCGTTTATATACAAGGTGGGAGACTGATATGTATCAATTATACTCAAACTGCAGAACTGAACACAATCTCAGCGTTTATATACAAGGAGGGAGACTGATATGTATCAATTATACATAAACTGCAGAACTGAACACAATCTCAGCGTTTATATACAAGTAGGGAGACTGATATGTATCAATTATACTCAAACTGCAGAACTGAAAACAATCTCAGCGTTTATATACAAGGTGGGAGACTGATATGTATCAATTATACTCAAACTGCAGAACTGAACACAATCTCAGCGTTTATATACAAGGTGGGAGACTGATATGCATTAATTATACTCAAACTGCAGAACTGAACACAATCTCAGCGTTTATATACAAGGTGGGAGACTGATATGCATCAATTATACTCAAACTGCAGAACTGAACACAATCTCAGCGTTTATATACAAGGTGGGAGACTGATATGCATCAATTATACTCAAACTGCAGAACTGAACACAATCTCAGCGTTTATATACAAGGTGGGAGACTGATATGTATCAATTATATCCAAACTGCAGAACTGAACACAATCTCAGCGTTTATATACAAGGTGGGAGACTGATATGCATCAATTATACTCAAACTGCAGACATGTAACACAATCTGAGCGTATACACAAAATGGGAGACTGATATGCATCAATTATACTGCATAAAAATGTAGAACTGTAATACAATTCGAACGTGCAAACATGATGGGAGAATTATTTTATTACAATTAGACATTTCTGTCAAAAAAATAAAACCTTTTAAATAACTTAATTATTAAAAAAGAACACAATAATACTATGCATAACTTAGCTTATTAATATGTAATCAATTAATTAGGTCGGTAACCATTTCTGCTACGTACTCAAGTGCTCTAGTTACAAAAATGCAAACGTCGTTATCTATAAAGGATAATGGAGGCATCGACTGCCGAAATTAATTGTATCATATAAGAGATGAGTATTTTGTGTTATATATTCAGTACAAGTAAACGTCACACAACACAAATTTATAACAATACAAGCACAAAATGCACAAATATATTACAATACAAGTACAAAATGCACGAATATTATGGTGATCGATTTCGGTGAACCACGCTCACCTTCCTCAGACCAGAGGGATCACAAAAGAAGATTCTTCTGAACCACGCTCACCTTCCTCAGACCAGAGGGATTCACAAAAGAATCTTCTTTTGTGAATCCCTCTGGTCTGAAGAAGGTGAGCGTGGTTCACCGAAATCGATCACCATAATATTCGTGCATTTTTTACTTGTATTGTAATATATTTGTACATTTTGTGCTTTTATTGTAATACATTTGTGTTGTGTGACGTTTACTTGTACTGTATATATACCAACACGTATTATGCTAATTAAAAACTGTTATATACTGTATGAAATTTTAAATAATATAAAAAATATACCTCTAACTAAAAAACTTCATTAGGTATATTGCGGGAAAAAAGAATAATACTGTTTAATTAAGATGCTGGATTTTAAGTGTTAGTAAACGCACACCACGAATTAAAGTCCTATTATTTATCATAGTTTCTGTCAAAAGTAAATAAAATACAGTGGTCAAACTGAATGTATAAGTCAGTATAAACGGAAATGAAAGGAGCGTCGTCTTCCAGATGTAAGATAAGTTAAAAACGATCAATGTAACACTGTGAGTCCAAACGGCGGGACAATCTAATTGTCACCAAACCTGACCTCAAAACACGAATCACAAGTTCAGTACTAAAACTAATGTACAAAATACTTTCAAGATAAAAACCAGCAAAATTCATCATCGCTTTTAACCCTAGATCTGGGATATCGACGTGTACATGTCGACGAACTTCACAGCGCTGTGAACACTTTGGTTATCGTCGCATCACAACCAGTGTTGAACTGTTCGACGCAGAATTTAATTGTCTTTACATATCGTACGAGGTGTTTTGATGATATCTTCAATAATAAATAAATAGCAAGCGAAATAAGAATGCAGTGCACAAGCGCGCAGTAAAAATCAGCCGCGGCGCGCGCTAAATATTTAGTAACTTTGATGTAGTGTGTAGCTTTCACAGATTGTTGCAGTGTAATCTTTCTACTACAGATCGACCGGAAATTTCATTCCTTTTGTAATGGTGTAACTTGAAACCCGGTATCTCAAATCAAATGGACGTAAGACATTTGCCACCGAACCTTTACAAATACATGTCAACGACACGTCGACGAACAGCCTACTACAGTTATTTAGATACCCGTATATTATTAAGATATACAATACTAATTATGATTCCCTACAATACGCATATTTTTTCATAATTTTATTACTTTTAATTGTCTGTATAATATACGTTCTACTTTACTAGAAATTTTTCAATATTTAATTTTTTTACAAAAATAATTCCCAAAAAAATTATATTTCAATGTGATCAAATTATTATATATTCGTAATTTACAACTAATTACGCACATTTTCCGTTTACTAAGGGTTGTATGTTACAAAAACACGGTGCGCATCTACTGAAAATATTCACTCCGCTCGTGATAACAATTCTTCACAATGTTGTTAGTTCAACAATAGTTATTTTATGTGAAAGTATGGTTCTTGAGAAGAAAAACAAAATGCAGTTTTATACTGTACGGCTTCATTTACTGTTTTTATCAAATTTACAAAAAAGCTTGCAGCGCGCGGCAAACAGTATATACTTCTTACATTGTTCTGGATCTAGGGTTAAACTGTTGATGGCGCAAAAGGCAACACAATCACACGCAAATCGAAATAATTCTTCTAATCAGATTGAACCAATTGATTGTAATAATTCGTTGCCATTATTTATATACATAATTATTATACGATAACTTAATGTGGGTTTCAATTATCTAACTTTGTAGTGGTTTTTTTCTCTAATTTTTCTATAAGGTATGCTATAAACTTATACAAAAATGAATATAAATTTGTGGAATTTTTATCCAACTAATTCTAGACATTTTTACCTCAGGTTCCCTTGTCAAGCAGATGGAAATAAGATCAACGACTCCACCTGAGTTCCATTAGCACTTTCCACAACACTTCAGGTACCGGCAACGCACTGGCGTTCACTCACTTCTACAACCACGGCTGGGGAGTGACCTTGGCCGTGAGCGAAACGAACGAGCGGTGTTGCGGAACCGGTCCCACCAACTTACGTTCTGCGAGAGGTCAGTCCAGTATCAAACAATTCGTGGAACAAGGAAGTAACGAAGTGAGGATTCCCAACGCCACATATTTATTATGGTTTTTGTTTATCATAGCCCTTTGTTCACGAAATTTAATTACTCTTCTATGATGGCATGATGAAAACAAAAATGAGAAAACAATACGTAGCGCTTCTTCATATTGAAAACATTTATAGTAAACTAAAGGCTCCAATAATCATAAAAATAACATCAAATAACATCAAAAGAGCTTATGGACTCCAGTCCATAAGCTCAAACTGTTCGGATTTCGTCACGGTTCCTATTCTGATGACATGACGATTTTCATCTGGTATTCTCCAAATATGAAAATTTAACTTGGGTGTCATCGTATAGATATAACAATAATTTGAGTGTCAGAAGTCATACAACAGATACTTGAGTGTCAACAACTAAACAACAGTGACGTGGGTGACAACAGTCATACAACAGTTACTTGGATAGCAGCAGTCTTACAACCGAGACTTAAGTGGCAGCAGTCATACAACAATGACATGGTTGACAACAGTCATACAACAGAGACTTGGGTACAAGCAGTCGTATAACCGTGATTTATGTGACAACAGCCATACAACAGAGCCTTGGCTGTCAACAATTTAACAACAGTGACTTGGGTAACAGCAATCAAACAGGGTGGAAAAAAATATGGAACGCTTTCACAACTTTTCTATAACTTCACTGGTAAAAGTGAAATCTTGTATATTATCATGTTTACAAATAACACACTTTTTGACGCCATTAGCAACATTTCATCTTGTCAGGCTATCTTTTCGCCCATGTGGAGTTGAACGGAAATCTTTAATGTAAGCCTAGGTCGAGTTTGGTATCAAATTAAAGGTCTATTCAATAGAAATTAATTGCCACAAACCGGACTTTGAAATGTCTATCCTTTCCAGAGTAGCGGTCATTTGAATTTCAAAGTAACTAATTTGAACAATACTAATTCTACGCTATTCAACGATTTTAAATAAATTATTCTGATCAAATATTATACTTTATGAAACATAATAACTCAGAAAAATTTAATTATCAAATTATCTATTGAAAAAATAACGTTGTTGTGAGAGCGTTTCCATATATTCTACGCTTCCACAACTTTATTTTTTTCTATAGATAATTTGATAGTTTAATTTTTTTTAGCTATCGTGTTCCATAAAGTATAATATTTGATCAGAATAATTTACTTAAAATAGTTAAATAGTGGAGAAATGGAATTGTTCAAATAAGTTACTTTGAAATTTAAATGGCCACTACTCTTTCAAATGTTGTACAAGATTTCACTTTTACCAGTGAATTTATAGAAAAGTAATGAAAGCGTTCCATATTTGTTTCCACCCTGTATAACCGTTACTTGGTTGACAGCAGTCCTACAACAATGACGTGGTTGACCAGTCATGTAACAGTTACTTGGTTGACAGCAACCATACAACCGTGACTTAAGTGGCAACAGTGTAAGTAATACAACAGAGACTCGGGTGTCAACAATTAAAGAACAGTGACGTGGGTGATAACGGTCATACAACAGAGACAGGTGATAGTAGTCATATAACCGTGACAGAAGTGTCAACAGTCATACAATGATATTTTAGTGTCAACAACTAAACAACAGTGACTTGGGTGGCAGAAGTCATATAATAGTTACTTGAGTGACAGTAGGCATACAACAGAGACTTGTCAACAATTAAACAATAGAGGATTTGGGTGACAACAATAATGCAACAGGGACTGGGTTTCAGCAGCCATGCAACAGTGACTTGAGTGCCAGCTGTCGAACAACAGTGATTTTGGCATCAGCAGTTATATACAACAGCGTATTGGGTTACAGCAGTCATACGACAGTGACTGGTATCAGTGGTCATACAACAGTGACTTTGTCGACAGCAGTTATACAATAGTTATCCAGGTGTCAGTGGTCCTACAATAGTGACTTGGTTTACAGCGGTCATACAGCAGTAAAAGGTGTCAGTCGTCATAAAACAGTGACATGGGCAACAGCAGCCATAATGCAGTGACGCGTGTCAGTGATCATACAACAGTGATATGGGTGTCCCCAAACAAACAGTAAAGACTTGGGTGACAGCAGTCATACAATAGGGACATGAGTGTCACCCAAGATTCGGTTGTCTCCATTCAAATAATAGACTTGGGTGACAGCTGTTATAGAACCTTGACTTTGGTGACAGCAGTCATACAATAGGGATTTGGGTGACATCAGTCATACGATAGGAGCTTGGGTGACAGCAGTTATACAACAGTGAATTGGTTGTCACTAATCAAACAATAGAGACTTGGATGACATCAGTCATACCGCTGTAGTTACGGGTGTTAGTGGTAATACAACAGTGACTTTGCTGACAGCAGTAATACAATAGAGACTTGGATGACATCAGTCATACCGCTGTAGTTACGGGTGTTAGTGGTAATACAACAGTGACTTTGCTGACAGCAGTAATACAATAGAGACTTGGATGACATCAGTCATACCGCTGTAGTTACGGGTGTTAGTGGTAATACAACAGTGACTTTGCTGACAGCAGTAATACAATAGAGACTTGGATGAAATCAGTCATACCGCTGTAGTTACGGGTGTTAGTGGTAATACAACAGTGACTTTGCTGACAGCAGTAATACAATAGGGACTTGGATGACATCAGTCATACCGCTGTAGTTACGGGTGTTAGTGGTAATACAACAGTGACTTTGCTGACAGCAGTAATACAATAGGGACTTGGATGACATCAGTCATACCGCTGTAGTTACGGGTGTTAGTGGTAATACAACAGTGACTTTGCTGACAGCAGTAATACAATAGAGACTTGGATGACATCAGTCATACCGCTGTAGTTACGGGTGTTAGTGGTAATACAACAGTGACTTTGCTGACAGCAGTAATACAATAGGGACTTGGATGACATCAGTCATACCGCTGTAGTTACGGGTGTTAGTGGTAATACAACAGTGACTTTGCTGACAGCAGTAATACAATAGGGACTTGGATGACATCAGTCATACCGCTGTAGTTACGGGTGTTAGTGGTAATACAACAGTGACTTTGCTGACAGCAGTAATACAATAGAGACTTGGATGACATCAGTCATACCGCTGTAGTTACGGGTGTTAGTGGTAATACAACAGTGACTTTGCTGACAGCAGTAATACAATAGGGACTTGGATGACATCAGTCATACCGCTGTAGTTACGGGTGTTAGTGGTAATACAATAGTGACTTTGCTGACAGCAGTAATACAATAGGGACTTGGATGACATCAGTCATACCGCTGTAGTTACGGGTGTTAGTGGTAATACAACAGTGACTTTGCTGACAGCAGTAATACAATAGGGACTTGGATGACATCAGTCATACCGCTGTAGTTACGGGTGTTAGTGGTAATACAACAGTGACTTTGCTGACAGCAGTAATACAATAGGGACTTGGATGACATCAGTCATACCGCTGTAGTTACGGGTGTTAGTGGTAATACAACAGTGACTTTGCTGACAGCAGTAATACAATAGGGACTTGGATGACAGCAGCTATACAGTGACCTTGGTTGTCACCAAGCAAATAATCGACTTGGGGACAGTAGTTATATCATAGCACAATGACTTAGGTGACAGCAATCATACAATAGGGACTTGGGTGGTAGCAGTCATACAACAACACCTTGTTACGTGTTGATTGGTACATAATCATGGTATAAATGGGCTGATAGTAGGACCTAGTTACAAGATGATGGGTCACATTCATGGTGTGTGGGCTGACAGTTTGACCTACTTACAAAATGACGGTATAACATATTGGTTTGAGTTGACAGTAAGGTCTAGTTTTAAGATGGCGGGTCACACAAATGGGGCGTGGGCTGACGGTAGGACCTAGTTTTAAGATGGCGGGGTCACACAAATGGAAAGTGGGCTCACAGTAGGATCAAGTTGCAAGATGGCGGGGTCACACAAATGGGGGTGTTGGCTGATCGTAGGACCTAGTTACAATGACGGGGTTACACAAATGGGGAGTGGGCTAACAAGTAGGACCCATTTACAACATACCGGGGTCACGCAAATGAGATGTGGGCTGACGACGGTAAGTCCAAGTTATGAGATGGCGGGGTCACACAAATGGGTCAGTCTAGGGCTGACGGTAGGACCTAGTTACAATGGCGGGGTTACACAAATGGGGAGTGGGCTGACAGTAGGACAAAGTTGCAAGATGGCGGGGTCACACAAATGGGGTGTGGGCTGATGGTAAGAGCAAGTTGCAATATGACGGGGTGACACAAATGGGGTGTGGGCTGAGTAGGACCAAGTTATAAGATGGTGGGGTTACACAAATGGGGAGTGGACTGACGGTAGGACCTAGTTACAATGACGGGGTTACACAAATGGGGTGTTGGCTGACGGTAGGACCAATTTGCAAGATGACGGGGTCACACAAATGGGGAGTGGGCTAACGGTAGGACCAAGCTGCAAGATGGCGGGGTCACACAAATGGGGTGTGGACTAACGGTAGGACCAAGTTGCAAGATGGCGGGGTCACAGAATGGGGGTGTTGGCTGATCGTAGAACCTAGTTTCAATGACGGGGTTCAGTGGGCTAACAAGTAGGACCCATTTACAAGATACCGGGGTCACGCAAATGAGATGTGGGCTGACGGTAGGTCCAAGTTATGAGATGGCGGGGTCACACAAATGGGTCAGTCTAGGGCTAACGGTAGGACCTAGTTACAATGGTGGGGTAACACAAATGGGGAGTGGGCTGACAGTAGGACAAAGTTGCAAGATGGCGGGGTCACACAAATGGGGTGTGGGCTGATGGTAAGAGCAAGTTGCAATATGGTGGGGTCACACAACTGGGGTGTGGGCTGAGTAGGACCAAGTTATAAGATGGTGGGGTTACACAAATGGGGAGTGGGCTGACGGTAGGACCTAGTTACAATGATGGGGTTATACAATTGGGGAGTAGGTTGATGGTAGGACCTAGTTACAATGACGGGGTTACACAAATGGGGAGTGGGCTGACGGTTGGGCCTAGTTACAATGGCGGGGTCACACAAATGGGGTGTTGGCTGACGGTAGGACCAATTTGCAAGATGACGGGGTCACACAAATGGGGTGTGGACTAACGGTAGGACCAAGTTGCAAGATGACGCGGTCACACACGTGTGTAAATAAGGTGACAGTACGTCGAGAGAAAAAAAAGGAATACAAATTTTATTTTTACGTTTGCTGTATACTGTACATCATTTCTAACCATACTTTCATTTGTTTATTTATTCCACTATTTGACGTACGAGTTACGACATTATTCCGTTCTGCCCAAAGTAGATGACTGACTGACACGCTTCAAAACATACATCGAGTACTGGTGCCTATGTTTGCACATCTAGTTCAGGAAATGACGTCATGCTATGTGTTGCGTGACGGGTGACTGTCACGCGGTCACGGGACTCTGATCTCGCATTGCAGGATCCCTTACTCAATTTAAAACCATTGTGTTGAATTAAATATTTCCCTATCTTGGAGTAACGTTGGAACTTGGTAAATAAGTTATGGCTTGACCATTCCTCTTCCAAAGTACATGTCTCTGTTTCATTGTAATTATACGCCACCTTAAAATGGCCAATATTTCCAAAAGTTCATATGATAACATGATTGGCCAAAAAAGTACACGATATAAGCCTATATCTGATTTAAGTGCGATTAAACTTGAATTTAAGAGTCTGTAGACCATGTCGGCCATGTTGGTTGTAATCCCATAAGAACAATGTTATTTGCGAATCCATATGTTTTCATTATTTATTGTGAAAAATTTGTGTTTGAGGTATCATTTAAAACGTTATCAAATTACGCATTGGGTTTGCTTTTGATATTTTGAATGCATACGTCTAGTTTTGAAAAATAGGTGAAAATAAAAACTTTAAACAAAATATTTTTTTATGTTTTTTCCCTACAAAACTAATTAGAAATTCGCAAACCAATTCCAACGCGCAGCAATTTCATTTTTCATAGTATGAAATTTGTTCGGAAAAATCCGTTCAAAAATAAATGTTTAGTTTGGATACGCGTGATCGTGTGTCCGGTTACGTTCGCTGCTGATGGTGCTGCTGCCTGTTCTGAGCATGCGCTTGGTGCGGATCCGCACCAACTTCGTATCATAACTGTACGAAAAATTAAATCGCTAGCTACGAACGAACGGTAAAAATTTGTTCAACTGAATGTTTTAAGCAAGCTCACAATGAATCCTCTGTCTGTGGCCAGTGCTCGGCGCCGGGCGCACACTAAACAAATAACATGAGTCATCCAATATGGTGCGGATCCGCACCAAGCGCATGCTCAGAACAGGCAGCAGGGTGCGGATCCGCACCATCAGCAGCGAACGTGTTAAAAAAATAACATTGTTCTTATGGGATTAAAAGCAACATGGCCGACAGCCTCTGCAGACTCTTAGTGTAAAGTTACATATAATCCATGTTAAACGTACACGTGTCTTGGTTTGAGATACGGATCTACGACTATAAAATTGTATTGTGCCAAGACGTAGTTTTCGATGTCACCAAGAAATTTCTTACGATCATTAATTTCTTGCGTTATTAGTTCGTTTGTTTTTACGACTGTTTTAACAGTATTCACCTTCATCTTTTTAACAATTACATTAAAACTGCGTGAAACCGTGAAGGCCTTAATGCCAGAGATGCATTGGAAAATAGAAGTGACTCAGAGCTGCTGAGGCTCGACATTTTGGATTACTAAAATGTAGCCATTCATCAAATGACTACAAATATTGATGGCCCACCTAAATACCGAACAGAAGGATAAAAGAAAAGCTATTCACCAGCCATATCACCGCACCGTCTACCCTCCTACACACACGTTCTCGACTACAAGCCCAGTTCCTACGTTCCCAGACTACAGACTACAGTCTCCCCAAAGCGAAAAAGAACAATTAAGCTGACCAAAAAGTCAGTAACCACAGCGAGGACGTAATTCTAGAGTTTCATTGTTCTGTGTTAATTAATATTGTATAGTAAAATATTAAGGGGGTTCTAGACTTTTTGAACACCCTGTATACTGAAAACACGTTGTTATAAAAATAGTAGGCCTATAACAATTTAATGTATTTATAAAAACGTAAAAAATATTCTTGGATACTCTTAGCATAAGTGTTTATTCTAATATTAATAACTGTTGACATTTTTACAGTGCTTATTACATCGTCGTTCAGCTGAATATCAATTGTCCTTAAGAATAACATTGAATTTTTATTGTAACAGTACAATAAACAAGATATTTTCATAACCACTTCCAAAAACTTATAAAACGTATCAGTTAATCTGTCATCTAAGACTAGTAGGACTGTTATTGTATCTCATTTTTACAATGTTATTAAACATGAACTTTCTCTTGATTTTTTTTAACAGTAAACTGTACTATTAAAATCTTTTATGAATCCCTCTGGTCTGAGTCGATCGCCATAATATTTGTGCATTTTGTACTTATACTGTAATAAATTTGTGTTGTGTGACGTTTACTTGTACTGTATATGTACCAAAACGTACTATGCTAATTAAAAAACTACTTTCACTTCAGTAAAGAAGAATCGCTGAAATCTATGATTATGGAATGATCGTCCAGCAACTGCTGAGTAGTTTACTTTATTCTAATATCTCTATAACTAAAAAGTCTTCGTACCATACTATTCAATAAGAAATAAAATCTTCTGTCCACTGGGTATATATAAAAAAAAACTACTTTCTTACAAAGAACACGCCCCAAACATTGTGTGGCATGGACCCACCCACCCAATGTGGGGATGAATATGAAAACCTATCAATACGTATACAGTTGTGGTAACATCTTTTAATAAGTTAAAGTCTGGATTTATACGCATAAATTGGAGTGAATGTGCATGAATAAATTGTTGAGTATACATGGTGACCATGATACCCCTCATCTTAAATACAGCAAATTGTTTTAATTTTACCAGTTGTTTATTCTTTCAGTGTTTGGAAAAAGTTAAATAGAATATTAACGTTCAGTTATTTATTATTGCAATCATATTTTAATTACAATAAATAATCCATCATCCCTGAGTAATTATATAGGACAGGAGCCTTGCCTTTTTTGGCTGAAATACTTTCAGTTAATACTAAGAAACAAGAATATGATCGTTCTTTATAGTAGGTCTAGGTTGTTTATTATATGTTTAGATTTGGTATTTTAAGGTTAGGTAGATTACGTTCTGTCCAGCCAGCTAGGCTCAAGTTTAGTTATTGTTAGCCTAATATAATAAAACCTAACTTAACCTAATTCAACAAAAGCTAACTAAACGTAACCTAACCAAACCTAACTTAACCTATCCTCACCAAACTTAACATAACCCGACTTTTACGCTGAAGAAAACTATCATATTCTTATTTCTCAGTTAATTACCTATTATGAAAATAATATTTAACCAAAAAAAAGGCAAGGCGCCTGTTCTAAATAAATAGCGATTGCCTGTATGCACGCACGCGTATATCGATGAGCGCTAGTGTCATGACACCGTTCTGTTAGAGGCAAGAGCCTATCGACTATCGAGGACCAGTAGGTTAGGACCCTCTCGGCCCTGAGCCTTCGACACGAGATGAGCTTGACGAAGGTTGACAGGGAACAATAGCTATGTCCTATACGTTGGCAAATAACTCTCGCAATACTATATACTGCAATCAATTATCGTTTCAGTGACGTACTGATGTGGACTTATTACGCAGTCATCATTTCTCAAACAAATTTTTGAACACTATATATTACGAGAGCTCTGATATTGTTCATCTTAAAAGTAAAGTTTTAAAATGATATAAGCCTATAACAGAATTACAATATAAATTTATACGATAGCGAGAGCGTCTCACAATACAAAATGTGCAAATACAATGGTGATCGACTTCAACAAATAATGCTGACCATCTCCTCCTGACCAGAGTGATTCACAAATCCCGAAATAATAAGTTCTATATATCGTATAGCTTTCATAGACCAGCTACCAAACTAATAAAATATTACACAGATAAAATATCTAAATTAAATAAAATCTACAGTACAAAGTAGTTGTGTCTTGGTGTTTAAATATTGATCTCCTCTCACAGAGCTAAATCCAGGTTTCTTAACCATTTAACAACTGCTTCTCCTATTAAATGAATATCAGCTGTCTCCCATGAAAAGAACGCTGAGAACTCATTAACTATGTGATCCATAGTTTGGACTTAGACTCGGCAATCACATGACTGATCATTTGCCATTCCCCACATTTATTTCCAGTAGTTGCATCTTCTCTACCTCGTGTGAAAACGACTTGACATAAGTTCAATTATACAGCGGGTCACTAAAATACAGTGACAGTCCTTTGCGAGTCCCTCTGGCCATCATCATAGTATGTAATGAAGTGTTGTTGTGTGACGTCCACTTTGTTGTATTTCTGCCAACGCGTAATTTGCTAATTAAAAAACTATCAAATAATTTTAAAAATGAGAAAATATTCGAACAAATAAAACTATTTAATAGCATATGTAACAGAAGAATCCTCCTACGACGCGGTATCAACTTACACTGTGCTCCAGACGCACAAATGCGTGAACGTTTACTATTCAATTGTTCATATAAAAATGATTAAAAATCTGTTACATCTTGTTTGTTTTTTAATTAGTATTCAGCATTTAAGTTTTGTTAGTATTCTTAACCCTATCTCTATAGAACGTATTTTAAGATAGGCGGCCCTTCCGTAAGAAATATTTTACTAAAGATTGGTGGAGTTTAGACAGGCCTATAGTTACTGAATACTACAGAAACCCCCCTCCTCCACCCATGCATACATGTACTTTTTTTACTATAGTATGTATTTTGATTTTAAGTTTTGTTACTAGTCTTTAACTATCTCTATAGAAAATCTGTTAACATAAATCTTTTATTAAACATAAATAACTGAGTATGCTATTGGCATCAAGAAGGCTTAGAACTGTTGTAAGGACCTTCTCTAATCCTTAATAGAACATTTTAGGCCTATCAATTATCTGTGGGGGTCAACCCACGGCCAAACATAACCCCAGAAGTGTGGAATTCCAAGCTCAGATAGTAAATCCAGTAAATCCCTCCATTCGATCTATAGTGAAACAGTCTCAGCCAGAAGGAAATGAGAAGAACGAGGTATTTAATAATGACAGCAGATATTGGGAAACTCTGGTAGAATTGGTCTTGGAGTAAAAAAAAATAAAAACCATAAACACATGAAACCAAAACATCTTCATTACCTTTTTTCTTCTAAAGCTTGACTGTTAAAAGTCATTGTCTTTACGAGGCCGTGTTATTCAACAACCTTTAAAGCAACGGAATTATCAACTTTTTTAGGTCATTTAAAGTTATATGACAGTCGGGCTCGGTTCACAGCATCATTGAAAGCCTTTCTTTTTGAACGGATGAGTCTGTGATGGTAGCTGGGGATGGGGTCTGGGATTAGGGTCGAACGAGTGTATGAGTGAGAGAATGGTAAAGTTGATAATATGTTAGTAGTTCATTTAGTTTATATTATTTGCTTCTTTTTAATGTCATTATTATTATTATTTTTCTTTAGTTTAGTTCTGTATTTCATGTTTTAGGCTTTGTTATATTTACTATTTTAACATAAAAGGGTTAACTGTAAGAGAGGACTTATTAGTCCTAAGTTCACCAATTGTATAAAACACTTTTGTACAATAAAGCCATTATTATTATTATTATTATTGTTGTGTAGTTAATCTTAATTACTATCAATCGATATAAATAATTGCACATGAGTTTTACGCCACAAACAAGCAATTATTATAATTTTGATCGTATCAGATTATAATATTAAATAATTACTTCATAAATAATACTTCTTTACAATTCGTTTTTATAACTTTGGTCTAGTACGCATGTACTTTTTGTTGTCACTAGTTTTTAGACAAGACTTAATTCCCGTAAAGAATTTATTTACGTCAGTTTATTTAAAAAAAATAAGACTGGTGGAATACACATTAAAAATGTATTAAAACACCCCCTCCCCCCAATATGATTTCTTATACTAAACAATGTTTCCCTCTCCTATTTGTGTTTCAATAAAAAAAAGTTGAATTGTATTCCAATTTTTATGATTTGTTATAAATTTAGGTAAATTGCATTGAATAATTGTAGCCATCTATATATGGCTACAATTCATCTAACATAGTCAAAAATATGTTGAGACAGTTCTTCTCATAATCAACGTTGTACACTGAAATAATTAAAATTTGTTCTATTGTTGACTGAGATAATAGTGTTGGGTTATTCAAATTATATAAATGGGATTATAATAAATCTTTCCTGGTATACATACTTGGAAGTCAGCTGGTGCTATGGTGGCATACTCAGGGCGGGGACAGCTGCAAGTAACAAATTGAACTGCAATTGGTCAAACTAGAATAAACTGTTCAATCCTATTGTACTTAAAAAAAAAAGAGGGAATAAACTCAATTCCCAGCAGAAAGTATTACCTGACAAGAAGTAGTAGTGGAAAGGCTTACCTCATGGCGGAAGACTGACATTCTCTGTAAATAAAAAACCAAGAAAAAATATTGATCCAACTAAAAAAACAACCTGAGAATGAACCAAAACGTTTAAATTAAACTCCTTATGCCACAAAATTGTAGTGAATATTAAAATAAATACATTAAAATTTAAAGCTTACAATTTAAAATGTTAGAGGCCTAATGAGAACGATGTTCCAGTGGAGAATTTAGCTAAAGCTAGCAAACATTTAGAGAATATTATAAAAAGTTTAAGTATAGCTTAATAATGAAATCTCATTTATCTCATTTTACCTATAAGGAACAAGAGTAATAAAACTATGTAGCTAACTAAAAATGTACGAAATTTACCCAAATGTATACATCTTATGAATTATCACTTTTGTTTCACGTAGTAAATTACAATAGATTTTGTTTTTAAAAGATCTTTATACGTTCTGAAGAAAATTATCTTTAATTTGCCGTAATATGTGTTAAAAGAATCTAAACTGATGTCACAACACATGTGCAATTAGTTTAGATTTTTTAATTTACATTAGTGTAAATTAAATTAGTTCAAAGACATTTTAAAAATATCTTAAAACACCACCTCTACAAAATATTAGAATAATCTATAAATGTAATTCAGGTCTATACTTACCTACTTAACCTGGCTTATTTTGAAACACAAATAAAACAGGTAACTTATTTATAACGAGATGAAAGACGTCCCTTGGACGTACTCTGGTCATGAGTACTCTGGTCATGAGTCAGGACGTCCAAGGGACGTCAACTGGAAGTACTAAGCTAATATTGCACCAATTGACGTGTATCCCGCATAATTGGCGATGATCATCCCATCCACCCCACCATACACACTGATGATTGCTCTACCACCTACCCTACAATACCCGTAGAGTGGCGATGACTCACCCACCCACTCTACCAGACATGTACATTGATGATGGCTGTAAATGTACTTTATGATGTAGCCTCTTAATGGTTTATTGATAATAGGTTAGCACTTAATAATGAAAAAAATCAGAACATAACATTTAGCCTTTGTAAACCCCTTGCTCTCCCTACCCAAGAATCTGTAAAACTCCTTGGTATTATACTTGACCCGTGTCTTAGTTGGCTGGACCATATTAACCAACTATGCACCAAACTTTGCAGGGTCCTATACCTTCTTAGGCGCCTAAGAGAACAACTGCCTCAACATACCTTGAGATTGGCTTTCTTTGCCTTTTTCCAACCCCATGTGTTCTATGGATTGATTCTCTGGGGCCACTCACCCAAGGTCCATACAGTCTTGCTACTGCAAAAAAAGGCTATTAGGATTTTATGCCATGCTCAGTATAGAGATCACTGTAGATCACTATTTAAGGAGCAGAAAGTTCTTACTGTAGTCAATTTGTATATATATCTGTATAAAAAATAAATCGGTAAAGGAACTTGAAATCAACACATATATCCAGTTAAATTCGTGCATTCAATTTTTTGAACAATTAAATCTACAAACGAACAGCACTAAGTCAAATTTTGTCTACTTCTGTCTAAGACAACTTGGTGCTGACACGCCACTGTCCGTTATGGCAGATGACACTCTTTTGAAAGATGTGGATTGTACTAGTTTCTTGGGGATGCGAGTTGATAGAGGTTTGACCTGGGACAATCATGTCAACAGTGTCTGCTCCAGGGTGTCGACGGGTATCTATGTCCTGCGATCCCTTGCTCAGTTCTGCTCATTGGGAATTCTAAAAATGACTTACTTTGGTATAATTTACCCTCATCTGTCCTACGGAATACGTCTGTGGGGGAGCTGTGCAGATTCTAGATTTTCAAGAGTGTTTCGACTGCAAAAGAGAGCGGTCAGAGTTCTCGCGAGTTTGAGGCACAGAGAGTCTTGTAGGGATGCGTTTAGGGAGCTCGGTCTTTTAACTTTACCCTGCCTCTACTTACTTGAGGTGGCAGTTTACTGTCGTTTCAGTGGCAATCTCACCCAAGGTGTAGATATCCACGACTACAATACTAGGGGTAGGGACACATATCGCCAGCAACAACATAGAACATCCGCCTTCAATAACCTGCCGTCACAGGTTGGCGTCAGGATGTTAAACCGACTCCCAAACAGCTTAGTAGTTGTGGCCGATAAAGCCACGTTTAAGAGAAAACTCAAGCAGCTATTGATCTCGAGATCGTTCTATTCGGTGGGGGAGTTCATGGCCCACCGTTTTACGGATGGGCCACAATAACCAAAATCTTTTTCTTTTCATCACACTGGCTTCGACCCAGGTAGTCGCATTATTTTATGTTACAGTTTCCATTTTCATTAATTTTTCAGTTTCTTGATATATATTACTATTATTATCACTGTAACCTTTTATAGATGACGTTTGTAACACAATGTGTATTGTTTTATTACAATAAAGAAATTATTATTATTATTATTATTATTTAAATGTTTTCTAAGGATTAAGAACAATCTGAATGATTTTATTGTAACTAGTTCAATACATAATCATGATACTAGGTTCAGTACAAAACTTGTAATACCCAGGTCAAGGACAGATAAAAGAGACAAGTCTTCTCCTGTTTCGGGGATATGTGTTTTTTTAATCACTTACCTAGTGAAGTAAGAAACCTGGAAAAAAAGTTTTAAAAACACCATCCTGTCTTGGCTAGTACAAAATCCGATGTACAAGATGATGAATTTTTTGACCTATTGGTTTGTTAATGTACGTAGCTTCTCTTACTTGTGCATGTACTTGCTTGAAATTCTGTTTTATGAAAGTAGTTTTGCCGCATGGTTTGAATTTTCTGTTTTTTTCTTGTTTTCTGTTTGTGCATGGCTTAGAAGTAGTGAAAATTGTATATACTGAGCTTGTATATTACTGGCATGTAGCCTGTAAACTCTTAGCTGTAGTACTGACGTTACCTGTAATAATTTGATGTTGTTGACTGGTTCAATAAATTCATTGTATCTTTTTTTACAATGATATAAATTGTATCATTTTTAAATGATATAAATTGTATCATCACCTCACACCCACCCTACCATAGACGCATAAAGTGGTGATGACCCATCCACCCACTCTACCAGACGCATACATTGATTATGACCCACCCTACCATAGACGTAGAGTGGTGATGACCCTACGTCACTTGATATTTTACTGATACACCTCACTTGAAGGAGATACCACCCATCCTATCATAACATACATTTGTGATTAAATTCCCACCTACCCTACAATTCCCATACACATTGCTAGTTTCTAGATTTGGAGATAAGTAACATTAGTCCTCATCTGTAACATGAAAATAATATAAATAAATAAGCAAGTTATCACAATTAGCCTACGACTTTATACAACCTGGTAATAGCAACATTATGGCTAAAGATGGACATGAGGGTTATAAGCTGAAGATAAACATTTCCTGAATGCTTTCCAAGTTTGGTGGCGAATACACTGACGGATCCGTAATTTTGGAGGCAAAACTGTTGCATTCAACATTATGATCACTCTACAAGCTGAAATGTGTATGTTCAATCTAAAGGTCCCTAAATCTTCTTTATTATAATATACAACTTTAAAAGGTTCGAACTTAATTCATATTGTTATTTTACTAGGCTATCTTGAGTACCAAAATGATATAACAGGTTTGAAAAATTGGAAAAATAACTTTAATTAAAATCCCTTTTATTGCAGCAGAAAATGAACATTGTATTGCAAATTTCAAGCATACTATACTAAAATTTATATCAATCACACTACAACAATCCCAATCAAATATATAAATTGTACGTTCATTCACACCCGCCAATAGTAGCGTCAGAGTGCCGATTGTGTGGTTTCCCAGTTATTCGCAAAAACTCCTACGTTATAAAAAGCACGTAGGAACGATGCGGGTTCACGTGAGGCTAAAAAACGCCTTTGATTCGGGTTCACGTGAGGCTAAAAAAGCCTTTGATGTGAGTTCCCGAGAGGTTAAAAAAGCTTTTGATGCGAGTTCCCGAGAGGTTAAAAAAGCCTTTGATGCGAGTTCCCGAGAGGTTAAAAAAGCTTTTGATGCTGGTTTTAACCTTGGATCGTGGGGAGCGACATAATTTATGCTGTTCTCAAAGTTGCTTCTAAAAGAGAGGTGCGGCATATTTTAAGCTGTTCATTTAAAATCAATAAAATTCTAATCAAGCAACAATTGCAAAGTTGGTACCAATAGACGCAGAATGTTCTGTTCTATACATTTCAGATTTCTAATAATTTTTTCATGCAATTTTATAAATGTAGGAAATAAAAATAAAACGTGCAACAAGAAACTTCCGCTAAATTTCCGCCTGGCGGGAGGTTGGGAACGGGAAAAATGGCCAGTGTTTGTCACATGACTAAAGAATAACCAGAAGATGGAATTAGGCGTAGTAAATGTCAGTCTGCAGAGAATGAAATTCTCTAACCAAAAAAACAAATTACGATGTTTAGCTGCATTGGGTATGTTTTTGTTTACCTCTTTTTGCGACCGACTCAATAGTGGGAGGCGGCATAATTTATGCTGTTCATAAGAGTTGTTGTTCAAACTTTATTTTTGGCTGTAAACTAACAATTCTGGTATATTTCTGTTCATAAATATGTGTTATATATAAAGTGTTACTGGTATAAAATTCCCAAAAATTATTTTTTATTTTTTATAATGTTTACAACATGTAAAATGTTGCAAGTGCGTTTACACAATTTGCACACGCTGACTTATGGTGTTATAAGTGTTATACTTTTTGTAATATTTTAATATATTTTACACGCTAATAAAGTACACATAGCAAAACATTATACATACCCCTTATTTTTATATTGTTATGTAATTTTTTACAGACATTTTTCTTTTTTGTGGTGACATTTTTATTTTCCCAATAACCTAAAAATATAAAAAAATATGTTTATGGGTTCAATATGACTATTTTTCCTAAACAACACTTTCTTTTCTATTAAATGGTGATTAAAAAAAAAAAATGTTACCTGTACTATTTGATTACTTACAATGATCATACTGTAACATTGCACATTTTTTCATTTTCGCATTTTATGTAAACAAAAAATTCCCAAAAAACCTAGTAGTTTATCTGAAATGTAACATTATTATTATAGTGCACAAAATAATAAACAATTTGGCTATCTTGGAATTATTTACAACAATCTTTTAGTGCTCCCAAGAAGGGTTATAAGTGTTAATTTACGTAAAATGGTTTCAAATTTTTTCGATTTTTTTCTTGAAAATAATTATTTACTAATTCGTTATGTGAGTTTTGATGGTAGTATGTGAATGTACAGTTCTTAAGAAGAAAAACGATATGATAAAATTTACATTTGGAGCATATTTAGTATTTTTTTAATGATTTTCACAAAAAAGCTTGCGAAGCGCCGACAGTAAGACCTAGCAGTTGGGATTTCATAATGGTTCACCTGATGCCCACGATCTACTAGTAGGGATACGCATTCGGCTTTAGAGCGGATTTTATTGAGACGGGCCGTCTGATAATGAAATGAACACCTGTTCTGTGCCTCCCAAACCTGAAGTTATCCCTGCCTCTAGTGTTACGTTCATGTATGTCTCGGCCTCTAATCAGAGGACTTTTAAACATACGAAACATCGTAATTTTTTCGTAAATTTAAACATTTCAATTTTTCCTTGTCTCTATATTCTTGAAACGACGAAAAAGATACTCTGTATGTCTGATTAGAGGCCGAGTTATACATGAGTATTCGTTATTTGAAAATAATTCAAGTAATGAGTGATGAGGAATTTCCCTAGCGTATGTAGGAAAGTTGTTTGTAAAATTACAAACTGAGAGAGCCACTATCGGCAACGATTGACAGCCTATTACCAAACAACCCGTTCAAATTGAACATTAGCAGACAGTTTTACTTCCATTGGCCGACGTAACCGTGTTGAACGGTGTAATTGCTTCCTCCTTAACGAACCATCTGGTGGGGATTTAGTCGTTCACTGCTGCTGATCCGTCATCCTTCGGCACTCCACCACACCGAATTGTAGCATGTCGTTGCGCAGGAGTTGTAGATTGCGCGAGACCATATTCTGACAGCCAGTCGGCAATATCAGAGCCACGCGACTAATAAAGTAAACATACTGATATAGAATTGCCCTAGTTATAAGTAATTTCGGAGTTTTGCAATTTCATGTAGAACATTATTTAAATGGATCACGTGTATGCTTTATCTTCATACGTTTTATACACTATATTCATAATAATATGTTAATCATTATTGGTAAACTACACTGTACAACTTGCAAAGTAAGGTAGCAATCTGATTCTGATTGAATCTGATTAAATTCAAATAATGTGACTAACCTATAAAATCCATGACTAACCAGTATTAGTTGGGTGTTGAAGTGGTTAGTAAGTTTACAGGTTGGCATAACTTGAAGCATTGTCAGTCATGTCATGGGCGATCTTGACTGAATGGAAATGAAATCAGGACATGGTATCCTTGCGCAAGCACACACAATTTTCGACGGCCTCCCCATACACCGTATGCATATTTGGCTGTCGACGGCCTCCCTATACATCATATGTATATTTGGCTTTCGACGGCCTCCCTATACACCGTATGTATATTTGGCTTTCGACGGCGTTATCAATCCTGAAATCTCTTATTCATTAGTGGCATGCAATCTGTACTCAATAAACCCTAAATCGTCACCGATGATAATGGACCCCTTGGGGACCGGTTTGCTTGGATATGGATTCTTTCAACCTACGACGTAAGACACTAGGGACTTTGTTACTTAACCTACTTAGATGTCTTTTTTAGGGACCTCTGGCATACCCTGAAGATTATAGGAGAATTTCCTTTCCACTTTATGGATCTTAGAAGGATCTCCTCCCTATTCTTTGGTTCTTATGAGGATTTTCTTTCACCCCAATGGATCTCAGAAAGATCTTATTTCACCTCTAAGGATCTTAGGAGGACCTCCATCCTACTCTATGGCTCTTAAGTCTTAGAAGAAACATTTTGTTCAGTGCTCGAGTGCTGAAACAGAAGCATTAGTGGTGTTATTCAGGAGTCATCCAATTGTTCCTTCCAACAATTCAGGATTCCACGGGCGCAACCATCAACGTAATCGTTAAAACAGTACCGCAAACAGTTAGCTAATGCAAACGTGTTTGCGGCTAAAGTAATTTTGCTTACGGAATGATTCATCACGGATTGTCGTGACCAGACACGACACGAGAGCTGACACGGGCGTTACGCACGCACGGCGGGAACAAAGACTTGGTCCTCGTCAGCTGTGATCAAGGTCACTCGCACATTGTTAGCCAACTGCCATTGTTGAGCTAGGCAGGGGTGCGCCTCTACATTAGATCACTGGGTTGCTAAATTTGGTTTACCAATGAGCGCGATGAATACGCTATCAAGAATTTAGGTCTAGATTGCAAGAGCAAAGATAATTGAGTATCGCGTTGCATTCTAAGCCCTTTTCATTCGACATCAGCGAACAACAAAGAATTATAAAATTGTCTTGTAAACAGATATGAATACAATTTTTTAGTTTAAAAAATATGTATACATGTGTAAAATAGGTTATCCTTGAAGAATTCCTGCTTCATCAATTCTACTAAGGTTCATGAGATTTCGTGAAGGAGGATTAAACAAATCATGCTAATTTTTGTTTAAATCCTTCGACTATAATTTGAGTCTCGACACAAATTTTCTTCGATAATTTAATCAAAACATTCCTGTAGTGATCACGTCAAGGAGCCATTTTTATGATCACCCAGTAATTATGTAGACAATTATACCAGAGTGACAAGGTCGGTATAACGGTAGATAGAAGTGTACGTGCCAAGATTTTCCTTGACAGTAGATTTAATTGAAGCTGTACTGAGTAATATATGTGAGTTTCAAGCATGCATTCCAAGAAGTTTGTAACTGCACGTTTTGACAGAAATCCTTGTTCTTTGAAAGGATATTTTGCTATAAGTTTTAAGATGAGAGTTTTAAGTATAAAATATCACCAATTTTTAATTTATATGAAAATATAAATAAATCATTTGAAATAAAAAGGTTAAAATAAAACAAACAAGTTAAAATGAGTTGTAATAAAAAATAAATTGAAGTTAAAAACCAATTTCACTAATACGATTGAAGTTTTAGTGAATATTGCATCTTGAATATTGAATATTGAATATTGAATATTGAATATCTCCATATTTATTTATTTACTTATTTCAACGGCAATGCCATTACATACATAAATTTGATATGACAGACAAAAACAATAATACGAGAAATACAATGTGGTACAATTTAGTACAGTACAAAGAAATATAATAATTAAGTAATAGTATCAAAAGAAAAACAAGCCAAAAAGTGCTATGACCAAGAATATAATATCTTAAAGTAACAATTCCAACGTTTGCCTGTAGATAAGAACCCAAAAGTAACTAAACAAAAAGTAAACAGCCATAATAGGTAAGAATATGTAACAACAATAAATTAAGAGGAATGAAATAATATCAAATACAGTAATTTCTATTTAAAAAATAACAACAATAAAGTGTGATTAACAATAGTGATAAATTATATAATAACTAGATAAAATAATAAATAACACAACAACAAAATAGGTTGCTTAAAACTAAATTAACATGCGTAGCGTTTAAGTATTGTAGACAATGTGCGTATGTGTGCCAGCGGTTGTCCCACACTGCATTGGCCGACTGAGCTCTCCATATTGCAAGATATCCCACACTGCATTGGGCGACTGAGCTCTCCATATTGCAAGATATCCCACACTGCATTGGTCGACTGAGCTCTCCCATTGCAAGATATCCCACACTGCATTGGGCTACTGAGCTCTCCATATTGCAAGATATCCTACACTGCATTGGGTGACTGAGCTCTCCATATTGCAAGATATCCCACACTGCATTGGGTGACTGAGCTCTCCATATTGCAAGATATCCCACACTGCATTGGGCTACTGAGCTCTCCATATTGCAAGATATCCTACACTGCATTGGGCTACTGAGCTCTCCATATTGCAAGATATCCTACACTGCATTGGGCGACTGAGCTCTCCCATTGCAAGATATCCTACACTGCATTGGGCGACTGAGCTCTCCCATTGCAAGATATCCTACACTGCATTGGGCTACTGAGCTCTCCATATTGCAAGATATCCCACACTGCATTGGGCTACTGAGCTCTCCATATTGCAAGATATCCCACACTGCATTGGGCTACTGAGCTCTCCATATTGCAAGATATCCTACACTGCATTGGGCGACTGAGCTCTCCCATTGCAAGATATCCCACACTGCATTGGGCTACTGAGCTCTCCCATTGCAAGATATCCCACACTGCATTGGGCGACTGAGCTCTCCATATTGCAAGATATCCTACACTGCATTGGGCGACTGAGCTCTCCCATTGCAAGATATCCTACACTGCATTGGGCTACTGAGCTCTCCATATTGCAAGATATCCCACACTGCATTGGGCTACTGAGCTCTCCATATTGCAAGATATCCTACACTGCATTGGGTGACTGAGCTCTTCATATTGCAAGATATCCCACACTGCATTGGGCTACTGAGCTCTCCATATTGCAAGATATCCCACACTGCATTGGGCGACTGAAACCTAGAAAACCATCTTTTCGATCAGCTTCCCAGTTAATTTGAAACGAATTCTCGCAAAAAACATCTGGGCGTCTCTTTGGGCATATTTATGGTATCAGACCCTATGACTCTCATAGGTGGAATGAACCTTCCTTGTAAGGAATGTACTATGTTGAGTCGCTTTCGCACAGGTGTGGTAAGATGCAACTACTGGATATATAAGCGAGGAATAGTAAATTATCGGTCGTATGATTGCAGAGCTCAAACTCTAACTATGGATCACATTACTGCCCATTGCACTCTTTTCAAGGGATATTAGCTGATCTCGAGGAGGATATACAACTTCATGTTGTACGTTCCATTGCTCATCATTAAATGTTTTTTGAGGACTCGAGGTATTTTCCAAACTTGGAACACAACACAGGAGCATCTATGTAATCCGTACTATTGAAGAACAGGTGTTGAATGGTGTTTTAAGTGCGAAACTTGGCGTAAGCACTGATGCAAAAGATGAATTTTCTTTAGGTAAAATTATTTCTATAATTTGTACTTTATATTTCATTATATATTTTAATTCGGTTTTTATTTTCCTTGTTGTTCTTTGTTTCTGTTTTTTAAATTGTTTTATTACAAGACAAAAGCCATTTACATATATTTAATTTACAATGTACTATTACAACATTACAAGTATGAAGTGCATAGACGCACATTTTACAGTGTCCAACCCGTTTCGACATCTAAGCTAAGAATCCATCAATTTTTTAATCACATTCCACTAATAAAATGTTCTAACACTAGAGTAGACAAAAAACTCAAATCAAAGAACAATTGTGCTAGACGTTGGTTTGTTTCAAGATGCAATCGCTATCGTTCTTTATCACCATTATCATTACGTATACAGATATAAGGAAAGAACTGTTCTTCGTCAATTCTCAGACACTTTATAAAAGTACAGCTGTCCTTCATATTGGGGATAGTACACGTGCTCTAAAAGCTGTATTTATCGGGTAGGCAAATGGGGTAAGTGAATGAGTTGACTGTTGGCAAGTGTCAGTGCTGATATTTAAAGTGAAGAATCAATATATATATAAAACGTATAGCTTTTATAGTGGGAAGAGATGAACAATCAAACTTGCGCATTTTTCTTTTATTTTATGTAGGATCGTTGGAGTGCCCTCATTGGTAGCTTCGCGGAAGGCTTAACGAGCCTTCAGAACCACGGGAGCGGTTCTGAGGTAGATACTAATATGGCCAAGTCGGGATTCGAACCCAGACCAACTGTGTAGCAAGCCACCACCTTAGCCCTTAGTATATAAAACTATACTATGGGAGTATAGATAGTGATTTGAATACTATAGTAGAATTAAAACATTTCAATGATAACACTGTGAAACAATTTTAACTATATAAAAAAAAAACGATTATGCGGGTAATTTAGTGCCTTTGCCATTTAAAGAAGCCTGTTAGTGTTTGACAACCCCTCGAGGCTAATCCCAAAGACCATTCAGGCCCTGGACAACAACCCGCACATGGAGCCCCGGAGGCCTCCAACTCTAACGAGGTGACAACCAAGACCATTGAGGCCCTGGACACCAACCCGCATATGGAGACCTCGAAGGCCTCCAGCTCCAACGAGGCAACTCAACCAAGACCATTGAGGCCCTGGACACCAACCCTTGTATAACTTCACTTGTAAAAGTTAAATCTCGTACATCATCATGGTTACAAAGAACCTACATTTTGACGTCATTAGCGACATTTCATCTTTTCAGGGCGACGGCCCGCGAGGAATTGAACGAACATCTTCAATGTCAGCCTAGGTTGAATTTGGTATCAAATGAAAGGTCTATTCAATAGAAATTAATGGCCGCAAACCGGACTTGAAAGGTTTATCCTTTTCAGAGTAGCGGTCATTTGAATTTCAATGTAACTAATTTAAACAGTTTTATTTCTCCGCGATTTAATGGTTTTAAGTAAATTATTCTGATACAAAATTACACTTTATGAAACCCAGTTATTAAAAAATATTAAACTATTAAATTATCTAAGAAATAATAACCATTTTACAAATTCATTTCATACAAATTCATTCAGTCACACAGAAGTGGTGAAAGCGTTTTGTTTATATACGTTTTTTTTATCCATCGCCCAAAACAAATACGCCTTCCATATGTTTTATACAATGGATGTTTCCGTATAAATTAAAATCGTCTGTGTATCAAATTATTTTGTCAGGAAATTGAAATAAATTTGAATGTATATTAAAAAAAATAAAATAGCCTTTTATGCATACCAATTATATTCGTATATAATTGAGATTGTATCATTCTGACTTATGTAGTATATTTAGCGAGTATGAAAAATAAAACTTAAATTAAAAATTATTTTTGGTAAAATAATTATACAGCTGATATAGTTTTATATTTTGATCTTATTTAATTCAATATTAAAAACTTAAGCCCATAATTTTAAGGAAATCACACCACATACTGTTTTAAAACACTTTATTAAAACTTAATTTTATGTTTTTTACTTCCACGATACATTTTTTAGTAAAGTATTGTAATACTATTCGTAGTAAATAACTAATTCGTTAAGAGGATTTCCTCTTAACTAAGGAACATTTGTCAATAAGTGCCTTCCTAGCAGATAAGGAAGTACTGTATCGTAAATATATGGTGTTGTTTGTGTAGTGTTATATTGACTGCGTAATACTATTTTGACTGTTGTCACAAAATGTTCAATTGTTAATCGACAGTAAAATATTTGCCACGGAGAGTGATTAATTACTAACATTAATTACTACGTTGAATTGAAAAGTAGAATTTGTAACGAATTGAAAAGTAAGTTCCAAAAGAATCCGGCAAGCAATTTGTTTATTGTTCTTTTAGCAATGGATAAATTCTCGTCTTTCTGGATTGTTTAACAGTTCGACCTCGAGAGAAGTGGTTACCTCAGTCGAAGGCCGAGAGACGGAGGTAACGATCTACCACTTCTCGCTCCTCTCGATGGCACGCCAATCACGGCAATAAAACAGTTAAACAAGACTTGAACAATATTATCATGTATAAATAAAAAAAATAAATATTGACTTTTCGTCAAGCAAGAAAAGAGCAAAGTAGAGATAAATGACGTGGCGTTTGTGAGGAGTGTTAACAAGGCAAACGCGCAATTAATATGGAATAAGGAAAAAGTTGGTTAACTACAAAACTAAATAGAGTGGGATTATAAATAATTGTTGTACGTGTCCGTTAAGGATGAAGGTCAAACATGACGAAGTTGGGATAGTTTTTTAAGGCACATGTTTCGAATTAATGGGGTATTCATAAGGGAGAAGTGTAGATAAAGTGTAAAGTTCTTCTGTCAATGTTATTTAGCTATCTTTTTTATCGATTAATTTTTTTATGGTATCGGCAATATTGCTGTTCTTTTTTTATTATATTCTTTATTCTGTGGTTCATTGCTTATTCTCTAGTTTGTTAATTTTATCAAAGTTATAAATGAAATTTATTGAATTTTATGTTTTTCACTTCCTACGAAATAATGTTTAGCAAAGTATTGTAATACAATTCGTATTAAATAACTAATTAATTTGATGTTGTAGAATTTATTAAGCTAACATTTTGGCTTATTAGTTGTCACTTTTATTCTTTTTGGTCAATTTTTTCATATACTTTATATTTATTATTTGTTGATTACACGACCTTCATTCTGTTATTAACTTATATTATTATTTATAGTATAATTTGTTGAAAAACAAATGTATTATAACTTAAATGATTTCGGATGTGTTATTTTAAATTTTAGATTATAATGATTATATTATTTAAGTCTCTTTTTGTTTAAATGGTGTGCACCGTAAGAATTAATAAATACTGGACATTTGGTGTGGAAAATTAAAAGGCATATGTTTTGAAATAATAATCCGTTAATTCATAAAGGAGAAGTATGACTTGCCCACCTATGAAAGTGTTGCAATCAGTTTTCGGTGAGTTAATTATTTCCCAATTTTAATAAAAATTAGTTAATATACATTAGAACTTTAGTTATTTAATTATTTCCCGATTTTATAATCAAATTTAGTTAATACTAGCTGTACCCGCCCGCTTCGCTGGTCATAATATTGAGTTTGATTTAGAACCTAATAGGTGAAAGAATTCGAGCATTTTTGCTTCTTCTACCAATATTAGATTTTTAGGAGGCATGTCATAAAAAGTAAACTGCAAAACAAATAATTATTTATGTTTTATTTTCACGTTTCACCACATGTTTTAATTACCGAGGAAAAAAGGTTAACACCAAATATAGATCACCCGATCAAGTAAAAGTAGTGTGTGCTACACTCTCAAGGTGAAATGTAGAACTACAATAAATCAAAACATATACAGTACTGTTGTTGTGAGAACTTCAATCTGCTTATGGCATGTGAAACTACATTAAACCACACAGTCATATGTTTTTTGTAAACAATTCATATTCTCCATTTGAATAACATGGGATCGTTAGGAGCCTGTGGGGCGGGACCCTGTGAACGGATCTGCATCAAACTTTACAGAAACCATCTCGGGAGTATACAGGACAACATCCTAAAGTTTCATGGCGATCGGTTGGATGGTTTGGCAGCGCATAAACTTCAAATATACAAACATCCTCTTTTATAAATATAGATACCACCACTTGAGACAGGAAAAATATTTTTAAAACCTTTTTAACCACTACATAAGAACTTTTGGCCTTGTGAAGTGGTGAATTTATCTGATCTTAAATCACTATTAGGACAAAACCTTTCAAAGAACAAAGTAATTTTTTTTAACTACGTTTTTACACATAACTGAAGGGATTAAGATTTTTTATTTTTTTTTAATGTAAAAATATTTATATTTTAAAGGTATTTTTCACCTTTAACATTTTAAATATTTTAATTTTTTTTAAATGACAAGCATCTTAAACCTTTCAGTTATGTATAAAAAATTTAGTTATAACAAATTAAATATGTACTTTGAACGGTGTTGTCCTAATAGTGATATAAAATCAGCTAAATTCACCACTTCATAAGGCCACAAGTTCTAATGTAGTGGTTAAAAATATTTTTTCTGTCTTAAGAAAAGGTACATTAACTAAATTTGATTAGAAAATTGGAAAATAATTAAATAACTAAAGTTCTAATGTATATTAACTAATTTTGATTAAAATTGGGAAATAATTAACTCACCGAAAACTGATTGCACCACCTTAACACGTTCAACATGATGCCTTGTTAGTAATAAAAAGTATTTCTTCACAAAACTACAGTGTGCGCCACCGGTACATGAGCCACCGGTACATGAGCCACCGGTACATGAGCCACCGGTGGCGCACACTTCCATGGCAACAATTGGCTACTTGTTCTAAACTGCAGCCGGATTTTATTTGAGTGTTGTATATATCTTGAACGTGTCTTGTACTAAATATAGACCATATATATATATACACCGGTGGCGCACGTTTCAGGGAATTATTACCAGAATTTGCATAATGTAAAAATTACATTATAGTTAAAACAAGGCTTTTATTTTATAATAAGTAAGCCACAGGCTTTTATCAGAAGTTTTTATCAGAAGTTTGTCTGATAAAATAACAAGATATTAATGAAACAGTCAAGGCACATTGTAGGATGCTCATAACAAACATTTTTTTTCCAAAAACACTCGATTTGTATTATTATCATTCAACAAACTCAAGTATAACGATAATATAAAATATAATTTGTTTAAACATTACTGAATATTTGAATGATAGATCTTGAAAACATAGTCGTCTTTTAGCATAGTACACTAGATAAAACTACACTTATTTGATTGTTCAAAGATTAGTAGCGTGTACCAGCGGTGGCGCACACTGTGGCGAACGTGTTAACGAAAAGAGAAACAGAGGATGGTGAAAATCTGTCTAACTCTGTTTTAAAAGCCGAAATAAATAAAAAATTGGGTGTGCGTCGGACCACACGGTGGAAGTTATACTTCTTTGGCCATTCTCATACACCCACTCACGCACACAAACAGACAGGATATATAAATGAAATATAAGACATTTTTCAATATTATTCAATATATTTATCTTCAATATATTATACGTGACTTCATTATTATATTATACACCTATATTATCATTATCAGTAATTTCTTCGATTAAATTTCTTCGATTAACAATCGATTAATCGATAGTTCTTAAAAATTTGTTCTTACTTTTCAGCGTGACGCGGTTTCTCGACCAACATCCCATCCCAAAGTGTCTAATGGGCGCAAAGAAGTATAACTTCAAAAATTACGAACTGTGATAAAAGTAATCTTGAACATATATAGATATTATAAGGTGATACTATCCACTGAAATTAATTTAATTAATTAATTTAAAATGGTATCATTGTTACATAAATTATATAAACAAAAATACGCATAGTTATGCAACTAAATTTGACTCAATGCAGAACACACTCCTCCAGTTCATGTTTGTCCTGAATGATTTCTCGTCATATTACAAACAATTCCCTTGTGTCATTTGTTGTGGCTTCCGCATATTATACTCAAAGTTTAAAATTATCTTAATTTCTTATATTTTCTCTTAATATTTATTGTTTTATAATATATTGTTGTGGTTAGAAAATGATACTCAATATTGAAAAATATAAGATCAGAGTTTTACCAAAAAAATCCGCAAGGCTATAAAACATAATAATAAAGATTACAGCAAATATAACTACGTGAAAGGACTTATCAGAAACATAAAGGAGGAAATAAAAATAAAGATTAAGGGAAAATATAAGGAACTGGGAAAATATAAAACTGTAAGTAGAACATTCAGAAGCTACAACAAAACTGAAAGTAACATATGACTCAAGAGAATTGTTTGTATTATGACGAAATGTATCATTTAGAACAAAAATGAACTGTGTGTTTGTGTTAATATTTTTTATGTATCAATGATGACATTTCAAATTGACTAAATTAATTTACATAATGATAACGTTTTTTAATTTACATAATACATAATGATACATTCCATTTCTCTAATTTAAAATGGAAGTAAGTCGTAGAAATATCCAATCTGACAAATTCATAACAGCTTTAAATGCTGAACAAAACTACACAGTATAACAAACACAAAGTAACAATATAAGTAACAACAGCTAAGATCGTTCTATAGTTATAATACAACAAAATAACACATGCCTTAGTGAATCTAGTCTGAGGAAAGTAAACGTGGTTTACTGAAATCGGTTACTATAATATTTGTATATTTTGTACTTTTATTGAAATAAATTTGGTGTTGTGTGACGTTCACTTGTTCCGTATTTCTAACAACCGTAATATGCTAACTAAGAGACTAAATTAACTGCTAACAAAAAGAGCTGTATATACCAATAGTACTAAAGGCTCCTGCAGCTGTCTTAGGAACTCCCAAGCTTGGATTTTGTAACCACTGATCATTGTAACCACAGGTGAACACCAGTTCTTTCTAAAGCGTGAAAAAAGTTCGTTAACATAATGACCTTCCTGGAAGGTTCGGCGCAAATCACACGTTGAAATGTAGGTTAGTGTATCAGCGAGGTGATCCTGTTAGCAATTAATTTATTCAAACATACAGAATCTTGGAATCTGCAACACCAGAAACTCCTCTGCCCACTGATGTACAATACCAGAAGCTCCTCTGCCCACTCATGTACAACACCAGAAATTCCTCTGTCCACTCATGTACAACACCAGAAACTCCTCTGTCCACACATGTACAATACCAGAAGCTCCTCTGGCCACTCATGTACAACACCAGAAACTCCTCTGCCCACTCATGTACAACACCAGAAATTCCTATGTCCACTCATGTACAACACCAGAAATTCCTCTGTCCACTCATGTACAATACCAGAAACTCCCCTGTCCACTCATGTACAACACCAGAAACTCCTCTGTCCACACATGTACAATACCAGAAGCTCCTCTGCCCACTCATGTACAACACCAGAAATTCCTCTGTCCACTCATGTACAATACCAGAAACACCTCTGTCCACACATGTACAATAACAGAAACTCCTCTAACAACTATTATCACTTATCTCACTCACCTAAATTTATTTTAAAAGAATCCAAACTACAATATATCCAATTTTCTTAAGGAATACACAGAAAAACGATTAAAGGAAACACTTTCTCAGTGATTTGAAAATTACCCATTCTACGTGTTCTTCCTTGAATTAAAGAACTAAAGAATTCTAAATAAGACGAGACAACCTAAAATAAATATCATGTAATTTTATTGTGACGCCATAAAACAAGTGTAAAGAGTTATAGTTTATTGTCCTTTACTCTGAAGGATGCAGCTTAGTTATGTAACACCAGAGATCAAATAAGTATATGTTTGATCTGTGGTAACACCCTTGACGTGTGTGTATAAAATCATCTATAATACTGCATGTCTTCCAGTCTATGACATTACATCTTTGACTTATGACTAGGCTCCAGTCTAACATAAATATCACACCAGCACAACTTCGCACTTTCAAATTATAAAAAAGGTAAAGACAGTTAAATGTGTATTTACGGTTATAACATGAAAAATTGGAAGAGCAAATTGAATGTCATTCTATATTGAAAATATAATTAAAGTGTTACAAAACGTGCTGTTTCCAATTTCATTTTCAAAAGAGAACACCTTTTCTACTTTAGTCATCAAATTTGTTTGTACAAGGACTTTAAGACATAAGACTTTAAGTAATTATCATGCGTTTTATTATACTGAGAAACGGTAGATCATTTTTAATTACTTTCACGCCTTTTCACGTTATAAAAGATTTTTTGAAGATATTTTAAAAAGATTTTTTGATTATATTTATACAACGCATAACTCTTACTAAAATAACTGTGATGTTGTTACTAAAGCAGTACGTATAAAAGAATAATAAAAATAATGATTTAGAGGTAACTGTACTTGGCTGATAGCTTTGACATTCTACGAACAACGACAGAGAAATAATTGAGATACACTCTTATTGCAGTAGACAGTTATAGCATGTGTCACACAGTCATTATAGCTTACTAACAGTCACTATAGCTCTAAAACTTAAACATACTAAGAGTTAAACTCGACCTTGTAACACCAGAATTTGAAGAAATATACCACAAATTTGGACAACACATTAAAAGCTCTTCGTCCCTTTGACGATCTCAAATAAATACCAATTTGGAAGTTGATGTCCAAAAAGACAATGCTTTGTTCTATACTGCATTTTTCTTTAACACCAAAGCTGTGCTACGGTAATTTCTGTCCCATATCAACTTGCAACGAACAACGGGACAGAAAAATCAACTTGCTGCCCTACGGGTTTGTAAAATTAAACTCAGCAATCCGAACTCCTTGAAAATTCTGACGCCGTGTTTCAAATTTATCATTTTTATAATGGCGTTTTAGATATGAAAAACTAATAATTTTATTTTAGCATAACTGTTCTACCATCCATAACCATTAGGCTAAAATATGCCATTATAAAGATTTTTAATCATCACAACGTTGCAAGTTATAAAGGTTTACCGGAAATATACATTGAACAGACATGTTCGACTTGGGCGACCGAAGTGGCGTATTTAGTGCAATTATTTCACTTAAAAGTAGGTACTCGTACTTGTGACTGTACTTGATAGACTTGATTTTTAGCTGAGCTCACCTCGTTCACGCGTCGAACTTCACAACTTGTCGAACACACAAGTTAATTAAAACTTGAAAATTGAGTCTTGATAATCAGTTTCTCTCAAATTTCTGAGAAATATGTGATTAGCCACATAACTATACAAATCTCCAAATCAAACTTTTGTTTTTCTATTTCTTGAACACAAAGAATTGTGGAATTTTCTACATAATTTACCCAGGATTAATATTTTAAAGTCGCTGAAATAAATTAACGGAATTTTAGGACTTTAGCCATGGATCAATGTGAACTGACTGACGACAGCCAAACTAGTGTCAACTCGTGAATAAAATTTGCCTAAATATATTTCACTGCAATATCAGTAATGTTTACCCATGTTTTGGGGGTCCTTAGCTTTGAAATCTAGTTCGTAGACTAATTAATTTTGACATGTTATTGTAAAGAAGCATTTCAAGTGCATTCTCATGTAGATCGCCATGAGTTGGAATTATTTTCAAGAAAGTACTGAATTAAAACTTGAAAAACGAAGGACAGAGGTCCAAGTTTTTTCTTATTATCCGCAGTAAGTGGTTAGTAAAATAAGTGAAAAAGCATGCCTTATATTAAACAACGTATATACTTCTTTAGTTACAGTATTAAGTATATGTGTTTATATAATATTCATTTTACTTTCTCCCATATGCGTTAGTATAGAGAAAGTATTGTGGTATCCAAACAAATGTTTTTTAATTGGTCTAAAAATCCATTCTAGGGTCCCCTAAACCCAATAGTGTATTTTTCGAAAAAAATGTGTCGTCTCCGTGTGTGTGTGTGTGTGCGCACGCGCACAACGGATGGATAAATGTTTATGAAATTTAGTTTGTAGGTGTATTTAGCCAATATCTCCAGCCAGGTTTTCACTTTGTTGAAATTTGAGTTTTTCATTTTTTATTTTTATTGGGAAAACATTTTAAAATTGAATTTTCTCAAAAACGGCTCTTACGATTTTGATTAAATTGTTAGGAAAGATGTGAATTACAATTTAAAACATTTTAATAAAAACCGCATGTCTCTAACTTGACTAGTTGTTGAGTTATGGTAAAAAATAAACATATTTGAGAATCAAACTGGTAATTTTAAAGTTTTGATTTTTTTAGTTTTATTATGGGGAAAAGTTTATGCCAATTCTTTGGAACCATTTATTTTTAACTTCTGTACTTTATTTATTTCGATATTAAACATCATTAAATCAATCATAATTGTTATAAAAATTACTCTTAATAGACCCCTCTAATTTTTTAACCCTCCAGTGCGTCGTGGAGTGAGAGTCCGCATTTCCGAAACGTAACCATTTTAGGTGATTAGCAAGTTTTCATATTATTGATGTTGGATGAGCTAATTAGTTGGATGACCAATTCCTTATTTTTGTAATTCATGAATCAAATTTAGACAATTTTAGTTAAGCAGTTTTTTTATGACTGTTGTACTATTTATCAGGTTAATTGAATAAATAGTCATTGACAGTAGTTGCATATGCCATTTGTCAATGACAATAAATACAAATATGTTTGCGTAACTTTGAAAATAAATGGTTCCAAAGAATTGGCATAAACTTTCATCCATATTAAACTCTAAAAAATCTAAGCTTTGAAAATTATCAGTTTGATTCTCAAAAATGTTTTTGCCATAACTAAAAAAACTAGTCAAGTTAGAGAGACATGCGGTTTTTACTAAAATATTTTAAATTGTAATCCACATCTTTCTTGAAAATTGTTAGTGCCGTTTTTGAGAAATTGAAGGTTTGTATGTTTTTGCCTATAAAAATAAAAAATGTCAACAAAATGAAAAATGGTCTGGAGATATTGGCTAAATACATTACACACCAAATTTGATTAAAAATTATCCATCCGTTTGGTCTCCAGCAAACTGCACATACACACAGACAGACACACATACGTATAGACGACAAGTTTGTTTTTCGAAAAATACACTTTTTGGGTTCAGGGGACTCAACATGGATTTTTAGATCAACTTGTACTGCAAATTTTTTTACGATCACAATACTTTCTCCATGCTAACACATATGGGATAAAGTAAAATGGGTTTTAATTGAACAAAATAACAAATTTGAGCTTACATTTTACCACGTAATGATATATAGTTCAAGTAATTGACGACGTGAGCTACTCTGAAAACATAGGGGCAGTGGTGAAAAATTGACGTCACTTTATTTAATATTTATTACATTCTGGCTCTGCAAAATTCGAATTCAAGGGAAAAGGCTAAAGAAAATGGTGACCAAGCCTACAAAGCCTACGATTAATTATGAAATTACGATGAAGCCTACTACTTAAAATTGCAAATTAGTTTTTTCTCACTTTTTTACGATGATCGTTATTAAGATAAGTGACTAAATTTGACATTTACTTGGAACAATGAACTATATTGTGTGAACTGTTCGTATTGTTGTACTTCCGTTAACCTTGGCGAGAAACTGATACTTTTACATCTCGGCCAATACTTTAGTAACGTAAAAAATAAAAGAATCACGAAACAAAGCCTTCAATTCGCCATTTCAATGGAATCTTCATGTGTTTCAAACGACTGACGTTAAACCGATACGTGCGTCTTTAACCTGTATCGTAATCGGCAACCAGCTTTAGTCATGCTCTGGCCAATAATACGACGGATTTAATTTGCAAAGACGATGTTTTTTATTTACTATAATAACGATTTAGTTGCTTATAACACATTTACAAAACAAGTGAACGATACACAATACAAATTTATTATAAGTACAAAATGTACAATAATGTATAGTGATAGGTTTCGACAAGTCCAATACTTTCATAAACATTAATCGTTAGTATCAAATTAATTAAGGTAAGTTTGATTACTAACTAACTATATTGTGAATTTGGTATTATAATCCACTTATTAAACAGTTACAGGTAAAATAAATATATGTTGAGTTTGTTGTTTTTTTTTTATTTAAAAAAACTCATTTTGTGTTGTATGTTTTTAGTCCTGAATCTATAAGAGAGCAGTTAACAGGATGTTGTGTCCTCTCTAGATGTCTGCATCTATTTTATCTTATGCAAACTATCTTTTCATAAAAAAAAGAATTTGTTAATTTCTTCTTCTATAGGAGAGTCCGTTATACACTTCCAGGTTTTTCGATGTTATTCGGTATGCGGTCGCCTGTAACTCCCTGCACTCCTGCCACCGCTTCACAGACATCAGAATTTTGTTAAATCTTACGATTATTGTGTAGTGTGTAATGTAAATTTACAGTTCATTGTGTTTATGTACAGTCTCATTGAAAATCATTTAAAAGCAATATAAGTGTTTATGCGGAACGTTGTAAAAATTAAATTATGCCAAGTAATAAGTCAATTATTTAATCTTTAAATTACAATAATTAAACCTTTTTATTTTCTTCCATATGCGTAAGCATAGAGATTTTTACAAGTTGGTCTAATAATCCACTTAAATTTAATCCATTTAATCCAATCTAAGTTTAATACTTTCGTGAAAAAGAAGTTTTCTTGAAGAAAAACATATGTGTCTGTTGTGTGTGTATGTGTGTTTTTGATTTTAAATTTCATGTTTGATATTTTATCCTATTGATGCAATAATTACAGCTTACAATTAATTACACTTTTTCTGTATATTTGTTCTCTATACAGTTACGTGTAAAATATATTTGGGAAATTTACAATATTGAGATAACCGTGTTGAAATACCCCTAAAGCAGGCTTATAGGGTTTTCTAGACCATACAACTTTGTTGTCTAGAAGAATGGCAGCAGGTTGAACTTTTATATTGATGTAATAGTTTAGAGGGAACCACACGGGAAGGGTAAGAAGCACAGAGAATAACCCCGTAGTGAAGCAAGGGCTGTCGGCTAGTCGTACTTAGGGACATAAAGCGGCTAGGGAAAAAGCATCCGGAGGGGAATAAAAGTCATTATATGGTAGTGTTCGAAGGGACAAAAATACTTGTCAGTTGAGAGTAAAAAAAAAAAAAAAATAAAAAAAAAGCAAAATTATCCAATACAAAAATGCCAAGGTGATTGCATTCGAAAGAAATAAAAGGAAAAAGGTAATCGTATACAGGTACAACAAGAAGTTGAGGAAATAGCATCTAAAAGTCAAACGGAGGGAAAAATGATTGTAGTTCAAGCGGAAAAAATTCCAGAGTTATTGTATTCGAAATAACTGAAGGAAAAGGTAATCGTATTAGGAATGGAAGAGGCCGAAAAGAATTACAATTCAACTCAGTTTGTCCTGGGTTGTAACACATTCCCATTTGATTTCACATAAATAAACTAAAAGATGTGAAATCAAACAACAAAAACTTCAAACTAGTAAAAAATGATGCCAAGCATATTAAAATATTTATTGATAAATAAACCAAAAAAGATGTGAAATCGAAATGGGATGGCCTAGTACCTTCAGTACACCAATGAAACAAACAAACCATAAAACAGTATGACAACATATGGTCATGGATGAAAATTAAAATCCTTGGCGGTGACTTTTTTAACCTCACTCGAACGCCAACGCCAAGAATTTTAATTTTCATCCATGTCCATATTTTTTCCAATTTGTTTGTATGGTTTGTTTCATTGGAATACTGAAGGTTTCCAATTTCGATTTCACATCTTTTTTGGTTTGTGTATCAATAACTTATTTAATGTGTTTGGCGTACTTTTTATTACTTTTTGAAATTTTTGTTGTTTGATTTTATTTACAAGGTAAGTAAATAGATGAAGGTTGAAGGGTGTTTACATAAAATCTGGCTATGTGATTAATTGAACAGCTGTTTTTAAAAATTATTTTTCCATACTTTTTTAAGTGTCGTCTGTACATTCCTTGGAAGGGGAAGTGTGCACCACTAGTATGTATGGTTGTATATAAACCTAGTGTGTGTCCGTGTGGTGAACATGTTACCGTCCCAGGGCTACCATTGTCCATTGTGGTCTTCTCCAGGAGATTGGTTTGATGCGATTTTATTGTGATTCTTCACTATTGTTACTTAACAATGGTTTCTATCACGATCGGCATTTTGATAGCTGTTATCACGCACAAACGTACTTCAAGTGTGATTGGGATATACAAGTTATTAATACATAATTTGTTTTTGTAAATGTCTAAATGATATTTTTACTGATAATCAAACAAAGATTAAAATTAAAACATTTTTGAAAATTCTAAAGAATTGTTACTTGCTTGATTGAGATCTTTGTTTAGTGCTAACTTAATGCGCTCAAGAAAGACTTCAAATAAAAAAAATATATAAATAAAAGTATTTTGCTCCTGATTCTCAATGTACCTGGAAGCTTGGACTTATTCGAAAGTTAGAGCGAGGAGGTTTCACTACTGTCAGCGCAGAAATGAAGGTTACCGAGTTTGAAGGTTAGATACCTATGAACCATCCAATAACACAATTGATTTTCTTGATTAATTGCACGCTATGATATATGTGTTTTTAAATTTTATTTATAAGTTATGATAATTTTTACCCAAGTTGGAACAAAAAAGTACTGGAAGTATAAATAGTTTCACTGTTCATCTTGTTTGCGCTTGTATTACTCAAAAACCTATCAATGTAACACATTTATATTTTAAAAAGTGGTCAACAGAAATGGTTTGTATAGGTCTAAACATAACACAGTTTTAACTTAAAAAAAAAAAATGCAGTGATTTGAAACTGATGTAAATAAATTTCAATTAATAAATATAAAGAGATTTAAATTTATTTAAATGGATGAATTAAAATTACCGTATTTAGGACTTTTTCGCACATAAAAGTAATGTATCGTAACTATACTTTTCATAAGGATTACAACGCTACCAAGTAATTAATTGTACGGCCTCTAGAAGCCAAGAAAACATTGTACCAGGAAATTGATGATAACCTTTTTTTCTTGTAAAGTTAAAATTCTAATTTTTAAAATATCGAAAACATTTCCGTCAACTACGCAATAAAATATAAACGCGATAAATCAACTTGTTTGTGAGTAATAAATATATAAAGTTGATGAACAGTGAAACTAGTTGAAGTTCCGGTACATTTTTGTTCCAACTAGATTGAACATTAATAACACTTTTGATAAAATTAAAAAATGTGTATATTTCATAACGTACAATTAAACTAGGGAGACAATGGTGTGATTGGATTTTTTTGGGAAAATATATATGAGCTCCATTGCTCGCCCTCTTTCCCCTATTAAAGGGAAGGATGTATAAAATATATATGAGCTCCATTGCTCGCCCTCTAATCCCCTATTAAATGGAAGGATGTATAAAATATATATGAGCTCCATTGCTCGCCCTCTTTCCCCTATTAAAGGGAAGGATGTATAAAATATATATGAGCTCCATTGCTCGCACTCTTTCCCCTATTAAAGGGAAGGATGTATAAAATATATACGAGCTCCATTGCTCGCCCTCTTTCCCCTATTAAAGGGAAGGATGCATAAAATATATATGAGCTCCATTGCTCGCCCTCTTTCCCCTATTAAAGGGAAGGATGTATAAAATATATATGAGCTCCATTGCTCGCACTCTTTCCCCTATTAAAGGGAAGGATGTATAAAATATATATGAGCTCCATTGCTCGCACTCTTTCCCCTATTAAAGGGAAGGATGTATAAAATATATATGAGCTCCATTGCTCGCCCTCTTTCCCCTATTAAAGGGAAGGATGCATAAAATATATATGAGCTCCATTGCTCGCCCTCTTTCCCCTATTAAAGGGAAGGATGCATAAAATATATATGAGCTCCATTGCTCGCCCTCTTTCCCCTATTAAAGGGAAGGATGTATAAAATATATATGAGCTCCATTGCTCGCCCTCTTTCCCCTATTAAAGGGAAGGATGCATAAAATATATATGAGCTCCATTGCTCGCACTCTTTCCCCTATTAAAGGGAAGGATGTATAAAATATATATGAGCTCCATTGCTCGCCCTCTTTCCCCTATTAAAGGGAAGGATGTATAAAATATATATGAGCTCCATTGCTCGCCCTCTTTCCCCTATTAAAGGGAAGGATGTATAAAATATATATGAGCTCCATTGCTCGCCCTCTTTCCCCTATTAAAGGGAAGGATGCATAAAATATATATGAGCTCCATTGCTCGCCCTCTTTCCCCTATTAAAGGGAAGGATGCATAAAATATATATGAGCTCCATTGCTCGCCCTCTTTCCCCTATTAAAGGGAAGGATGTATAAAATATATATGAGCTCCATTGCTCGCACTCTTTCCCCTATTAAAGGGAAGGATGTATAAAATATATATGAGCTCCATTGCTCGCCCTCTTTCCCCTATTAAAGGGAAGGATGTATAAAATATATATGAGCTCCATTGCTCGCCCTCTTTCCCCTATTAAAGGGAAGGATGTATAAAATAATTCACATTAGAATAGAAGATTAATCTTCTGTATCTGCAAAATTCTAATTCAAGGGAAAAAGGCTAAAAAAAAAATGGTGACCGACCCTACAATAAGTCTGCGTATATACAAGCAAATTGGTAGTTTTGTGCGATGAATTTTATGAAATTACAATTCAAATTAATACTTAAAATTGCAAATTAGTATTTTCTCACTTTTTTATGATGATAATTATTAAGATAGGCGATTCAATTTGTCATTTGCTTGGAACAATGAACTATATTGTGTGAACTGTTCGTATTGTACTTCCGTTAACCTTGGCGAAAAACTGATACTTTTACATCTCGGCCAATACTTTAGTAATGTAAAAAATAAAAGAATCACGAAACAAAGCCTTCAATTCGCCATTTCAATGGAATCTTCATGTGATTCAAACGATTGACGTTAAACCGATACGTCCGTCGTTAACGAGCCCACTGAAGTCATCGTTGATTCCACATTCATTGCATTACATTAAAAATCGTAATCGGCAACCTGCTTTAGTCACGCTCTGGCCAATAATACGACGGATTTAATTTGCAAAGACGATGTTGTTTATTTACTTCGATAACGATTTAATTGCTTATAACACATTTACAAAACAAGTGAACAATACACAACACAAACTTATTGTAAGTACAAAATGTAGAAAATACTGTGATGATAGGTTGTCGGCAAACCACGCCTGTGAATCCTCAGACAACCTGAAGTAATATTTGTTTGTGAGTCGTCTGAGGAAGGTAAACGTGATTTACCGAAATCGATCATTACAGTTTTTTTATATTTAATACTTATTTGTGTTCTGTGATGTTCACTTCTTTTATATTCTACCAAACGTAAACTGGTAATTAACGAACGTGAAAATCCAACAATTCGTTAACTACACGAAGGTTATACTGTAGTAAGAACCATTCAGGACAGTGGAGTTAGATTTGTGCTTTACATGAATGTAATAATCACTGAGTTAATTCATTACACATGACTCTTTGTGGGGTAATATTTAAAATAAATTGATCAAAATAAACTTTATCAAAACATAGAATTATTGAAGCACTGATTGACATTATTTGTGGGGACCCACGGAAATTATCATTGAGAATATCTTATATACTAACCGACAGTCCTTGCTTCGTTACGGAGTGGTTCTCTACACTTAATTACTCTCCCCTCCGTAATTATTTCAAAAACATCACATCAATATAAAATCTCAGCCTAATCTTCTCCTAGGTAAAAAGGTTTTATAGTCTAGAAAATACTATAAATCTACTTTAGGACGATTCAAAGTACTGCAATCATGTCAGAATTTAGTTGAAATTACTTAAAACGTTTCACATTAAAAAGTAAATTAGCCAAGCTGTTGTGTCATGTTCATACTGTATAACAAATCTTACCATCTAAAACAACCCACATCCGGACGAAGATTCTGTTAGCCAAGATTTTTAATTTTTTATTTTTTGGGGATTTCGATAACGAGAAATCGATTGGCACCGGTCTCATCCATGGGAAAATGCTTATTTCTGTCCCAGAGACTCCTAGACGTCCCGTGTGGGAATTATTTAACAATTTATTGTTTAAAAGATCATATGTGCTTCGTTTACTTACTTGTCCATACGTGGTGGAATTATTATTATTTTTTTTGAACGTGTGTTTGTGTTTAATTCCAACTTATATACCTTGTCAGATTGTTGTTTTTTTTTTTTACTATCACTGTTTTTATTTTTAATTCCTTATTAGTTTGGTAATGCTAAACCAAGTGGGTTATCGAATTAAAGGTAATCTTCTCTTAATTACTAATATACCATCCGATTTTAGAAAAGACTATGCTTAAGAATCCTCACGGGGCGACATGCCTATATCAACAAATAGGACTGAAGCAGAGTGCCCGCAGGCCGAACATTCCACCTCGAGGCCGCAGACCGAGTTCCATAAATCGGCTAAAGGTAAACGCGGAATACCTTCGAAACGAAATTTTATTAATAACAAACCAGGAAGAGCACCAACAAACGATCCTCAGAATCCTCTTCAGTTTACTCTTTATCTTTATTAAACTCGCTATGCATGTTACAATAATAGAGACCTATTTTATAAAAATAATCAACTTGATCTTATTTTAAAATTTGAAAATAGCGGCCATTTTAAGTTTTTAAACGGAAATTGCAGGAAAACGTCAAAATATACTAAAAATTACTAACAGGATGGTTTTTTATATCATTTTATTACCAATCTGTCAGTATAAAAAGTTAGAAGGACAAAAGTAACTGAGACACATTTACATTTGTGTTGAGAGGCAGCAACAAAGCTAAAAATAAGTGGTATTGTAGTCAATAGTCATAGACTGATATGACACGAACGCAGTGAGTAATAGAGTTGGCACGCGAAGCACGCAGGTGTTTTAGACTTAAATGTTCTAAAGAGATGTCAGCTAATGCATTAAATTTTAACTTTAGTTATAGTTCTGCGATGAATAACTAAAAACGAATACTACGTACAGAATTCTTTAATGAATTTAGAACATAACATTAAAAACGCCATTTTGAGAATATTCTGTTGTTAGTTTAAGTTTTCTTATTCATTATATTTCTCTATTAGTGAACAATTTACATCCACCAAACAAATAATTAATAAAAAACCACTTAAGTTATGGTGATTTATTTTATACAAGGTACAAATTAAATAGTTTTCTAATCCTTTTTTACGCGTTAGAATATATTCTAATTTACATAAAATACAAATACCTAGAATTTAGATAAAGTTTTATAATTTGATATACATAAAAAAATATAAACTTTATAGATCATAAGTATATAATCTATAAGTGTATATAAGTAAAGTGTCCATGGGTAACACATAGCTCATGTTTGATGACTTTGTAGGAGAAAGTGTCATTGCTATTTCAACATAAATTCAATGTAAAACTTCAAACACATTTGGGATACTGTAATTTTTCTAGTAAACGCTATCAAAGTATTACAAGTCAGAATATTTTCTCAATAGTGTGCTTATATTGCTCATCAACATGGCTCAACTGACGTGCACGGTTTATTGCTATTGATAGAGTCTTAATTATCATATTACGAGTTGGTACAAAAAACATAAATTTACTGTGATATAAGTACAAAGTGTACAAAATATTTTCGTAACCAACTTTGTTAAACCACCCTCATACCAGAGAGATTCACATAGCATTACCATTTTACTGTAGTAACCTACGTAATTGAACGTGTTATATTTACTGTGATATAAGTACAAAGTGTACAAAATATTTCCGTAACCGACTTTGATGAACCACCCTCGTACCAGAGAGATTCACTTAGCATTACCATTTTACTTTAGTAACCTACGTAATTGAACGTGTTATATTTACTGTGATATAAGTACAAAGTGTACAAAATATTTCCGTAACCGACTTTGTTAAACCAACCTCGTACCAGAGAGATTCACTTAGCATTACCATTTTACTGTAGTAACCTACGTAATTGAACGTGTTATATTTACTGTGATATAAGTACAAAGTGTACAAAATATTTCCGTAACCGACTTTGTTAAACCAACCTCGTACCAGAGAGATTCACTTAGCATTACCATTTTACTGTAGTAACCTACGTAATTGAACGTGTTATATTTACTGTGATATAAGTACAAAGTGTACAAAATATTTCCGTCACCAACTTTGTTGAACCACCCTCGTACCAGAGAGATTCACTTAGCATTACCATTTTACTGTAGTAACCTACGTAATTGAACGTGTTATATTTACTGTGATATAAGTACAAAGTGTACAAAATATTTCCGTAACCGACTTTGTTGAACCACCCTCGTACCAGAGAGATTCACTTAGCATTACCATTTTACTGTAGTAACCTACGTAATTGAACGTGTTATATTGTAAAGGAATCCTTTGTGCAAATTCCCGGTCTGAGGAAGGTAATCATGATTTTCTTAAGTCGATAACAATCACCTTTATTGTACTCATTTATATTGGAAAAACGAATTACATTTTCGGCAACTCAAAAGAGATTGTGGGTAATTGTATACTTGTGTACATTGATAGTGTTGTTTACATTCAATAAATAAATTATTTATTTAATTTTAAACGAATTAAAACTGTAAATATAGCCTAAACTACTAATTTTCAGGATAGAAAAATAAAAGTTATTTCACAGCATGAAAATTACACAAAATTATTATAAAAAGAAATATTTTTTGAGTAAATAGCTATAATCCTAGTTGAGATAATTCTGGCCTTCGTTTTTGTAATTTTACCCTTTTATGTCTATTTAAAGGTTACTTAATCACTCAGTGTTATTTCATAGTTAATGGTTGTTATTATTATTATTTTCTTGTTGTAAGTCATACTTTCAACATGTCACCAACAACTTTTACATTGAATATTTCCCACAAGAGAAAATCATTAGGAGGGCCATTTTGAAGGTAGTGATTTGACTATACAGTACAAGTAAACGTCACACAACACAAATTTATTACAAAATAAGGACAAAATGCACAAAGATAATACAATACAAGTACAAAATGCACAAATATTATGGTAATCGATTTCGGTGAACCACGCTCACCTTCCTCAGACCAGAGGGATTCACAAAAGAATCAGATTCTTTTGTGAATCCCTCTGGTCTGAGGAAGGTGAGCGTGGTTCACCGAAATCGATCACCATAATATTTGTGCATTTTGTGCTTGTATTGTAGTATATTTGTGCATTTTGTGCTTATATTGTAATAAATTTGTGTTGTGTGACGTTTACTTGTACTGTATATGTACCAACACGTATTATGCTAATTAAAAACTATTTTATTTAACAGCTGATGATTACATACAGACAGACATGTGTTCATGTTTTACATTTATAAATATCTATAACCTTCTCAGTACAAACATCATTATTTACATTTCAACAGCTGTTACTATTTCATAAACGTCATTATTTACATTTGTAGCTGTTATTTTTTGACTAATTAAAATCTGTGTCCATGATATTCTTATTGGCTAAAAACGTACTCAGGGCTCCTCGTGCCCTGAGGTTAAAATATTGAACATTATAAACCTTATTGCACAGTTACTAATAGAGGAAAATTATTTGACACCTAAAACTTTTAAAAATGGCCAAACAATATGGGAGTTAGGTTAACAACAAAACGGCTTGACATATTATATATAAGGATTCTTATTTATTATATTAATCATTTTCCCCCATGTTTTACATAGTACATTATTGTGCCTTCAATTTGAAATTAACAGTAAAGTATTAAGGACTCAAAAAATGAAAAATATTCTTAATAATATTTAGTTAAATTAATGCTGTTTTGTTTTACACTCACAACAAGAGTATTGAGAAAAAGGTAAAGACAAATATTCAAGGCTGAGCTAAGAGATGGAATAGGTAGGGGTGTGCGAGAACTCAAAACTTTGAATATTTGATAGTATTATGATAATTCTAAAACTATTTGATTTGACTACTCCTATACTTACACAATCCGCCTTAGCCAATTGTATAAACTGTCCAAAAACAAATGTCCTTATATCAGGCTTTGACTCCATCGTTTACCTACAGTATTATTATTGTAGGTACCTCCTAAAATCGAAAGTATAATTCCCTTGCACTTGCTCAAGTATCTAGTTATGAGAAAATTTCCTTCTACCAGAATAAAATCTACAAACAAAGAAAAAAATTGTGACAAAAAGTAGTCTTTTGTAAACAGCTGTAAGGATCACTATTGCTGATAATTGTCACTCTCATTACCATAATACTTACCGATTTTTATGTTATGTGTGTTCGAGTCGAGATGTGTAAGTTTTCGTTTTTTTAGTGTCCGATTCACTTTTTTAGATGTGTTTTTTGGTAATTTAGAATGTCCCCAACTCCCTTATGTCGATAAGTATACTTCGTATTTTGAGTTCCTGACTCCCTTTTGTGGTTTCGTGTGAATTGGCTGGAGAGTAATTTTTGTATTTTGATTTTCCGACTCCTTTGTGAGGTGTAGATTGTATTAGTAGGTGTATGTCAATGTAACAGTGCTATCGTGCACATGCACTTCCTTAGTTCTAAGATAAATATATATTCTGATTGGCTAGAAATTTAACAATTACTGTATGGAATGGTTTAAAGTTGATCTAACTAATTTTCATTTTTGGAAACGTTTTGTTCGTATTTTTTTTAGTTAGCAAAATTAAAAACAAACGAGTGGAATACAGTAATACTTTGCTGCCACTTTTTGATTCAATAATTTTTTATTTTCAATTTTTTTTCTCACAGTTGTTCTATCAATTTGATTAGATATTATGCCTAATTCAATAGCAATAAAAAATATATGTATCTTATTTCTTATTATGGTTTCTATTAAATGTACACTTGAACTCACAAAATAAGGTACATATTTGTAAAACTATAAATAGCCTAATATGTTTTGTGTTGTTCCAAAAGCTATATTCAAGTTTTGAAATAAAAATTAATGTCGATAGTTAATGACTAAATAATGAAATTGTTAGAAATAGGCAGCAAAATCATTTATTTTCTTTCCCAAAATAATAAGTCACCACTTTTCCTTATTTATAGTAAAAGTAAAAAACATATACCTGATATTATTTACAACAAACGAGGACAAAGCTGAGTATATAAGCAAAGAGGTTAAAACAGCTGAATATACTGTCGTCTGCTCCAAGCAGCAGTGACGTCGATATCGAGTGGAGATTGAGCGCATGTGCCCACGGACAATAACAAACCAGCTGTTCACGCTTCAAAGAGCTGTCATGAAAATTCTGTTTATCAAACCCCACTTCAATAAACAATTTGTTATTGTTCTAACTTTGGAACCTGTTAATATGCAAATTATTTTAATCAAACTATTTTGGTAAAAGTAGACGATAAAACTTCAGCATTTGTAATATATCATCAAACCCAGCGACTTCGCTGGTAACAAAATTGCATATTATAAAAATGAACATAGTTTAATATATTTCGTTTGTTATTGATTTGGTCTTCCTTGGACTATATCGACAGTGCAAGTAAGCACTTTGTTGGTCTATATACCAAGGAAATCTATTGTTTCTTCTATTCGTTATTCTATACAGCAGACGTGTTCGCGTTATATCCCTATCTATCGTACGTGACCATAAAACAGAGAGCAGAATAGCAAACATCTGGTTGAAGCATAGCAGCTACACTCCTTCCTACTGCGTGTTATTTATTTCGTCAGTGTATTTGTTAGGTTTCCCTTCGGCTTAATTTTGCTTCTGTGATCGTTTGATCCATCCTTACAAGACCAAACATATATGATAGGTCGGATTATTTATTATCAATATGTCATTGATAAAAACGTTATCAAAACAGTACTAAGGGTACTACTTTTGGCACTGCAATTTATAAATAAGACGACAATATAAACTTATATACTCTAAAATAGATTGAGAAGCGTCGATATCGTTGTAAGACATGTTATTCTTTCAAAACGGGTGTTGTATTTTCTGTAGGCCTAAATTGGTTTATTTGTTTCTTTTGTGATGTTTGCATTACATTTACAGAAAGACTTAGTTATTTTATGGTTTATGGGCTGTTGCACATCAGTTGTACGCAAGTTACTTGGCAGGCGATTATTATTATTTAGATTGTATTCAAACGCTGCAAACGGGTTTACGATTATAAATTTTTACTGAGGATACTATTTTTCTGATCCTTGAAATTCGATATTATTTGTTCATTTAGTAATTGCTGAATAGGGCTGATTCAATCAAATATCTCTCATTTAGAACTAACGTTACCAAATCGTATAATTCTGTCATTATTGAGCTGTCATTATTGAGTTTCAAAAAACGTAAATATTTTGAATAGTAGAACAAAAGTGTATTAATGACATAAAACCATTCACTACAAACAGCAATAGGAATATGAATGCCCAAAAAAATGGATAGAAAAAAACAGAATAGGGAACACCTTTTCATTAAAATAAACCCCGTTAGATTCCGAAGATTATTGTTTCATAAATTTGTCAAATTTATGGGTTTTCTAAATATGATTTTCATGTTGACGTTTTAAAACGTTTTCACAATTTTTACCCATTATTTAGTCACGCAATTTCTATTTTTATGCGTAGAACAAATTTTTTCGTGTTACGATTAATGAAAAATTAATGGCAAAGCCGGGTTAGGATTTAGTTGGCGCAGCTCGTGTCCTGGCCTTGGCAATCAATGTTCACCTTATACTGTGCTGGTTTACCCTCTCACTCTGAATAAATTCCCGCACAGATTAATTTACCGTGAGGATGGGCAGAACTACGTTGAGAGTGAGATTCCTTAAAAACAACAATATAATAAAAAGAGTTCAGTTAAACACCTACAGCAACAACAATTTCTTTTGTTGTTACACCTGCGTTAAATTTGTCTTAGTTAATAGCAAAGTAAATTTAGAACATTTTGTTTTAATTTGTATTGTTATGTTTTATTTATTGGTATACGGTAAGTGTTAGCATATTTCCATTTTATTATTTGTTGTATTTTCAACTGTGTAAATCTTATTAAAAAGTACATATTTTCAAGAACTGATATTTTAACTTTAATAATAAACATATAGCCTACACAATAATTTGATGCAGGAATGCTGCAGTTCCGGAACAGAAAAATATATGTTTGACGTATTATAATTGAAGAACAAAAAGTTGCTTTCAGATTTTTAATATGGAACTATGCAGTGATACACACACTAGGCTGAAGCCGCTACATGTCTGGTTAATAATTCAACATCTGAGCAACTTTACAATAAATCTAAACAATATTTGAGTTGTAACTAGTCAATATCCAAAAAGGGCATTTTTATTGCCCGGGGAGGGTCTTTTATTGTACGTTCTGGTATGACCCTCCCACCCAACCATACAGTATTAATGGGTACACCACCATATTCCTATAATGGTAATAGCCCCCACCCACTCATACACTTACATGTGATAGAGCTTGGTGAGAATTCTTAAATGGAAGTATAGGTGGAACTTCCAAACAATTAAAACCTATTTTATTGAAAAAATTTTGCGCAAATGTAACTTAAAAATCTGACGGAGGAAAAATTCTATAAACGTTTTGTAAGAGAAAAAAATTGGCAGTCTGGATAAATTAAGATACTTGAAGGTTTCAATCTACTTACCGAAACTGTTATAGAACATGTTCAAATCATATTTATATTTTAAATATCAAATTCACCTTCAAGTGCTTCTACATTTTGAGGTTGGATTTGCGCCAAAATATTCCAATTATCGAGTCTTTAATGTGATATACAATTCGACTTTGCTTATTATATAATTGATTATATACGAAGAACAAACTTAAGCGTGACATTCCGCATAAGTAGGCTATCGAGGAAAAATACATAAAATGTTATTCTAGAATGTCTAAAATCTGGTTATAAAATTGTATTCTTCGCTTTGAACTTAATGAAAAATTATTTGTCTGTCCCTGAACTTTCAGCAACCTTGTATAGTTTAATTGCTGAATTACATCAATTAATATGATTACTGAAAACCGAAACAGTTCATCAAACAAAATATTATTATTCCAAAAGAATATCTTGAGTAAATTTTAAACTTAGAATCAAATAAATTAAACTTTATAACACAACAAAGTGTATAGCAGATATCGAGGTAATCTCTATCTTAATGTATAGCAGATATCGAGGTAATCTCTATCTTAATGTATAGCAGATATCGAGGTAATCTCTATCTTAATGTGTAGCAGATATCGAGGTAATCTCTATCTTAATGTATAGCAGATATCGAGGTAATCTCTATCTTAATGTATAGCAGATATCGAGGTAATCTCTATCTTAATGTGTAGGAGATATCGAGGTAATCTCTATCTTAATGTGTAGCAGATATCGAGGTAATCTCTATCTTAATGTGTAGCAGATATCGAGGTAATCTCTATCTTAATGTATAGCAGATATCGAGGTAATCTCTATCTTAATGTATAGCAGATATCGAGGTAATCTCTATCTTAATGTATAGCAGATATCGAGGTAATCTCTATCTTAATGTGTAGCAGATATCGAGGTAATCTCTATCTTAATGTATAGCAGATATCGAGGTAATCTCTATCTTAATGTGTAGCAGATATCGAGGTAATCTTTATCTTAATGTATAGCAGATATCGAGGTAATCTCTATCTTAATGTATAGCAGATATCGAGGTAATCTCTATCTTAATGTATAGCAGATATCGAGGTAATCTCTATCTTAATGTATAGCAGATATCGAGGTAATCTCTATCTTAATGTATAGCAGATATCGAGGTAATTTCTATCTTAATGTATAGCAGATATCGAGGTAATCTCTATCTTAATCTTCTTATAACTGGCAACTATTTACGTTTATGTATTGGAAACATAATGCTACATTATGTTGATAATCTAACTATTAATCAATGCCAAGATACAATTCTTCTATGTGTTATTATTTTACGAAAGATAATTGTTATACACAGACAGTTTGCGATTCTGCAGCTCTATATAGCTAAGTGTAACAACCTTGTCCAAATTGTTCTATTTAGAGCGCCTTCCAATGTAATGTGCAACACTGACGTGTACATAGATTGTTACTCTCTGGACTGTGCAGGCGTCCTTTACTGTGACATTCGGTTGTGTGCTTGGCTTTACTGGACAGTACTAGTGATACAATACTATTATGCGATGTTGTTCTCGATATAAACTTAACCTTCGAGTCTACTCACAGGTACATCCCTGGCGAAAATATCAGTTTAAACCCATTTTATATTTATTAATTATTTTTTAACGATTTTTTGTTCATTTTAAGCGTCCCTTTGTTTATTTTAATTATTACTGGTGTATTGGTTTCCTATTTGTTTTTGGTACGTTATGTTGCTTAGTTAATTTAATTCATCTGGATAAGCTATTCTGTAATGGTTTATTATGTTAGCGTCTTATTTAAGATTACATTATGGGCAAGGAGGTTACTGGAATAGGCAGGAATTAAAAATGCAAACCAGTTTCTTCTATGTAAAATAAAAAATTGACTGACAGTGAATAAATGAATAAATAAATGAATAAATGAATAAATAAGTGCATCCGTGGCCGGCACGTCCCAACTTTCACTTTCATTGTAACTGCCGAAATGAGTATAAAATTGTAGTGCTGCCCTAAACCTCATTTTGGATATGAAATAAAAGAATTCTTTATGTATATATATATATATATATATATATATATATATATATATATATATATATATAATGTTTATTAGATAGATTTCACCGACAAGTTACAATAAACTTGGTGAGGCCAAAGCTGTAAAATTAAATGTATAAATAAATAAAATAGAAATAAATAATAAAATGCTCTTTTAAAATTACAAACGAAACACTTAGGACTACTAAATAAAAAATAAAGAGTGTGGTCTACAGTACCCCGCCAGTGTTCACGCACGCACGCAATGCACTGTGAACTATTTGTTATTTAATAAGCAACGATTCGTTTTTAACATTGTTCACAATTTTTTTAATTCTTTTAATAATTACATGTATATTTGCATTATAAATAAAAAGCGACTGTACGAAAATAAAATTAAAAAATACAAATTTCCCGTCATCTTGTTTATTTTTATTTATTATAGTCTGGTTCACATGTACTTTTTTTGTGAAAATTTTCAGCCCTGTCCAAAAATTATGACCAAGGTGTCAATCGAATCGTATTTTTACCTAGAAATTTTAAGGAAAGGTCCGAAAACGCGCTGATGAAAATTACAAAAGTTATAAACAATTAAGTGAAAAAAATGGGACTTTAGTTTTTTTAATGCCTCGGAAAATTTTCAAAATTTTGGAAATTTGAAAAAACATTTGAAAATATTAATGAATTTGCGTAAAAAAGGTCCCGACTCCCGAAACTGTATCTCAATTATTTATAATTTTTACAGAGCCACGAAAATAGAGCCAAAAAACGGTAGTCTGGCTTCCGCGCGCATTCTATCACTCTGACATAAAAACAAAAAAATTATTTAAACACATCAAATGTGAATATTAAGGAATGAAAACATTCATGTAATGTTGGGATACATCAATAAACAATAATCCGCAGTCAAAATATTTTTATCTCAATTTTAACGTTAATTATAAATTTGTTAATTAATAACTTTTTCTTAGTTGAAAGTTAATATAAAAACCCCTAAAATTATTAAACTAAAACCCTGGAATATTTTTCCTTTGGTGAAGTTATTCTTAATAGGCAAAAAATAAATTACCGTTGCCAAAATAAAAAATGTTATTTTATATTTTTTTTATTAATAATTGAAAATTATAATTTATTATGCATTTTTTATATTTTTTTATGTATTTGTAAATTTATAAATTTATTGGCCCCTTCCTCCCTCACCCACAGCTAATATATCACCGGCGAGGATGGCTCCTCAACTGACGATCGAAGAGCTGCTGCGCCCAACTATGCAACGGCCTATGGAACAGACTAGTTCGTTATTAGTCATTTAGTATTAAATATTAGCAGTTCTGTTATAAGGGATTGATGTTATTGTAGCGGTAATACTTATGGACATTTTTAAAAAGTATATGTCAATTAGAGCTAAGCTTTTTCTACCTTCAGCTAACCTAGCTAGCCCAGAGAAAACATCCATGAACAGGAATTTTAATTACTATAGTAAAATCTAATGAAAGAGATGATAAGAATAAGTAGAATGCTCTAAAAATAAAATATCAATTACAGTATATTTGACGATCAGAGTAATGACATTTATTTTGAAGTGAAGGAAGGGGCCACATGGTAGACTTTGCCCTGGGCCACCAAACGTCTCTGGGCGGCCCTGGTTGTGGCAAACAATTTATGTAGTAGTGTAGACTACGTGATTACTATGTGATAATATCTTTAAATTTCTGCAAATATTGTGACTAGGTTCTGAATTTCCAATCAGAGAAAACATAACAGAGAAAAAGAAACAGATATTACTTTCTTAGGCTGTTATTACTCGATCATACTGTGGTTCTAAGGTATACATTTATTATATGTCATAGACGCCTTATAATAATACATATTTTTCAGGTTTTTTATGAAAAAAAATTACAGTTTAATGTGCCAAATATTATAAGAGTTGACATTTCAGCATAGCCTATGATAATATGTTCTCATAGAGAAAATACTGTAATACGACATATGTGATAGAACTATAGTAGTGTAATACCAGGCTTAGGAGCGCAGCGAACGGCTCAGTGGCAGTTAACAGTTGATTATCACTAATACACAGCTTAATACATTGAAGTAATAATAACTACGTTTATCCCAGAGGATAACGAGAGAAACTTCCAACACATGGAAAACTGGACACGTCAAGTTAACTCAACACATCGTACAACTGACACATCGCACTATTGGATTTGACCTTTGTTTCTTTCTTCTCTCTGCATACATGCTAATTGGATGAAATTGCTACAACATTAGCCTGTACGTTATTAATGATCCGATCTTAACTATTGTTGTACCATCTTTTAGAAAAACAAATTTCTCAATTCCTGTGTACTGTTTAGTTTTTTGAAAAATTTGTACTTTTAAAGATATTAACCTTTGAAAAATAAAAATAGCCGTCAAATTGAAAATTATACAAAGTAGGAACTTAACGCTATATTGAATATGGTTTTATTATTTATCATTCATGTTCCGAGTTAGAAGGTAATCTCTTGAGGGGTTATTACGATATGATAAATTACATAAAAAACACATTCGACAGACAGACGGAAAACTAAGCATGTTAGAACATATGTTTATAGGAACATTTTTCTTAGTTCCGTGTATGTAACCGTAACCAGAAGTCTTGAAGGTTTTTTTTTTATAAACACCCTGTATATCTTTGAAACTGTAAATTATTCGAGAAAGTTGCGTGTTGTGCAGATACGACAGCATTTTGTTACGTTCGAAATGTCATATACCATGTTATTTGTGGCCGAAAACATACCATCGAACCTAAAGGCTGATTTACACGTTGCCAGTAGTTGGATACCAGTCGATATTGAACTGGAAAGGTCACTGGCACCTGATGACTGGAACGCCAGTTTATTGGAACTATCCGTTTACACGTTACCAGCGGCTGGAGCATTGAGAGTGGAGACTTGCTTTGTTTTATACAGTTTTAACTTTGGAGCTTGTTTTAAAGAATGGCTGGGACGTCACAAATGATTGCCGTTACAAATGCAGTGCGTTGTGTATCAAAAGTACTATGCGAGGAACTCTTGGAAATATTGTTGTAAACATTCCACAGACTTTCATGGTCACGGTACAATTGCATGAATTTCAAGGTCGTATCATCATTCCAACGGTTACCCATGATTAAATAAGTATAAATTTAGAACAATTCAACACACACACAAATCTATTCTGCGACTGATCAATGCTTCCAGCAACTGTTTGCTGTTTACACACTGCCAGTCGAGTGGTGCCAGTAATAGGGGAGTGGTGGTGGGGGTAACTGGAACGCCACAAAAACAAAAATATTTGTTCTGCTGGCGCTTCCAGCTACTGGCACGACTGTCGCTAACTGGCCTCTCCAGCGACTGGAAAGTCTTGTTTACATGGTGCCAGTGCTGGCATCCAGTGATTGGAGACCTGCACTGGAACGCCGACTGGCAGCGTGTAAACGGGCCTTAAGTAACAGGAAAATCGAGGGGAATGCAATCCCACATAAGTAGCTCTAAAAGACCATGCATCATAATTATGAGCAACATCCGTGGAACAGAGTGTAATGTTCATCGGATACCTCCTCAACCAGTTTACCGGTATTCCCTGCTAACAACCATCCTCATTGACCGACTGAGCCTCTTCATCGGCTACCTCCTCAACCAGTTTACCGGTATTCCCTGCTAACAACCAGCCTCATTGACCGACTGAACCTCTTCATCGGCTACCTCCTCAACCAGTTTACCGGTATTCCCTGCTAACAACCAGCCTCATTGACCGACTGAACCTCTTCATCGGCTACCTCCTCAACCAGTTTACCGGTATTCCCTGCTAACAACCTGCCTCATTGACCGACTGAGCCTATTAATCAGCTACCACCTCAACCAGTTTACCGGTATCCTCTGCTAACAACCTGCCTCAATGACCGACTGAACCTCTTCATCGGCTACCTCCTCAACCAGTTTACCGTTATCCCCTGCTAACAACGAGCCTCATTGACCGATTGAGCCTTTTCATCAGCTACTTCCTCAACCAGTTTACCGGTATTCCTTGCTAACAACCTAATGACCTGCCTCATTGACCGACTGATCCTCTTCTTTGTAACAGCTGATCCATCTGTAACAGAGATAGACACATAATAAAAATACCGGGTTTTACTAAAGTAAGATCCCGAGACACAATCGTCTTCAATGAGACTTGAGGACGTGGCGTTGAGAATAATGTGGAGTTCACAATTATCAACTCATTTGTGGTTGTCAACAAATACTCGTCTGAAGCTTGTTAAAAACCGGCTATCTTAACAGTACTGATGTGACATTAACGAGTGAAACCACGTGTAAGTAGACGATTACATTTTAATTTTACAGATCCAGCCGATATATCGGTTAGTTCATTTGATATATTTATTACAAATAATAATCATAAATTTGAATTTGAATAAATATCTTTAATGCAATAAATTCGCGTAATGTTTAATCTCTATATTTAAAACTGAAAGCTCTCACTCAATCATCACTAATTCTCCCACTGCCAGTAATCTTACAGAGCTGAAATTTAGTAAAAATATTTGTTGTAGATTAAATAGGACAATTAAAGTACATTCATCTTGATAAAGTACTCTTAAGGGGTAGAAACCGCGCGTAAAAGATTGTTCCATAAGGATAACATTTTATTAAATTAATAACACATGTTTTGAAAATAAATATGTTTATTTTGTATGTTTGAAATTATTTATTCTATTGATGCATTACGACTTTACACTTAATTTTATGTTTACGCGATAGTTTAGACTTAGAGGGAACCACGGGGGAAGCGTAAGCAAGCGGGGCTGTCGGCTAGTCTATATATATATATATATATATATATATATATATATATATATATATATATATATATATATATATGTATATATAAGGCAAAGCCCTGCTTCACTAATCACTAATTCTCCAACTTCCCATGTAGGTTGAGTGCTGAAATTTTGTACACTGTTTCTTTATGCCTTAAATAGGACGAATAAAGTATTTTCCTCGTTATAAAGTACTCCTAAGGGGTAGAAATCGCCCCTAAAATATTGTTCCATAAGGATAACATTAGATTAATTTTAGCGAATTATTAAAATCGATTTTGTAAATAAAAAAGCATGTTTATTTTATATTTTTAACATAATAATTGGTGTATTTTTAATACTATACAATGAGTTTAATCTTCAGATGTTAAACAAAAACAAATGAAATGAACACATTTGAGGTAGCTAAGTAAATACTATTGGCTGAATAATACTATTTATACTAATAAATAGGTAGCAACGCAAGTAGTGTGAGTGAGGTGTTGTAAATAAATGTAATATTGTGATCTTACGTTATACAGGTAATATACTATTATTTGTATTCAAAAGTTACATGCCGAGGTGTATCGAGCGCAGCGAGAGTTGGGGTTGGCACGCGAAGCGTGCAGGGGTGCCCCCTAGTTTGTAATAAATATCACATTGAAAGAAGACAAACCTCCCAAACTGAATATATAATCTTGGTTTGGTATAATTTTAAAAGAAGATTAAAAACAAACTTTATTGAATTCGTGAAGTTACAGTTAAAACGCATGCGAACAATAATATGAGTAACATATTTTAGATAGTAAGATAAGAAGTATGTAAGCTCATATTACTTATATGTCCTGTAAAGTGTGTTTAGAAGGAAAATAGAAAGTGACATAAATTAATAGAAGTACAAATAGAAAGTAGCATAAAAACACATAATTTAATTAATAAATATATTCACATTTGTAGATTTATTGTGGTATTCCATAGTTGGTTGACAGTATCAGACCACGTAACTTTCTGCACAAATTCTTACAATGATTGTAAATTTGTTGACTTCAATAAAAACGTAAACATATTCCACATATTGGCAGCAAAACGATATTTGAAAATCCAGATTTATTGTAAACACAATACAGTACAAAACTCAATATTCATGGCTTCTTCGGAAGTAAATAAAAAGTGAAGTTCAACATGATATACGTTAAAGGGCTTATATTTTTATTTGAATTTAAACTATGGCTGTCAAATTAGATTTAGTTATCAACTGTAACGTTTGTGAATTTATTTTATCACGACAATATATTACATCACATTTTTGTATGCTTTAAATTTTTGCAGTGTATAAATTGACGTATGATTGTTCCTTAATTTCCAGATATAATGGGTTTTTGTGTTTATTTATTTATTTAGAATTATTAATTTTTATAGTCATACTCTGTGCTCTTTAGCCTGTACAGAGTTTCATCGGTCCAAGAGGAGGCTCTCGTCAATTAACATTTCAAAGATCCACTTAAAGAATGACCGCATACCAGGTAGACACAGTACGAAGCACATGACAAATTTGGTAAGTTGGAATCTGAAGAATTGCAGCCAAGTCAGAGTGGCCGTGGTCCGGGGCATGGGTATACCTATTACCCAGCATAAATAGAGCAAAGAAACCTCGAAATTAAGACCTGGAGTGTAGTAACTAAGACCCTCCACTAAACAGCGACACATGTGCTCCCAGTCGTCTGTCACAGTTAGAAAATATGGCTTTACTATGTGCTCAATGACGTAGCGGCATCGCTGACGCACCTCCTGGAAAGTTCCTTGGCAGAAGTTGTACCTATCCTCAATCCCCAACAAGTAACCCAATCCTCGCCATAAATGAACAAATCCATCCAGTTCTTTATCAGTGGTGTTTGCAGCACCAAACTTGTCTGGGTAAGTTATCATCAGTCCAAAAAAATGCGAACTGAGTCATACTCATACTCGCCTGACTCAAAAATACATCACAAATCCTTTCTCCATCTGAGAGTTTTCGATAATGGTTGAAAGGACACACCGATTGTAAATCTTCTAATATTATATCTTTTAAAGGACACATTATAACTGTGCCTTTAGAAACTTTTTTTACTGTCAGTTGATCCTTTATGTCGTTATAAGGGACAGAATTAAGACGTTTGCTTACATTGAGGTGCATGGCACGAACAGTTTTCAAATTCTTATAACCAAGACTATCTTCATTCCATACATCGTGTTCAAACCATGACTTAACCCTTAGTACTGTTGAAAGGCATCTGCGAAAGGCTGTGAATGGAGTTTCTGATTTTCCAGTATATATCAGCGGCTGAAGTCCGTCTGGAATTGAAAACGGAAACAATAGCTACAACATTTCTGCATACTTTAATCCACAGTAATAGTCTTGAGCAAATTTTTGGCCGATTTTGAACCTTTTCATGTCCAGTCAATCAGGTTTTTTGTCGACTGTGACTTTATAATCATCTGGCAAGCATGTGTGTAGTCCTCCTAACAACTGCTGAATGTCTGGAGGGTGCTCGAGCTGTTGAAAAATTTAACTTTTAGGAGCTGCTGCTTTAAATAACATTGACATCTTATGTTTTCTTTAGTGGTGTTTTCTCACTTGCATCTTCATCAGGGTAATAACCGTATGTTACATCTCTAGACGTCACTGAATCTGTTCACCATGAACAGAATGCTGAGTACTTGTGTTTTTACCATGGTCGCTACACTATGTCTCTGCTTCAGAGGTTATAGAGTCCTACTCCTAAATATTTTTATATTTAACTGTGTTTATAATCTTTAAAAACTGTTAATTTGATCATTTTTAACGATTTCAGGGTCTTCAAAATGACACCGAATGTGCCGAAACTGGAGTAGATCAAATGTAACTACGTGAATTGATGATGATACAACGTACGTTACCTTTTACTATGGATAAGTTGTTAGGTTACAACATTTCGTGCTGGTTTATTTAGGGACATAAAAATATGCTTTTTGCTTTCTTTTAAGCTCGAAATGTCGTGAACATTTATTGGCTGTTTTAACATAAGATAATGTAAACAAAGGTGTTTCAATGTGGAGTACTTCTTAACAGGTCAAATTTAATTTCATGACCATGAAAACTGTGTTGAATTAATGGACTATTTAGTAGTTTCCATTACATTATACATGGTGTGCCACAAGGTTCACTGTTAGTCCAGATTTTGTGTATAATATATGCCTATATTAATTGTATACGCCTAAATTACTCGAAAAAGATAAATGTTGTGCAGATAATACAGCATTTTGTTACGTACAAAATACCACGTGCTTGTTATCACTGAACACTGAACCTCCGTAAAGCTGTATAATAGTTCTCTCGTTACACTAAATTCGTCGATATTATTTCATAGGATCAGTGGCTATAATTAAAAAAAGTTATTGTTTACTTTGTAGGCCAGTAGTGTCAGACTCGCCCAATTCGGGAAAAATTCCAACTAAAGAATTTCTTTTTGTTATGGCCTCAGGTAAGACCCAATATGAATATCCTATGTTTTCCCCCGCGTCTGAGTTGTGCTTCGAGGGTGGGGGGTTAATATGTGCCCCCTAAAGGAGTGTGTTAGTGTTTTTTTATTGTATCTCCTATGATAATGAAAATTTTGAAGACACAGTCTAAAAGTTGTAAAGCATTGAATTCTGAATGAGACCAAACCCATGTCTCTTGGACCAACTGTTTCCGTTATACAAGTCCTCAAAGTTTGAACAAGTTTTTAGAGTAATGATAAGTTTGTTTAAACATCCGTTTTTCCAACATATCTTACATAATAACCTAGTAAAGATAAAAAGAGCTACTATAAAAGTTTTAAAACAGTACAGCCTGCGTCAAATGCGATAAAACAAGTTTTTTTGGATCATCAATTTATGTGTAGTCACATTTAAAAATTGGGCCACTTCTGAAAAGCCAAAGTAAACTGACATATTATATAACTGTTGGTTCCTAATTAGTATTAATTAGTTTAATAGTACAAATGGGCATTACTGCAATACCACTCGTACGTGTATGGGTGGGAGGGAGAGTCATTATAACCGTAAGTGTATATGTGAGTGAGTGGAACGTTTGTAAACAGATGACATATATTGAAGCATTATTAGGAGTAATAGGATAATCCCATTATCCTAATAAAAAAACACTAAATCACCCTTTTGGAGGCACATTTAACCGCCTATCCTCGAAGCTAACTAAACTCCGCCGACGAAGAAACCCTACGATTTACATATTGAGCCATACACAAAAGGAATACTTTGGTTGGAATTTTCCCCGAATAGCATATTTTACTCTACTGGCCTCTTAGAGGTTAATGAAATATTTAAAAAAATAAAATATTAAATACTCATTATCCACTGTAAACACCGCTTAAAATATATATCTTGTACAGTGATTGTCCGGTTATTGTTTACAGTTACTATTGTGAAAGAGATACATATACAAACTTAGAGCATAAAACATCGTATGTCAATGTTATTTTAGCTTCTATTTAGTAATAATAGAATAAAAGAATATAAATGAATGATTACAAACTAAATATATAAGTAATGGAGAACAAGCCCACACAAAATTATATAAACTGTACATCGATACATTAAATATAATTGTTATATAATATCAAAATTAATATTTAGAAAAATATGTCTTTGACGATAAAAAAAAGTTGTTTAATGAATAAAAAGGGATTTTTAGAAGCCAATTAAGAAATATGTTACAAAAGCGCTCCGCAGATTACAAGGTAATAAGATTATTTAATTTATTATCAATTTATGCGAGATCATGCGAAGACTATTCATTATTACAAGGTAATAAGATTATTTAATTTATTATCAATTTATGCGAGATCATGCGAAGACTATTCATTATTACAAGGTAATAAGATTATTTAATTTACTATCAATTTATGCGAGATCATGCGAAGACTATTCATTATTACAAGGTAATAAGATTATTTAATTTACTATCAATTTATGCGAGATCATGCGAAGACTATTCATTATTACAAGGTAATAAGATTATTTAATTTATTATCAATTTATGCGAGATCATGCGAAGACTATTCATTATTACAAGGTAATAAGATTATTTAATTTATTATCAATTTATGCGAGATCATGCAAAGACTATTCATTATTACAAGGTAATGAGATTATTTAATTTATTATCAATTTATGCGAGATCATGCGAAGACTATTCATTATTACAAGGTAATGAGATTATTTAATTTATTATCAATTTATGCGAGATCATGCGAAGACTATTCATTATTACAAGGTAATGAGATTATTTAATTTATTATCAATTTATGCGAGATCATGCGAAGACTATTCATTATTACAAGGTAATGAGATTATTTAATTTATTATCAATTTATGCGAGATCATGCGAAGACTATTCATTATTACAAGGTAATGAGATTATTTAATTTATTATCAATTTATGCGAGATCATGCGAAGACTATTCATTATTACAAGGTAATGAGATTATTTAATTTATTATCAATTTATGCGAGATCATGCGAAGACTATTCATTATTACAAGGTAATAAGATTATTTAATTTATTATCAATTTATGCGAGATCATGCAAAGACTATTCATTATTACAAGGTAATGAGATTATTTAATTTATTATCAATTTATGCGAGATCATGCGAAGACTATTCATTATTACAAGGTAATAAGATTATTTAATTTATTATCAATTTATGCGAGATCATGCAAAGACTATTCATTATTACAAGGTAATAAGATTATTTAATTTATTATCAATTTATGCGAGATCATGCGAAGACTATTCATTATTTTATTCGACCTATTAAACTGTATAGTTGCGTTGTCCCTAAACCTAGTAATATATTGGTGAGAGCTTGGTTTAGCAATATCTGGATTTTTAAATAAGTACATCATTAATTCATAAATATAAATATTAAAAACAGTTCATTTAATTTTGTAAAAAGAGGTTTACAATGTTCGGTCTGCCCCTCATTAGATAATATTCTTATAGCTTTTTCTGAAGAAGTAATATTTCCTCCATCCTACTGCAATTCCCATTAAAAATGATTCCTTATTTAATTATTGAGTAAAATAAGCAAATTATGCCGATCTCAGCTGTGGTCGCTGCGGTGGGGGGGCATCAGCTGTCGTTGCCATAGAGTAAGATTTGATACTCTTTACACATCCAAATGTACAATAGTTCTTAAGATTTATTAATGCCACTTCTATTGTTAACTAGTTAAGTTTTAATACCCACCATCTGCCACTACTATACACACTGATATGTATTGTTTTCATTACTGTATATTCTTTAATATTATACTGTTTTTTTTTTATTTCTAAATGTAATGTATAAAATATGTAATTTCTGGATCCTGCTGATAAGTGAGTTCTCACTTAGCAGGGCCACTGCATGTAATATTTCTTGAATAAAAATATTCTATTCTATTCTATTCTATTCATATACGAGTAGTTTTTATCTACACAATAAGACAACCGTTTTAGTAAAAATATTACTCTTGATAGCCTACTGCTGATGTCATCAATACGTGCACCCCACGAGAGGGTTCTGTCTGCGAACATTCCTAAGAATGTTACACTTTCAGCAGTGATATTATATAAATTATTACAAAACAGTGAATTATTACAATAGTGTCTTAAAGAAAACGTATTTTTTGTTTTGTTTTTCTGTATCTAAGAGAAACCCATTTGAAACAAATCTGACGCTTCTTCAAAAGTACATTGCTTTTGAAGTTGTTTTAATAGAATTATTGAAATTGAGTAGGGTGGTATCGTCGGCATATAAATATGTATAACTGTTAATAGGGCTTGGGAGGTCATCAAAAACAGTGTGTAGTGTGTATAGTGATCAAAAACAATAAAGGCCCCAGCACAGACCCCTGAGGGGTACTGACTTGTGTAACTGTCAGCTCCTGAGACCATTGAACATTAACAAACACTTTTTTTTCTAGTAGAAAGATACGATTCGAAAAACTTTAATTGCCTAAAACGCCATAGTGATTTAATTTCATTACACGTTCAGAGTGGTTAACACAATCAAACGTGCTGCTAAGATCACAAAATGTGGCTTGAGCAAAGGCTTTGTTCTCAAAAACAGATAATATTAAACGCACGAGTTTGTCTACAGCATCAATAGTAGATTTTCAGGATTGGAAGGAACTAGGGACTACTACAGTTTTAGAGAATAATATGAAACAAAAGATGTAAATAGTAAAGGTAATTCCTTTTATTAATTACTATCACATAATGGTACAATATTACTGGAACAATTAGCTAAAATAGATTAAATAAGTCCGCATATAAAACTTTATACATTGAATAATCTATGTTTGAAAAATTCGACCAATGGATAAAATTCGTAATATAAAAATGGAATAGATATTTAATTTTAGAATCTTTTAATCAGTCTACTTTATTACAACATATCTCTAATATAAATACATTGGCATATAATAATAATATATGTATAATAATTAATATCAATAAATTATTCATGCCTGCACATTTATTCATTAATTAGAACAACGAATGTTTTATAGTAATAATTTTTATATCTATTAGTTTATTTAATAACAAATATAAGTAAGAAAAACTATATAACATGTGTAAAAGAATACATATAAAATGCTGGCTAAGAATCACTACAGTGTAATAAGATTTGTTTTAATCTAACAATAGGACCATTACTCTACTACCTATACAATAAGTCAACGACGTTGGCCCATCCACAAAAAACAATGTTGATGGCTCAACCATTCATCAAGTCAACGTAACGACATTGGATTGATAATTTTGACCTAAGAGGTGGAATCACCTTGTTATGTCGGGCCTTAAAAATAATTATATATATTATATATATGTTTGGAATAAAATTTATATTTAGGAAGAAACCGTTTATATCAAGAAGTTGTATGGTTGTATAGTGAACAGTTATATAAGGTAGTTTTTCTGAGGTTGAATTAATAAGGCAATAATTAAGAATTACGAGAGTTATTCAAGTGATTTATTCTATACGCTTGCTTACCCTTCCCTCCATGGTTCTCTCTAAACGATCACAGAGATATAAAAGCTCAGCCTACTGCTATTCTCCTAAACAACAAAGTTTTACAGTCGAGAACACCCTCTAAGTTTACTTTAGGGAAATGTAAAGGAGATTCATCAATTAAACGCAATGCCATTGTCCCATCTACACAAAACATTGTTGATGGCTCAACCACCCATTCATCAAGTCAACGCAACGACATTGGCCCATCCACACAAAACAATGTTGATGGCTCAACCATTCATCAAGTCAACGCAACGACACTGGCCCATCCACACAAAACAATGTTGATGGCTCAACCACCCATTCATCATGTCAACGCAACGACACTGACCCATCCACACAAAACAATGTTGATGGCTCAACCACCCATTCATCATGTCAACGCAACGACATTGGCCCATCCACACAAAACAATGTTGATGGCTCAACCACCCATTCATCAAGTCAACGCAACGACGTTGGCCCATCCACAAAAAACAATGTTGATGACTCAACCACCCATTCATCTAGTCAACGCAATGAAGATGACACATCCACACAAAACAATGTTGATGGCTCAAACACCTATTCATCAAGTCAACGCAACGACGTTGGCCAATCCACACAAACCAATGTTGATGGCTCAACCATTCATCAAGTCAACGTAACGACGTTGGATCATCTACACAAAACAATGTTGATAGCTCAACCATTCAACAAGTCAACGCAACGATGTTGGCCCATCCACACAAAACAATGTTGATAGCTCAACCATTCAACAAGTTAACGCAACGATGTTGGCCCATCCACACAAAACAATGTTGATGACTCAACCACCCATCCAACTAGACAACATTGGCCCATACACACAAAAAGATGTTGATGACTCAACCACCCATCCAAAAGTCAACGACATTGGCCCATCCACACAAAACGATGTTGATGGCTTAACCACCCATCCAACAAGTCAACTAACTACTTTGGCCCATTCACACAGAACGATGACGATGGCTCAACCGCCCATTCATCAAGTCAACGTAACGACGTTGGTTCATCTACACAAAACAATGTTGATGGCTCAATCATTCGTCAATTCAACGCAACGACATTGGCCCATCCACACAAAACAATGTTTAACAAGTCAACTAACTAGACCCGCTCGATGACCCACACAGTAACAGAATCGAAGCCTTCTAAATATAATTTAAACATATATTAAACAATGATTTCTTGTTACAAGATTGTAGACCCGCTCGACGACCCACACAGTAACAGAATCGAAACCCTCTAAATATAATATACAAATATATTAAACAATGATTTCTTGTTAAAAGATTGTAGACCCGCTCGACGACCCACACAGTAACATAATCGATGCCCTCTAAATATAATGTAAAAATATATTAAACAATGATTTCTTGTTAAAAGGTTGTAGACCCGCTCGACGACCCACACAGTAACAGAATCGAAGCCCTCTAAATATAATGTAAAAATATATTAAACAATGATTTCTTGTTAAAGGATTGTAGACCCGCTCGACGACCCACACAGAACAGAATCGAAGCCCTCTAAATATAATTTAAAAATATATTAAACAATGATTTCTTGTTAAAAGATTGTAGACCCGCTCAACGACCCACACAGTAACAGAATCGAAGCCCTCTAAATATAATGTAAAAATATATTAAACAATGATTTCTTGTTAAAAGATTGTAGACCCGCTCGACGACCCACACAGTAACAGAATTGAAGCCTTCTAAATATAATGTAAAAATATATTAAACAATAATTTCTTGTTATAAGATTGTAGACCCACTCGACGACCCACACAGAACAGAATTGAAGCCCTCTAAATATAATGTAAAAATATACTAAACAATGATTTCTTGTTAAAAGGTTGTAGACCCGCTCGACGACCCACACAGTAACAGAATCGAAGCCCTCTAAATATAATGTAAAAATATATTAAACAATGATTTCTTGTTAAAAGATTCTAGACCCGCTCGACGACCCACACAGTAACAGAATTGAAGCCCTCTAAATATAATGTAAAAATATATTAAACAATAATTTCTTGTTATAAGATTGTAGACCCACTCGACGACCCACACAGAACAGAATCGAAGCCCTCTAAATATAATGTAAAAATATATTAAACAATGATTTCTTGTTAAAAGATTGTAGACCCGCTGGACGACCCACACAGTAACAGAATCGAAGCCCTCTAAATATAATGTAAAAATATATTAAACAATGATTTCTTGTTATAAGATTGTAGACCCGCTCAACGACCCACACAGTAACAGAAACGAAGCCCTCTAAATATAATGTAAAAATATATTAAACAATGATTTCTTGTTAAAAGATTGTAGACCCGCACGACGACCCACACAGAACAGAATCGAAGCCCTCTAAATATAATGTAAAAATATATTAAACAATGATTTCTTGTTAACAGATTGTAGACCCGCTCGGCGACCCACACAGTAACAGAATCGAAGCCCTCTAAATATAATGTAAAAATATATTAAACAATGATTTCTTGTTAAAAGATTGTCCATAATAAAATAAAATAACTTTATTGTTTTGAAAACAAAGGATTAGAGCATAAATTAGATCTGACACTGAAATTAAAGGAGGGATTATCAAGAAAAATATGTTTCAATATTATCTAAACAATGAATTACATTAGATAAAATTTCTGTGGTTAATAATAAATACACACAATTTGTAGTAAACCGTTTACGCATGGCCTATGATTCCTGTACTGATTTAAGATCTGTTATCTCTTTTTTATATAAGAAATGAATACGTTCTCTGCATTGTGAGAAATACGTGAGAAACATTATTTATAATGATTTTGTTGCACAACTAATTGTAACTAGTGGAAAAACTCCATGAATATGATTTGTATGCAGTTGCTTCATGATGTTATTGAACAATTATTATGTGTTGTTTTTTTCCTTATTATTTATAATTTATGCAATAGTTTGACGTTGTGAGCCTTCCCTCAAGCTCCATTTATGTATTATACGACATTGGAAGGAAAAGATTTATATCCGGATTATAGAAACGTCAGCAATCAAGGTACAATAAACTAACTTTTTGAGCTAAAATTGTAAGAAATATTACTTTCATAATTCAGTTTTTCTTTCATTTTAACTCTCGTTTCAGCATTGAAACCTACCGTGTTAATACATAATCTTTGTGGCTTTCGAAGTAACGTTTCCATGATTCTAGGAGAGAAAATGAGACTATATGGAATATATCCACCAAATATACGAAGATTACAAAAGTATAAGAGTATTTAAAGTTCAACTTAACATCCTCACAAATGGCATTCTGAAGACTTTCACTGTACCAGAAGTGCTATCAGTGTTTCTCATGACAACAGTGACAATGAATCCAACTCATTTTGATTTTTTGTGTTGGATTCACAAAAAAATCCAACATTTCAGTGTTTTAGTTTATTACTGCTCAATGAATACCGAAAAAAATAAACGGATTGTGTTTTTTAAAACACTTAATAAATTCCAAGATTTAATTTATTTCCTGGCTCTAATTAATATTGAACGGTTGCTCCACTAGTAGACAGTATACTTTTAAAACACATTAACATTCATAATACTGTTATGAATGAACTTAAACAGTCGTGAGATTAGTTACACAAGTCTGACGCTATCACACTATCCAGTACACAATATCAAAATAATGTTATCAGGAACTAATATAGTCGGGAGGTTAACTGCCTTCGTGACTTTGTATCTTACATCATACAATGTTAGTTACCCTCATGACATTGTACACATGTCTGACGCTATCACACTATCCAGTACACAATATCAATATCAAAATAATGTTATCAGGAACTAATATAGTCGGGAAGGTTAACTGCCTTCGTGACTTTGTATCTTACATCATACAATGTTAGTTACCCTCATGACATTGTACACAAGTCTGACGCTATCACACTATCCAGTACACAATATCAATATCAAAATAATGTTATCAGGAACTAATATAGTCGGGAGGTTAACTGCCTTCGTGACTTTGTATCTTACATCATACAATGTTAGTTACCCTCATGACATTGTACACATGTCTGACGCTATCACACTATCCAGTACACAATATCAATATCAAAATAATGTTATCAGGAACTAATATAGTCAGGAGGTTAACTGCCTTCGTGACTTTGTATCTTACATCATACAATGTTAGTTACCCTCATGACATTGTACAAGTCTGACGCTATCACACTATCCAGTACACAATATCAATATCAAAATAATGTTATCAGGAACTAATATAGTAAGGAGGTTAACTGCCTTCGTGACTTTGTATCTTACATCATACAATGTTAGTTACCCTCATGACATTGTACACATGTCTGACGCTATCACACTATCCAGTACACAATATCAATATCAAAATAATGTTATCAGGAACTAATATAGTCAGGAGGTTAACTGCCTTCGTGAATTTGTATCTTACATCATACAATGTTAGTTACCCTCATGACATTGTACACAAGTCTGACGCTATCACACTATCCAGTACACAATATCAATATCAAAATAATGTTATCAGGAACTAATATAGTCGGGAGGTTAACTGCCTTCGTGACTTTGTATCTTACATCATACAATGTTAGTTACCCTCATGACATTGTACACAAGTCTGACGCTATCACACTATCCAGTACACAATATCAATATCAAAATAATGTTATCAGGAACTAGTATAGTCGGGAGGTTAACTGCCTTCGTGACTTTGTATCGTACATCATACAATGTTAGTTACCCTCATGACATTGTACACAAGTCTGACGCTATCACACTATCCAGTACACAATATCAATATCAAAATAATGTTATCAGGAACTAATATAGTCGGGAGGTTAACTGCCTTCGTGACTTTTGTATCTTACATCATACAATGTTAGTTACCCTCATGACATTGTACACAAGTCTGACGCTATCACACTATCCAGTACACAATATCAATATCAAAATAATGTTATCAGGAATTAATATAGTCGGGAGGTTAGCTGCCTTCGTGACTTTGTATCTTACATCATACAATGTTAGTTACCCTCATGACATTGTACACAAATCTGGCGTTATCTTACACTATCCAGTCAAAAACAATGAAAATACTGTTATCAAGAATTAATTAAGTTGTGAGGTTAGTTATCATCGTGACATTGCACATATCACTATATCAATATCACTGTACGTGTATGGGTGGGCGGGTGGGTCAATAGCACTGTACGTGTATTGGTGGGCGGGTGGGTCAATAGCACTGTACGTGTATTGGTGGGTGGGTGGGTGGGTCAATACCACTGTACGTGTATGGTGGGCGGGTGGGTCAATATCACTGTACGTGTATTGGTGGGCGGGTGGGTTATCTATTTATTTGGGGAGAACGTGTTATGTAGATTATAGGCGATAGGTTAGGAATTTGTATTATTAGTTATTAAAAGATTACTAATGTGTATAATATTAAAATTTGCATTAATATTAAAATATTGTATCTGTTGTCATCTTACACGCAAACTTTCAAAATTTACTTCAATGTTCAATTTTATATTTCGAATAAAACAAAAATCAATAAACATTTTCCATTAATATTTTTGCTGCCTATGATTGAAACAACCCCCCATAAACTAGCGTAATAAACTTACAAGCTAGCATTGAATTCGCTAATAAAAATTGGCGATCTGATTAAATTTAGTATATTTCTTATTGTTACCTGTAAATTGGATGAAGGCTTAAGGGTGCCAATAACGTCCTCGCTCTGTGAAGGTCTGGGAAGTGAATTGATGCTCAACTGTCCGGGCAGTGTGACCTTGGAACTGCAGTCGTATGTTATATATAATCTGTTATTAAAATTTTTTGTTGCACAATATTTTTCAGTTACGCTAATTATTCTATTGTGTATGAGATATAATTTACTTATTTAAAAATCCTTAATCTTATAATACAATTATAACAATTATGTAAACATACATGATAATAACCGAATAGTGATTTTTTAAGTAAACCAGATTTTAAATCATATGAAAATAAAATTTTACTTTCGTGTATGCAGTAAAATTGTAATTTTACTTTCGCAATGTGCAGAAGCATTTAAATTTTCAAACACACTTATCTTCAAACGACCTTATTTACTAGAAGGTTAGAAAGGAAATTAGAACAATATCCTAAAACCTCAAAACATCATGTAACGACTACCATTATTTTGTTATGTTATACAACAAGAATTTTGTAATATATTTCGAAATAATCAGTTTTAGAAGCACCAAAGTGTTGCCATATTTGACAAGCTCTACTGTTGACTTACATACGTTATATAATGTACGTGCTAAACGTGCTACTGTTGACGTACATACGTTATATAATGTACGTGCTAAACGTGCTACTGTTGACGTACAAACGTTATATAATGTACGTCCTAAACGTGCTATTGTTGGCGTACATACGTTATATAATGTACGTGCTAAACGTGCTACTGTTGGCGTACATACGTTATATAATGTACGTGCTAAACGTGCTACTGTTGGCGTACATACGTTATATAATGTACGTGGTAAACGTGCTATTGTTGGCGTACATACGTTATAGGCTATAATGTACGTGCTAAACGTGCTACTGTTGGCGTACATACGTTATATAATGTATGTGCTAAACGTGCTCCTGTTGACTTACATACGTTATATAATGTACGTGCTAAACGTGCCACTGTTGGCGTACATGCGTTATATAATGTACGTGCTAAACGTGCTACTGTTGGCGTACATACGTTATATAATGTACGTGCTAAACGTGCTACTGTTGGCGTACATACGTTATATAATGTACGTGCTAAACGTGCTCCTGTTGACTTACATACGTTATATAATGTACGTGCTAAACGTGCCACTGTTGACTTACATACGTTATATAATGTACGTGCCAAACGTGCTACTGTTGGCGTACATACGTTATATAATGTACGTGCTAAACGTGCTCCTGTTGACTTACATACGTTATATAATGTAAGTGCTAAACGTGCCACTGTTGACTTACATACGTTATATAATGTACGTGCCAAACGTGCTCCTGTTGACTTACATACGTTATATAATGTACGTGCCAAACGTGCTACTGTTGGCGTACATACGTTATATAATGTACGTGCTAAACGTGCTACTGTTGACTTACATACGTTATATAATGTACGTGCTAAACGTGCTACTGTTGACTTACATACGTTATATAATGTACGTGCTAAACGTGCTACTGTTGACTTACATACGTTATATAATGTACGTGCTAAACGTGCTACTGTTGGCTTACATACGTTATATAATGTACGTGCCAAACGTGCTACTGTTGGCGTACATACCTTATATAATGTACGTGCTAAACGTGCTCCTGTTGACTTACATACGTTATATAATGTACGTGCTAAACGTGCCACTGTTGACTTACATACGTTATATAATGAACGTGCTAAACGTGCTACTGTTGGCTTACATACGTTATATAATGTACGTGCCAAACGTGCTACTGTTGGCGTACATACGTTATATAATTTACGTGCTAAACGTGCTCCTGTTCACTTACATACGTTATATAATGTACGTGCTAAACGTGCCACTGTTGACTTACATACGTTATATAATGTACGTGCTAAACGTGCCACTGTTGACTTACATACGTTATATAATGAACGTGCTAAACGTGCTACTGTTGGCTTACATACGTTATATAATGTACGTGCCAAACGTGCTACTGTTGGCGTACATACGTTATATAATTTACGTGCTAAACGTGCTCCTGTTCACTTACATACGTTATATAATGTACGTGCTAAACGTGCCACTGTTGGCGGGGAAATTATGTGCTCCCGAGTTTGAAGGTTGTTTTCTAAGGAACTAAAAGACATAAGAAAAATCTATTCACCATTGTTTTCCTCGTTTAATTGTACGTTATGTCATATACATTTTAAATTGTATTACAAGTTTTAATTATTTTTTCCCGAGTTGGAACTAAAAAAGTACCGGAATTTTAACTAGTTTTCACTGTACATCAATTTTACACCTTTATTCCTCAAACCATGTTCATGTATTGGATTTATATTTTAATACCTGGTTGATAAGAATGTTAATATAACTTTAATAAATGTTAGAATGTTAACTATTTAACAAAGAAAGTTGTTATCAATTCCCTGAAACGTTGTTTTCTCGGTTTCAAGAGGTTTTTAAATTCATTACTTCAAATAAAAAACAAAATGATCAGACAATGAGGGATTTAATGACTCCGCATGTTTTATTTTTGCACATGTTAAAAACTGTCTGATCAGCTTATCATAACTAAAATATACATTATTTTCAATCTAAAAAGCTACCTGGGTAATAATTTAAATAAACACCATCATTTACTTTTTAAACATTAGTTTTTGATTGGCACTAGTGGCGCTGTGTTGTAACCCAGCTACTTGGGGACAAAGTATTGTGGAGATAGGTATGCTCAGTCCTCAATGGTTGCAATGGCGTAGACACTATTAGAGAAGTCTGGTGTGTCAGTGTTGGGTGGTAGCCAGAGTTCGGATGTTTGTGGAGAAAAAATTAAGTATCAGGCTTGTCAACTAGCTGATAATCAGATCAATAATACTACATGGTTCGGATTCTACGTAAAGTTGTATGTCTATTAAGTTGCCCTGGCTATTGGGCTATTAATATATTGCTCTTCCTAAGGAACCGTCAGCCTTAGTTACTAACAATGACTACATTCATTCATCTACATTCATTATACTCATTTACCCCTAATATTTTCTCATATCTCTAGGATCGCCATCTAAGTAATGAATAGTAAAATAATGAATCTTTCTTCTTCTTTATTTAGATGAATGTAGTAATGGTATAGTTTATCTTACCGTATTCTCGTCATTACACCTCTCACACCTCGCCCTTATCAACGAGCTTTAACTGGTACGTCAACCATCGCCCTAAGTCATACCGTTCTGAGGGAATGGCTAATTGAATCATTCTACGAACGAGCATTCGATTTATTTCTCAAGAATATTTTACAATACAAAATGCCTATATAAAATCACATAAATACTAAATTAATTAAGATGTTGAAATATATAACAAAAAGGATTAAACATTATGTTTTACCAAATAATCATATAATACGCCTTAGGGAAATGGGCAGACAGTAGCAGCGAATTAGTTACTAAATGAATAACAATGGCGATTAACGTTTTGTAAAATAAAACTTGAATTTAATGCTACGCTGATAAGGGAATTTACTTTTAAATAAATTGAAATACTACTTTATTATAGATGTAACTGATGATACATATTTAATTCTTTTCTTAATTAAAACAAGGAAAGGAGATGAGAGGAAAACAAGGAAAGAAATTACTCAATGACTGAGAAAGGAGCAGTATACAATTGTACAGTGATCCGCGAGAGGGAAACATAACAGTGAGCGCACAAAACCGGGTTTTTAACAAAGAAATTGTGTTAAATTTGAATTACACTTGAACCTAAACTTAAATAATCAAAAAAGATTATGATGGTCGTGTGGCGATAACCTCTTGTTGATATAATTTACTATGGCAATCCACCCAGATGCACAACCTGTTGGGATCTGGGGGGAGTGAGAATACATTGAGACTGATAACTACATCGCAAAGTCCAACCAGCAATTACTTCTAACGGAGTAATGGGAAACGCTGTTCCTAGATCACACACAATGAAAACATCACAAGTGTAGTTTTTCAGTCTACTGTTTACTTTTTAATAAGGAACAAATTAAATTTGCTTATAATTACAGAAGACACTGTGTAATTGTGTTTGTAATTGACAAGGAGGGAGAGATAAGCACTGGACCGACTAACCGCAATTCGCGGTCTTGCCAAATTGCAGGTTAACAAACATCAGATACGTTTTGCAATATGCATAACAAGTGAAATGGAGTAAAAACCTTTGGCAGTAAAATGTTGTTACTGACGGAACAATGGTGGGAAGTTGATTGTTGAGGTTGTGGGTGGGGTGGTGGTCACGTGACGTCTCTCTCCACCGGTTGGTCGGCTGACCCCCGGACACTTCCTCTCTCATCACTGTCCATGTGAGTCAATTAGTGTTACAACACTGCACTACAAAATACTTATTATTTATTTATATCATATATTTTCATGAAGTTATTTATAATAATACATCATGTACCATTGCAACTTCATCTATAGTATTTTATTGTAGTTGGCTTAAACAAGTAAAACACAATTCTCTTATGCAAATGAAATACCATAAATAATTAGCTACTCAACCCTTAAGTAGCCCAATGTCAAAATTACAATTTTTATAATACACATAACTTGTAATAATAAACTATAAATTACAACATTTAAAATCACAATTACCAACAATACTTTAATTTGAACAAAAATAAACTCTGTCTAAAAGTTTATATCATTTTAAAAATTTTTTAATAAAATGTCTTCTGCATCTTCAAAAGTACACGTTCCTACTTTTATTCCTTGGTATATCAGAGGCACAAATATGAACAGTTATTTAAATAGTTTTATTTTTCTTAAATATGCTTTATTATTGAAAACGAAAAAATAAGCTGAAGCCTAGCAAAATTACCCAGAGCAAGAAAACAGCTCAGAGGGTTCTTGTTTATTTATTGGGTGTTCAAGTATTTCCCAACAATTCTACCGACCCCTCTTCTTTCACAACTATTCATACTGTAATTTGCTGCATCATAAATTAGACGCACTTTTTGTACATTACCTGTTCAATATTTTCTACTGATATCACACTTTAGGGCTCTATAAATCCATATAGGTTTAATTTTTAATGTTTACAATATTTTTTAGACCAGACTTACGCTGTAATACTGTATTTGGTGGCGGATTAAATAGTAGTTACATTTTGGGATACGTTTGAAAATTCTTTACCAATACAGAAGGTATCAGAAATACATTATAACTCAAGCTTATGCAATTTAACCGAACTGTAACACCACCCTTCATTGATCACAAGATCACATCCCAATAAACTGTAAAACAACCGTTTTCACCAAGGTTTGACACCCCATAATTTCTATGAATTTGCATATTATGATACGATTAAATTTTAACACAGGCCTATAAAATCTCTAACGAAATTACTTGATAGTTAAAAAAAGTATTAAAATATAATGTATCTGCTTGATGTAGTATTTAATTATATACTGATCTAGTATGTACAGTCCAAGGACACGATTTGGTCTTTTTTATACTGTGTACATGATCACGTGACCCAACACAGCAGAAGACAGTCCGATAATACAGTAGGCTAAAAGTACGGTGGTCAGCTCATCTCCATGCAGTTTGAGTTCATCTTTTAGCGTTGTTTACGGACTTTGTTTATTACTATACTACTTGATAATTTTGTAAGGAAGCCAAAACACGTCAATTAATATACAATGCAGAGGCACCGACCTGGATTTACCATTATTATAGTGTTGAAACGACTGGAAAATATGAAATATAAGGGTTTCACTCGATTTTATTTAACTAATTAATATTAGCTCCATGAATAGTAATCCATATTAATTTTCACCATAAAATACTGATTTCTGAAAAAAGAATTAAAAAACAAAACACACCAAAAACTATGTATACTACATTAATCGTATGTAGTTTTTCTCCTAGACTATAAAATATGATATAATTGTCTTCCTTCGACAATTGATAACTGAGATATTCAACAAAAAAGTTAGGTTAGTTAAGTTGTCTAATAGTAACAGATACAGTGTACCCACCAAAGTACTAGGTAACTAACCTAACCTAACTAAACTAACCTAACAACTATAAGTTAGGTTAGTTAAGTTACCTGATAGTAACAAATACAATCTACCTACCAAAATACTAGGAAACGAACCTAACTAAACTAAACTAACCTAACAACAAAAAGTTAGGTTAGTTTAGTTGTCTAATAGTAACAGATACAGTGTACCCACCAAAGTACTAGGTAACTAACCTAACCTAACTAAACTAACCTAACAACTATAAGTTAGGTTAGTTAAGTTGTCTAATAGTAACAGATACAGTGTACCCACCAAAGTACTAGGTAACTAACCTAACCTAACTAAACTAACCTAACAACTATAAGTTAGGTTAGTTAAGTTGTCTAATAGTAACAGATACAGTGTACCCACCAAAGTACTAGGTAACTAACCTAACCTAACTAAACTAACCTAACAACTATAAGTTAGGTTAGTTAAGTTGTCTAATAGTAACAGATACAGAGTACCCACCAAAGTACTAGGTAACTAACCTAACTAAACTAAACTAACCTAACAACTATAAGTTAGGTTAGTTAAGTTGTCTAATAGTATCAGATACAGTGTACCCACCAAAGTACTAGGTAACGAACCTAACTAAACTAAACTAACCTAACAACTATAAGTTAGGTTAGTTAAGTTGTCTTATAGTAACAGATACAGTGTACCCACCAAAGTACTAGGGAACGAACCTAACTAAACTAAACTAACCTAACAACAAAAAGTTCGGTTAGTTAAGTTACCTGATAGTAACAAATACAATCTACCTACAAAAATACTAGGAAACGAACCTAACTAAACTAAACTAACCTAACAACAAAAAGTTAGGTTAGTTAAGTTGTCTAATAGTAACAGATACAGTGTACCCACCAAAGTACTAGGTAACTAACCTAACTAAACTAAACTAACCTAACAACAATAAGTTAGGTTAGTTAAGTTGTCTTATAGTAACAGATACAGTGTACCCACCAAAGTACTAGGTAACTAACCTAACTAAACTAAACTAACCTAACAACAATAAGTTAGGTTAGTTAAGTTGTCTTATAGTAACAGATACAGTGTACCCACCAAAGTACTAGGTAACTAACCTAACTTAACTAACCTAACAACTATAAGTTAGGTTAGTTAAGTTGTCTAATAGTAACAGATACAGTGTACCCACCAAAGTACTAGGTAACTAACCTAACTAAACTAAACTAACCTAACAACTATAAGTTAGGTTAGTTAAGTTGTCTAATAGTATCAGATACAGTGTACCCACCAAAGTACTAGGTAACGAACCTAACTAAACTAAACTAACCTAACAACTATAAGTTAGGTTAGTTAAGTTGTCTAATAGTAACAGATACAGTGTACCCACCAAAGTACTAAGTAGTTAAATTAGACTAACCTAACAGTTTTGTTAAATATTCCACAATATTCCACACATTCCACGGTACGTTAACTCTGATATAATTAATTTTTTATATAAATTATTGCTGAAAATGTTTGACTAACTAAGTGAGAGGCGAACGCATCTAAGTTAATTTTGTTTAAGAACTGTAGAGTAATTTACGTCCCATTACGTCTAAATTAATTTTGATAAGTTTCATTCTCATAAATAAATTACACATTCATGTACACAGAAGAACTGTAGTGGATTATTTGTGGTTATTAACGAGTTGTTAAATATCATTTGATGAATAAGTAATCTCATTAAAATTAATTAAAGTTTGCTAAAAACTAAACTGTTGAAAAAAAAGATTATTTATGTTAGTTTGCTTTTTCACTTAGATTAGTTCATTGAGTTAAACAACAGAAGTGGATTATTGATAACAATTTTTGTAACGCACTTATTATTTGGTATACATATTTACGTATTCTTAAGACACCGAGCGTCAAGATATAGCGAGTATGGATTACGAATAAGTGTAGATGGACGAATGTGTTTAAATGAAACTGGGCTTTAAACAACTACGCTACCAACCAATTTAAATAGTCTATTATAAAATATCTATTTGAGATAGTATTTTATGATTACATTTTTTTTATCTTAACACACTTGTGGTGCATTGAAGAAACTAATGAGATAAGGTATACTGAAATTGGTCTGGCGTTAAATTTTTGATGAAACAAACATATTATCTTCAACAATATTAACCTAAATTGCTTACTTACTATACTTAAATATTGCCGGAAACTCCCCGACACTGTAAGGACAACTCTCACGCAGCAGCAATGTCACCTTATTGGAAAAAGTCATTATTTGGTCTGAAAGAGCGTTAAAGAGTCTAGCACCATTATAAGATAGATGACGTTGAACAAATGTAGTTTTAAGAGGTAGTGCTTTAGGATGATTGTGTGAGCGAAAGTTATAATCTTGAAAACTGGTGATAATAAAGTGGGTGATTTCTATGAAAAAAAGACAACAGAATATATATAAAGAGCTGGGAAAGGTAATATATTACTGCACTTGAAGGTTTATCTGCACGATGTCCTACTAGATGTTTTAAAGATAATTCTACAGCTCGCTTCTCTAGTCTAAAAATAAAGTTTGTTCGTACGCTCTCATGGCCCCAAACCACGACTGCTTAAGTTAAAAGTGGGTATATTATACCAAAATAACCTGTTAATACAGCATTAGTACCACAACATTTTGGCAAACATTTTAACATAACAATTACAGTACTTATCTTACTGCTAACAGCATCTATATGTACGCTACATTTTTAATTCTTGTGTATGCACCTCAAGAAACTTTACTTCCACACATGGTGCGATTTCATAATCTCAAAAAAAAGAGAAATATCTTGAGATATGATTTACTGACAAATTATTTTGTTGGAACCATTGTAAAAGAGCATTTGCGTCTTTATGTGCTTTAATTTCCAGATCCTCACGATTTCGATCACACAAGCTGAGAGACGTATCTGAAGCAAAATATCAACTTATTTATGAATTTATTGATGTATTGATAAATTTCGCATAATCATTTCTTCTTTGACCTTCATCTTAAGTGTGGCTGTTGCTCAACATTAGTTAAACGAATGGTGTCATGATTACCTTATGAAGAACTGTCTAAGTTGTGCGCTGAAATACTTAGACACATACGTTACGTATCGAGTATAATTAAAGTAATTAAATATACAAGGTCTCTCTACTTAATACTGTGTGTCTATGGGTATAGAATGTAAATGTTTTCAACCTAGAGGAGAGGGTCCGTGGAGGATGTCGCCAACATTTCAAATGACTAAGTTGAATGGACCATAATTTTTTAAACCTATTCTTATGAGTAACAGTCTGCAAGTTTGGAGTCAAAAGGTCCGCCCTATATCAGAAATGGCGACTGGTTAACGTTCTAAGCAGTTAAATTTGAATGGGAATTTGATCTGTTGTAAAAGCCAGTTATGAATCTAGGTATTTGATTAAACAAATATAACATTTTCTTTAAAGTTTTTATTGATATAATGGTATAAATAACTTATCAAAAATTACAGTTAAAATAAAAAAAAAAAAAAAAAATTTAATGTTGAATGAAGATTTGGAAATCCACTACCTTAATTTAATAACGGTTTACACAAAACACAATAAATTGTTATTGTTTTATGTTAGGTGGTTAAGTGGGAGAGATGACTCTAATAGTCCTAACTTCACAACTACAATAAAGACTTTTTTCATTTCAGTTCTAGAATTGATTATATAAACCTACAATAGATATATTAGCCAAGATAGTGCCTGATTGTCCGTCTCCAGCAAGAACTCAGCGTGTTCCAAGAAACGCCGAAACTTGTCCGTACCAAAGACAACAGCCAGACACTCTAACTCATAGATGGAAGAAGCTTTCTGTTCCTGGTGAGACAACGTCCTCGAAGCAAAAGCGATGGGCTGCCTGACCCCATCAAACTCCTGAGAAAGAACAGCAGCAATGGCGGAGGAGGCATCAGTCTGAAGGATGAATTCTCTGGTGAAATCAGGCATACGCAGGACAGGAGGTTGCATGATAGCCTCCTTGAGAGCATCAAAGGCAGTCTGCTGAGCTTGGCCCCACACAAAAGGGACACCTTTCTTTCGCAGCTCGTTCAACGGGGCAGCAAGCTCGGCCACGTTAGGGATGAAGCGACGGTAAAAATTCACCATCCCCACAAAACGGGCAATCCCCTTGGCATCTCTGGGAGGAGGAAAATCCCGAATGCCCTGGGTCCTCGCAGGATCTATGCAGACGCCTCGAGAAGAGATAGTAATATTTGTCTAATAGTAATATTTGTGGTAGTGATTTTGTTAGTTTGTGTGGCCCGCAACCACAGCTGGTTTAAACTGCATTGCATTTACATGGAGCTACACTAGAGCTCCATAATGGACCACAAAAACAGCTGATATTTTGAGGCTCAAAATTTAACATTGGATGGGAAATCTATTTGTGTATAAAGTCAATGGTTCTAGTTAACAGCCCAATTTCAAATGAACAGCTGCCAGCATCAGCTGATCCCCTTCAAAATTTGTTATGACTCTGATTGGGATCGAACTGAGAACCTTTATGAAGCTGGACTAACCAACTAAGCTACCGAAATAAGTGTCTTTTGGCCTGTCTCATTTTGGTACATGTTAAAATAATTAAAAAAGTCCTATGTGTTTATTTTTTTATGTTTATTAGTGCACTTAATCCAACTAAGCAAGTTAATCTTTTAATTACATTTTTGTAATTTCCTGTTTCACGCGTGGAAAACACAGATTCAAATTATAATGAAGTTAGTATTTCGAGGTATATTAATATTTTCGAGGCAATATTTTTATTTTCCACATTGCTTCATTTAACTACATATAACTAGATATTACTAAAAAATAAAACAAGTTTGTTACACAAACTTGTTATTTATTAGTAACTAACATATTAACATTATGACATCAATTTGTAACTCAAGAAGTAGACGTGAATTAAATAAGAATCATTTTCAATAATAATACACAACATTTTCTCATTCAAAAGCGTTAATTTACATCAAATAGTTTTACCTTCTATATCTATTTGACCCTCCTGCCCACCCACACACGTACAGTGATATTGACCCACCTGCCCACCCACACACGTGCAGTGATATTGTCCCTCCTGCCCACCCATAAACGTACAGTGATGTTGACCCACCTGCCCACCCACACACGTGCAGTGATATTAACCCTCCTGCCAACCCACACACGTGCAGTGATATTGACCCTCCTACCCACCCATACACATGCAGTGATATTGACCCTTCTGCCCACCCACACACGTGCAGTGATATTGACCCTCCTGCCCACCCACACACGTGCAGTGATATTGACCCTCCTGCCCACCCATACACGTACAATGATATTGACCCTCCTGCCCACCCATACACGTACAGTGATATTGACCTACCCGCCCAACCATACAAGTGCAGTAGCATTGACCCCCCAGCCCACCCATACACGTAGGCCTACAGTAATATTAACCCACCTGCCCACCCATACAAGTGCAGTAGCATTGACCCAACTGCCCACCCACACACGTACAGTGGTGATGACTAGCCCGTCCACCCATACATGTGCAGTGGTGAAGACCCGCCCGCCCACCCATACATGTGCAGTGGTGATGACCTTACCACAGTAGCACAGTAACATATACGTACAGTGTCACTGACCCATCCGCCCGCCCCTATACGTACAGTGGTACTGACACGTATGGTGGTTGTAAAAAGTCAGATTATACTCAAAGAAACAATACAAAAGACATTTATTCACAAAGAGAATTATATTCGTACATAAAAAAGAGTTAAACTGAGACTAAAAAATGGCTAGACATCAAAAATACATTTTACTCATTTCTCAACAATTCTAATTCACACAAAATAATTCAATAATAAAAACCATATGTTTTGTTAAAATAATAGTTTTACTGAAAAATATTTAGTCAACCAGCTGTTATTGATTTTAGAAAAAAAAAAAAATTTTCTCCAATATTATGCTGTTTGATTTCTTACAGTGGTAATGACCCTCACACTCACCAAAACACGCACAATAAAAGGTAACCTGGGTAAAGGCCCTCCACTACACATACACTTACTGTGGTGAAGGCCTTCCCACCCACCTAGACACGTTCAGTGGTAACCTAGACACCCTCTCACTCACACAAACACGCACAACGGTAAAGGCTCTCCTCTACACATACACTTACTGTGGTGAAGGCCTTCCCACCCACCTAGACACGTTCAGTGGTAATGACCCTCTCACTCACACAAACACGCACAACGGTAAAGGCTCTCCTCTACACATACACTTACTGTGGTGAAGGCCTTCCCACCCACCTAGACACGTTCAGTGGTAATGACCCTCTCACTCACACAAACACGCACAACGGTAAAGGCTCTCCTCTACACATACACTTACTGTGGTGAAGGCCTTCCCACCCACCTAGACACGTTCAGTGGTAATGACCCTCTCACTCACACAAACACGCACAACGGTAAAGGCTCTCCTCTACACATATACTTACTGTGGTGAAGGCCTTCCCACCCACCTAGACACGTTCAGTGGTAATGACCCTCACACTCACCCAAACACGTACAATGGTAAAGGCCCTCCTCTACACACAGACTTACTGTGGTAAAAGCCTTCCCACCCACCTAGACACGTACAGTGGTAATGACCCTCACACTCACCCAAACACGTACAATGGTAAAGGCCCTCCTCTACACACAGACTTACTGTGGTAAAAGCCTTCCCACCCACCTAGACACGTACAGTGGTAATGACCCTCTCACTCACACAAACACGTACAATGGTAAAGGCCCTCCTCTACACACAGACTTACTGTGGTAAAAGCCTTCCCACCCACCTAGACACGTACAGTGGTAATGACCCTCACACTCACCCAAACACGTACAATGGTAAAGGCCCTCCTCTACACACAGACTTACTGTGGTAAAAGCCTTCCCACCCACCTAGACACGTACAGTGGTAATGACCCTCACACTCACCCAAACACGTACAATGGTAAAGGCCCTCCTCTACACACAGACTTACTGTGGTAAAAGCCTTCCCACCCACCTAGACACGTACAGTGGTAATGACCCTCACACTCACCCAAACACGTACAATGGTAAAGGCTCTCCTCTACACATATACTTACTGTGGTGAAGGCCTTCCCACCCACCTAGACACGTTCAGTGGTAATGACCCTCACACTCACCCAAACACGCACAACGGTAAAGGCCCTCCTCTACACACAGACTTACTGTGGTAAAAGCCTTCCCACCCACCTAGACACGTACAGTGGTTATGACCCTCACACTAACCCAAACACGCACATCGGTAAAGGCCCTTCTCTACACATAGACTTACTGTGGTAAAGGCCCTCCCACCCACCTATACACGTTCAGTGGTAATGACCCTCACACTCACCCAAACACGCACAACGGTAAAGGCCCTCCTCTACACACAGACTTACTGTGGTAAAAGCCTTCCCACCCACCTAGACACGTACAGTGGTTATGACCCTCACACTCACCCAAACACGCACAACGGTAAAGGCCCTCCTCTACACACAGACTTACTGTGGTAAAAGCCCTCCCACCCACCTATACACGTTCAGTGGTAATGACCCTCACACTCACCCAAACACGCACATCGGTAAAGGCCCTCCTCTACACACAGACTAACTGTGGTAAAAGCCCTCTCACCTACCTATACACGTTCAGTGGTAATGACCCTCACACTCACCCAAACACGTACAACGGTAAAGGCCCTCCTCTACACACAGACTAACTGTGGTAAAAGCCCTCTCACCCACCTATACACGTTCAGTGGTAATGACCCTCACACTCACCCAAACACGCACAACGGTAAAGGCCCTCCTCTACACACAGACTAACTGTGGTAAAAGCCCTCTCACCCACCTATACACGTTCAGTGGTAATGACCCTCATACTCACCCAAACACGTACAACGGTAAAGGCCCTCCTCTACACACAGACTAACTGTGGTAAAGGCCCTCTCACCCACCTATACACGTTCAGTGGTAATAACCCTCACACTCACCCAAACACGCACAACGGTAAAGGCCCTCCTCTACACACAGACTAACTGTGGTAAAGGCCCTCTCACCCACCTATACACGTTCAGTGGTAATGACCCTCACACTCACCCAAACACGCACAACGGTAAAGGCCCTCCTCTACACACAGACTTACTGTGGTAAAGGCCCTCCCACCCACCTATACACGTACAGTGGTTATGACCCTCACACTAACCCAAACACGCACATCGGTAAAGGCCCTTCTCTACACATAGACTTACTGTGGTAAAGGCCCTCCCACCCACCTAGACACGTTCAGTGGTAATGACCCTCACACTAACCCAAACACGCACATCGGTAAAGGCCCTCCTCTACACACAGACTTACTGTGGTAAAAGCCCTCTCACCCACCTATACACGTTCAGTGGTAATGACCCTCACACTCACCCAAACACGCACAACGGTAAAGGTCCTCCTCTACACACAGACTTACTGTGGTAAAGGCCCTCCCACCCACCTATACACGAACGATGGTATGTTTAAGTTAGGTTAGTTTTGTTCCATCTCATAAGATCCACTCATATTCGTACAATGACAATGCTCACTGTACGAATATCTCTACACACGATATATAAGGAATATATGGTACAATGGGAAAATGAATAAGCTTTCGAATAAAAACAGGTTGGAACGTAAAACTTTAAAAAATGTTTAGTTAATATTTACAATCTGTTCAAATAAGTACAAATTTCACTATTAGATCTGTTGATTCTTTAAATAAACACTAGGGGACACCGTCAGTTGCTACGTTAGTGTCACTGCGGCCTGTGACCTCGGTAATGCCGGTCGGTCGTTTTCACCAGCATAAATGTAAACAGGAGTTATATTGATCAGTAAAAACACATCGTAGTGATATAAAATCATTGGATCTTTTAGAGCCAGTGGGGCAGAGCCCAGGTATTTTTTTTTTAAGTTTCTGACGTTTTCCCCACCGTCCTTGGCGAGAAACGTTTAAGTACCGATTCACTAAGGAGTTAAATATATAGATTGGTTGATTAGTGTCCAAAGATTATAAATAACGCGAGTAAAAAAAACCGCTAACATAAATCAAGAACAGTGTGTCTTTTTAGTTTCTAAACGTTAATATTTATGTTCGTAAGCTTTATTAGGTATCGTAAGTTAGCTGTTTGATTTCTTCTTGCATATCCTCATGTCTGTGTCAAGGACGGCGTTGGAGTCTTAACACGAAGCTCTTAATCTAATTTGCCGAACTTTGGATTGGAGGAGTTCAATGATTTCCAGATTAGATGCTCTATCTCACAACTAAATGCCGTGTCCGGTGTCGACAAAATTCGAGACAATTTTTTTACAGTAACAGTTCATTTTATTTTTCATCAAGAGCTGAAATCACTTTCCTAGCTAGAAATGTTCGAAAGTTTTTTGAATTAAGTTACATTATGTCGTTCTATATGTGGGCCCACGAAATCAATCATAAATCATATTGATTCCTAAATATTTAACACAATTCTGTTGAATTAGTTGAATATTGTTAGTGCCTACATTTGGACAGTTTCAAACTTAACATGTACATATTTACTTCCATTTACCTTTATTCTCCAACACTTCAGCCAATCAGATATTTAATTCAAACATTAAACAAGTATATTAAATTATTATTAGCTCAATAACATCTTTTCTAAATCACTTACAAAAATGTACTGGAAAAAAATCTGCTGAGGTAGTATCCAGTCTTCATGTATTGTAACTTAGTTGTTTTCATGGCAATGTAGTTAAATCAATATGAAAGAGGTCATTTCTATACGTCTCTCAGAAATTACTGTGGCATGACAATGGCCTTTATATTAAACACCCCCTTACCAGATGGCAGTGCCGTGATTATAGAGGCTGTGGCTTTGTCAACAGCTGATGGCAAACAGTGACAGCCCACACCTGTTATTTCCGTTCTTTGGACCCGCCTGTTTAACTCTAGTCTTCCGGATGACGGTATTTTACATCTGTTTTTATTTAGCTTCATGGTCCGATTTAGAAAATAATAAAAGAGCGTTAACACCAGTCAATTTACTTGACACTAGTTTACTTGATTTTGTTTTGGTACAAATAAAAGATCGTGCAAATAGGAATTCTAGTAGAGCACATGAAGAGGGTATGGTTGTGAAAAATTTTGATCTGTTCTGATATTCCAGATAATACTTAAATCTGCTGCCGTGAACTGCCATGATTGATGATTTATGCCAATCATAACCAATTATCAACCTGTGTCCATCAATAATAAGTGACATTCCTAAAATACAAAATGAATTGAGAAATATAAAAGATACTGCTGAACGAAGATTATATTAGTAATAATGTTGTATTGACTATTGTTATTCACAAAAATCATCTAATCCGTCGCCAGGTATCTCTGATTTCGCATTCCTGGCCAACAAACGATTATTTTGGCTAAGTGACTTCATTTTGACCCTTAGTAATTCTACTATAATGTTTGGAAAGCTGTAGGATAGTTCAACAACTTCGGAATTTTTCATCCCTAAAAATTATATCCTTATATTTCAAAGGTGAGTTCCAAATCATAGGGTAATTTTCGTACATTTAGAAACATGCAATTATTTCAAACTAATCGTTCCATATTTTCGACTTGATTAAACTAACAATCAACTTGTACTAGATTATCTTGAGTACTAGTACTTAGATTGTAGTAGATTATCTTGGGTACTAGTACTTAGATTGTAGTAGATTATCTTCTTAAACAAAATTTAAAGAAAACTAATTGTACACCTTCTCTACCCCATCTCTCGTAACAAGACTTTTTACTGTATACCCACTGAAAACTTGTCTTTACTGTCCGCCTACCCCCACCCCTTATTCAAACACTACTCTTTCTGCCCACCCGCCCTTCCCTCGTAACAGACCTTTTACTGTATACCCACGATTCCTGCAAACTTGTCTTTACTGTCCGCTTACCCACCCCCTTCTTCAAAGACTACTCTTTCTGCCCACTCACCCTTCCCTCGTAACAGACCTTTTACTGTATACCCACCATTCCTGCAAACTTGTCTTTACTGTCCGCTTACCCAAACCCTTCTTCAAAGACTACTCTTTCTGCCCACTCACCCTTCCCTCGTAACAGACCTTTTACTGTATACCCACCATTCCTGCAAACTTGTCTTTACTGTCCGCTTACCCAAACCCTTCTTCAAAGACTACTCTTTCTGCCCACTCACCCTTCCCTCGTAACAGACCTTTTACTGTATACCCACCATTCCTGCAAACTTGTCTTTACTGTCCGCTTACCCACCCCCTTCTTCAAAGACTACTCTTTCTGCCCACCCGCCCTTCCCTCGTAACAGACCTTTTACTGTATACCCACGATTCCTGCAAACTTGTCTTTACTGTCCGCTTACCCACCCCCTTCTTCAAAGACTACTCTTTCTGCCCACTCACCCTTCCCTCGTAACAGACCTTTTACTGTATACCCACCATTCCTGCAAACTTGTCTTTACTGTCCGCTTACCCAAACCCTTCTTCAAAGACTACTCTTTCTGCCCACTCACCCTTCCCTCGTAACAGACCTTTTACTGTATACCCACCATTCCTGCAAACTTGTCTTTACTGTCCGCTTACCCAAACCCTTCTTCAAAGACTACTCTTTCTGCCCACTCACCCTTCCCTCGTAACAGACCTTTTACTGTATACCCACCATTCCTGCAAACTTGTCTTTACTGTCCGCTTACCCACCCCCTTCTTCAAAGACTACTCTTTCTGCCCACCCGCCCTTCCCTCGTAACAGACCTTTTACTGTATACCCACCATTCCTGCAAACTTGTCTTTACTGTCCGCTTACCCAGCCCCTTCTTCAAAGACTACTCTTTCTGCCCACTCACCCTTCCCTCGTAACAGACCTTTTACTGTATACCCACCATTCCTGCAAACTTGTCTTTACTGTCCGCTTACCCAAACCCTTCTTCAAAGACTACTCTTTCTGCCCACTCACCCTTCCCTCGTAACAGACCTTTTACTGTATACCCACCATTCCTGCAAACTTGTCTTTACTGTCCGCTTACCCACACCCTTCTTCAAACACTACTCTTTCTGGCCACCCACCTTCCTCCGAAACAGTCTTTACCTTACATCCACCTCTCCTACAAACTCGTCCTGCAAAATCAATCTACTTGAAATTATTTAAAAACAAATTAAACTGACTTTCCAGATAAACCAGAATAGAGTTAAACCCATATGTAAATTAAAGTTTAAAATTAGAAGTACGTTGTTAAATATATAATTAGGAATACAGGCTACCTTGTACAAGAGTTACAAGAAAGCCATATTTAAAAATGAATGGGAATAATTGAATGAGATATTTATTGGAACTTTTTGTTAGCATGAGGTCTTTGGCCAATGTAAGTTGGCCACTTCAACCTCATGCGTGCTATTCACGCTACATTCACACCAGTTTCTTCTGTGCCTTCAATATTACAACGATGGGCTGGGCCTGCGCAACATCAAACCACACGGTTGACAGCAGTTGGGTGTCAAATGCTGCTTTTTAAGTGCTGTTAAAAACAGAAACAATACAGTGTATTTGAATTCTAATCAGGTTAAATGAAAATTTTCATTTATTTTAAAACTGTCTTCTTCTCGTGGGAAATAAATAGCCTACTAACGAATAATATCAATTGTTCTAGAATCTAGACAATGTACTGATACCAACAAAGAGCAATATCAGTTGCTGTAAAATAATGATTGCCATTATTTCGTCGTTTTAGATGGAACAATGTCCTGGGGTCAGAGTGTGATTATTCTTAAAAGGTATTTATCAGACAAACGAGCAGGTGCTAATACCTCCCCTTCTAAACACTTTGCATACAACTGTTTCTCAACCACCCCCACCATTTCGTCGTCGTTTCAGAGAGAACAATGTCCTCGGGTCACGGTGTAATTACTGTCAAGAGGTATTTATCAGTCCAACGAGCAGGTGCCGGGATCTGCCCATTCTAAGTAGTTCGCACACAACTATAGCTTAACCACCCTCGCTATTCCGTCCTCTTGTCAGACGCATCTGGGGTCAAGGTGTAATTACTGTCAAGAGGTATTTATCATCCCACCGAGCAGGTGCCGGGATCTCCCATTCTAAGTAGTTCTCACACAACTGTAGCTCAACCACCCTCGCAATTCCGTCCTCTTGTCAGACGCATCTGGTGTCAGGTTGTAATTACTGTCAAGAGGTATTTATCAGCCCACCGAGCAGGTGCCGGGATCTCCCATTCTAAGTAGTTCTCACACAACTGTAGCTCAACCACCCTCGCAATTCCGTCCTCTTGTCAGACGCATCTGGTGTCAAGTTGTAATTACTGTCAAGAGGTATTTATCAGCCCACCGAGCAGGTGCCGGGATCTCCCATTCTAAGTAGTTCGCACACAACTATAGCTCAACCACCCTCGCAATTCCGTCCTCTTGTCAGACGCATCTGGGGTCAAGGTGTAATTACTGTCAAGAGGTATTTATCAGCCCACCGAGCAGGTGCCGAGATCTGCCCATTCTAAGTAGTTCGCACACAACTATAGCTTAACCACCCTCGCAATTCCGTCCTCTTGTCAGACGCATCTGGGGTCAAGGTGTAATTACTGTCAAGAGGTATTTATCATCCCACCGAGCAGGTGCCGGGATCTCCCATTCTAAGTAGTTCTCACACAACTGTAGCTCAACCACCCTCGCAATTCCGTCCTCTTGTCAGACGCATCTGGTGTCAAGTTGTAATTACTGTCAAGAGGTATTTATCAGCCCACCGAGCAGGTGCCGGGATCTCCCATTCTAAGTAGTTCGCACACAACTATAGCTCAACCACCCTCGCAATTCCGTCCTCTTGTCAGACGCATCTGGTGTCAAGTTGTAATTACTGTCAAGAGGTATTTATCAGCCCACCGAGCAGGTGCCGGGATCTCCCATTCTAAGTAGTTCGCACACAACTAAAGCTCAACCACCCTCGCAATTCCGTCCTCTTGTCAGACGCATCTGGGGTCAAGGTGTAATTACTGTCAAGAGGTATTTATCAGCCCACCGAGCAGGTGCCGGGATCTCCCATTCTAAGTAGTTCACACACAACTGTAGCTCAACTACCCTCGCCATTCCGCCCTCTTGTCAGACGCATCTGGGGTCAAGGTGTAATTACTGTCAAGAGGTATTTATCAGCCCACCGAGCAGGTGCCGGGATCTCCCATTCTAAGTAGTTCGCACACAACTGTAGCTCAACTACCCTCGCCATTCCGTCGTCTTGTCAGACGCATCTGGTGTCAAGGTGTAATTACTGTCGAGAGGTATTTATCAGCCCACCGAGCAGGTGCCGGGATCTCCCATTCTAAGTATAGTTCACACACAACTGTAGCTCAACTACCCTCGCCATTCCGTCGTCTTGTCAGACGCATCTGGTGTCAAGGTGTAATTACTGTCAAGAGGTATTTATCAGCCCACCGAGCAGGTGCCGGGATCTCCCATTCTAAGTATAGTTCACACACAACTGTAGCTCAACTACCCTCGCCATTCCGTCGTCTTGTCAGACGCATCTGGTGTCAAGGTGTAATTACTGTCAAGAGGTATTTATCAGCCCACCGAGCAGGTGCCGGGATCTCCCATTCTAAGTATAGTTCACACACAACTGTAGCTCAACTACCCTCGCCATTCCGTCGTCTTGTCAGACGCATCTGGTGTCAAGGTGTAATTACTGTCAAGAGGTATTTATCAGCCCACCGAGCAGGTGCCGGGATCTCCCATTCTAAGTAGTTCGCACACAACTGTAGTTCAACCACCCTCGCCATTCCGTCGTCTTGTCAGACGCATCTGGTGTCAAGTTGTAATTACTGTAAGAGGTATTTATCAACCCACCGAGCAGGTGCCGGGATCTCCCATTCTAAGTAGTTCACACAACTGTAGCTCAACTACCCTCGCCATTCCGTCGTCTTGTTAGATGCACCTGGAATCAAGATGTAGTTACTGATGTTACTGTGGAGAGGTATTATCAGGCCAACGCACAGGTGCCGGGATCTCCTCTCCTAAAAAGTAGTTCGTAAACAGCTGGTTCCCAGCAATCGTCGCAGATTTTATCACTTCGTTATAACTGCCAAAATAGGTCTACATCCTACCCAATAAATATGTATGAAGTTGCTGACGCATTCTTCAAACTGGTACTCCAAATAAGTGTTAATTTACTGCTATCGGACAATTAGATCCACTTCACGTGCCATGCGGTAGTGTTAATTTACTGCTATCGGACAATTAGATCCACTTCACGTGCCATGCGGTAGTGTTAATTTACTGCTATCGGACAATTAGATCCACTTCACGTGCCATGCGGTAGTGTTAATTTACTGCTATCGGACAATTAGATCCACTTCACGTGCCATGCGGTAGTGTTAATTATTGTTATTTTTTTTGTCCATTCAGTAAAAGCTTGTTTCTAAAGGAGCACCACGCATTATTTTCCCTGGGTAGTGAATTTTTGTGTTCCGTCAAGATTCAGATGAAATTATAATTAGATAAACGTTCATCCTAACTATAATTTCGTTAGATCGGAGGCTAATAGAACTGCATTAAGACAATTGCATTTACAATCTCGTCGTCCGATTCATCGTTAAATTTCATCTCGTCGTCTTGCATAGTAAGTAGTCCTAGGCTTACATAAAAAAAAATTACATGCAGACAATTACAGACGTGCAGGATAGAAGGTACTTGGTATTTTATTACTTCCAGAGTTAGTTAAATATTTTATACTACCACACAGGTTCTACTAGCCTAATACAATTGATTTTATTAGCTAATCATTGAAAATACACTGTGTATAAAAATTAAATTAAGAGAATTTCTAGTAAAAAACGAACCAAAACCAAGTGTGACAAATCAGATAATTATGAGAATTCACATTAAAATTAGTCAAAGTATTCTTGGACACATTATTCTGCAAAATATTAATTTTGTTACAATTAATTCATATATGAAATGATCACATAACACAAAGCAAACAAAGTATCGCATCAAGCACTTTATAGAAATTATTCGTGGTTGCAAATAGCAATGTGGTTGCTGTCATTTACAAAATATCCATTAGTACAGTTCAAGAGAACTTGAATAAAGCGAAAATGTCCAACTATTGTTAATTAAATCGATGTTCATAACTAAAATTTCAGTTATCTGGGCACTTACTAAATAAAATACCATTACAGTAAATTGAAAATTATAATTCTATTTCATCAAAAAAGTACTTAAGTTTAATTAAATAATGTTCCCAAGATATATGAAATATACTAACATTTTTATTATTTTAACAATATTTCTAACCCAACCGTTTCAGTTACTTATTTTTTTTTTATCCATGACCTATTAATTCTAGTTTCTCAAGTTACTAGGAGATAAAGAAATTAAAATATTTTGAAGACTACCACTCATATAGCTCTTTTGTTCATGTTTTATTTTTAAAGAGTTTTGCAGTACTTAAAACATAATGATTAAATAAAGGTATCATTTTTATAGATTTTTGGTCATCACAAACATACCAATAATTTTTTTAAATAGCAACACCCTCGAACCAATTCATCATCATTACAGAATACTGAAAGACATAATGTATACCTTATTAGTCTCAGTAGATCGAAGCTACCTTATTTTCATTCCAGTGCATAACTTCTCTGTAAACTGATATTTTATTTTAAACTTATAAATTATTCCCATTTATACTCTCTTGGTTAGCTAAATTTAAATATTTAAACAAATGTCTAAATAGTATCTATATATATATATATATATATATATATATATATATATATATATATCTACAGTTATCATTTTTATTCTACTGCAGATAACATTTCAATGCTCAATACATTTATTTACATATAACTAATTCATTCTAAAATAGATCTGAGTGCATTTCTTGTCCTTCCTACAACATTATCATTGTAACATATACGGTACACCCTCGATTTAATGGACTTGATGGGATAGCTCTAGTCCGTTAAGGCCGATTGTCCGTTAAATCAGAGTATATTCAACAAAACTATTATGAGACTGCCACAGTTTAATCAAAACTAACTGTGATGATGCCAGGAAATTGATAACTCAAAGATTAATGAAATATAGAAATAAAAATGGTATAAAAGTGATTTACCTACACATTTTATAAATTAAAAGTTTTCTTTCTATAAAAATTCCTTAATAAGCTTAATTCAGAAATAAATAAAATTTTAGATAGTGTATTTTTTTAGTGAGCAGCTGTAAGCTGTCCGTTAAATCCGAAGTCTGCTAAATCGGGATCCGTTAAAACGAGGGTTTACTGTATTTACTGCCAATTTATAAATATTTCAAATAAATGTACTGTATACATTTCATGCTAATAATATTAGGAAAATAGAGATTGTACAACAACCAATTGATATGAGAGTTACCAGAGGAACAAATCTTCATCATTTTCTATAACGTGACAGTCACTTAATTATAGAACTAGAGTTTTACCTTTACAGTGCTTAATTACTGTGAGCCAACACACCCCTGGGTGGATCTGGTGTTAATATGTTGAACGAAATAGTATGTAAGAATGACAGGTATTTTGGATTACCATTGTGAGCTTTGGACCACTGAGATACCAATTTAAAATAAAGTTGTTGCCACAGTAGAGATGTTTACTGTGGCACCCACCCATACAGTGGTGGTATTGACTCACCCGATCGCTCATTCAGGTGGTGCTACTGAGAACCTTTAAAACACCTATCACTCTTAAAGTGATTAATATAAGAAAAGACCATGAGGCCTTAACTTCGCTTTTTTGTAAATATTTATTTACGAATTCATTTATATTACTTTCTATACACGAGCAGTGGTATCAACCCAACCCTACACTTGCCGTGGAGACCCACCCACCCATACACGTGCTATAGTATTGAAAACAAATAATTATTTCACATTGTTTAATATTGCTTTGGAGGAGCTGGTGGGTGAGCGGTCATACGCCGCCAGGACTTTGAGCACATATTAGAGATAGCACAGTTTTAAATCCTGTCCAGGAATTTTTTATCAGTAATGTTCTCCTTAAACTGTACGTACAGTGGCACTGTAATCAGACCCTGTCACTTAAAACTTCCAGACGACAAGTACCACAGTGTCTTAGAGAATTACTTCTTTGAAATCTTTGACTGTATCTGACTATAGGATAAATAGATGAGTATATTTATGCGAACGCAGTGGAAAGCCCACCCACCCATACACATAGAGTGGTATTGACCCAGCCGCTTACCTATACACATACAGGTTGCTCTTATTATGTTAATATTAATAATATATTAATCTTATTATATCGGGGTAATTGTAATAAAATTACGTGTAGGGTAATTTTGCTTCCATACAAAAATTACCACTGTACGTGTATGGGTGGGCAGGTGGGTCAGTAACACTATTCATGTATGGGTGAGCGGTTGGGTCAGTAACACTTTATGTTTATGCATGTAAGGAACATCAAAAAAATTATTGAATTGGCTGTTTATGTTGACCAATTCAACTTTTAAATAATAGTCAACATTATTTAAAAGTTGAAATCTTAAATAATGTTAAATTTTTTTAATTTCAAAATTATTTCTCAAGTCTCTAAAAGCGATCAAATCAGGGATTGATTTCTCAGGGAAGGGTTTTGAGTCCCTTATTATATTCACTGTTTATAGCTGATATTAATACTATTCAATTGATTGACTGCAACCTTTGCAGATCATACATCAACATTGGCCTTTCATCAGTGTTCATTTATGATGTCACAAATCTTACAAGGCACTTTGAATTAAAAATGTGATTGGCTAAACCTCTGGAGAATAAAAGTAAATCTAAATATGCTAAGTTTACTCTAAAATTGTCCAAATGTAGACCTAAACTATATTGAACTATCTCAACGGAATGAGGTTAAATATTAGAAGTCCATATACGAGAAGATAGACAACTGACATGACGAACTCATACATGGAACAAATGAATGTTCCAAAATTCAAATTTTCGATCTTGTTCTGGCTATTTAGAATGTTTGGCTCTCTACGGAAAATAAGCCTCTCTTGTACAAAATTGTCTTGAAGCCTTTGTGGTCGTATGGCATTCAATTGTGGGGCACATCAAACTCTAATTTGCAAATAATTCAAGACTTTCAGTCCTAAGTGCTGCGGACAATACTTCAAGCCCGATGGTATGTCTCCAATGTCATCATTCACAGAGATACGATAAATTCCATATGTGTAAGAAGAAATAGCAAAGTGTAGCTTACGTTAACTATCAAAGCTTGAAGAGCATCAAAATCACCTTGCTATGACTCTGCTGGATACTAGCCAACGAGTTTAAAGGCTGAAGAGACATGATTTTCTTGATTTATGAAATCGTTTTTGAGATATCCATGTTGTTTATGGTCTTTAGAACCATAGTCCTTTATTATTGTAAATACTGAATAAATGTTAAGATCTCACTAACCAATCAAACTATTGGCACAATTATTCCTATTATATGAGATCTATTGTGTGAGGAGTTTAGGACAGATAATAGGTATATTATAAGTATTATTAGTTTATTAGTGTAATAATGATAATGTATAAAAGATAAGGTTTAATAATATAAGTGTGCAGTAGATATAGGAGTAGGTAGTATTAGGAAATAGGGAGTATAGGTTATTAGGCAATTGACAGTGGCTTGGCAGTTGTTTGGTAAACGTGGAGCTTCTACAGTTTGGGGAAGCCTGGGGCTGGCTGAGAGAGTTGGTTGAAGGTGGAGAAGTTCGACTGTGAGTGCTGCTGAGGGGAGATTTGACCAGTCAACAACGCCAGGAGAATTTGACTGGTTGCTAGGGGTGAAGCATGTCTCTACACCACTCTCTTTGACCTATGCTTTGAAGAGCCTGTCTCTGGGGTCAGGTTGGTGACCATCTTAGGAAGTCTGTACTAATAACTTTTCAGGCCACTGTTAATTGATATTCCTTGGTGTAATGTTGTATTTGTTAGGTTTTAATATTTTAGATTAAAGATTGTTATTTACCATCTGAGCACCATCTGGCTACATCACTATTGGAGATGTTGAGACTACTCTTAGTGTTTTAGACATTGTAGGTTCTTGTAAGTCTCATCACAATTGTAAGTAGTAAATAATAAAAGGTTATATGCCATTTTAAACACTTAAGGCCCCCATCCACTATCCAACTTGGTCCGACAGACCAGTCCGTACCAGGTTTGCTTACGGTTGGAACACACAAATGTTTGATCTAGCGGGTCTCCACACACTATCCAACTTGGTCTGTCGCACAAGTCCCCAACCCGGCGCGTGAGATGTTTGCCCGACAAAAGTCAGGTACGTCGCATCCCACATATTATCGAACCAGTCTCGTACCTACCTTTCTAGAGATCATGTCGTCTGGTGTTTTATGTATGTCGAAAATTGTTTTGTGTATAGTAGTATAGTGTTAAAAAGTGTATAGTTTTGTGAATTGGACTGGAACAATGGATGATAGGCAACGTTTGGCCGCTGCAATGTTACTATTAGACGAAGCTGGCGTGTTTATTCCAAAGAAACCAAAAAGGAAACATAGGTGCTGGGTTAAAAGTTGGCTTAAAAAAAGAAATGAATATTCACATATGAATTTACTTTTAGAACTAAAAGAAAATAACCCGTATGACTTTAAGAACTATTTACGAATGACAGAAGATGAATATAAGTACCTAATTGATATATTGTCACCTTTAATCCAGAAAAAGAATACAGTGTTAAGAGAATCTATTCCAGTGGAGGATAGACTTGCTGTCACCTTGCGGTACTTGGCAACTGGTAGAAGTTTCGAAGACCTCAAATTCTCAGCAATAATATCTGCTCAATCACTTGGCAGAATTATTCCGGAAACGTGCAGAGCAATTTATCAAGCCTTAAGGGAGACATACTTAAAGGTAGGTCTATAGTGGTGTATTTACAAACACCATAAACCAATTATTTTATAGTAAATCATTACTCTTCTTTGTTCTCTTTTTTCTAGCTATAGTATAAGTCATATATTATTATGATACAGTTAAATATAATATTTGATAATTGGAGAGATAAACTAAAAATTTATGTTTTGAATAAAAAAACATCGTTTATTACTAATAAGGATTACAAATTGGAAATTTTTCTTACAATGGCTGCATATAGTTTACATCGTAATCAGGAGAAACTGCAGACAAATTTGTATACCTACTGTCAGTATTGTACTCCATTACAACATAAGGATTAACAGTGTTTCCTGAAACGCTACTAACACTACTCGCTGGCGTGGTTGACTTGTAATTATCCAATTTGGATAATAGCACTGTAACTTGTAATTTGGAATAGCACTGTCCGAAATACAAGTATATTCTGTTAGTTTGTCAAGTAAACCCTTGTACAGAGTGTCGTTGATAAGTTTCTCCGCGTAGATTTTCTGATTGTCACTCATTTTCCGTAACTTAGCTGCCACAGACTTTCCTACAGCGTCAAACTCGTCTTCATGCTTCTGCATAGCTGTCAATGCGGCGTGTATCAAAGTTTCCCTTTGATTATCCATTTCAGCAATGCGAGAACGAGGTTTCTTCTTCATTGGAAGTTCTTCTGCTAATTTTCGTGTAATTGTTGAAGTTGGGGTTGAAACCATTGACTGAAAAGAAGAAAAGTAGGTAGGAGAAAGCTATTATATGAACAACGATTTTAGGTGTGGTCGTTCGAGAACAAGGAACAGTGACAATTACAGGGTAGGATAAAGAATTGAAATAAATCACACACAATAGTGTAGGGCTATTTGTAATTTTATGTGGTAAATAAGAAAAATAAAATAAAGCTAATGTGTATTTAAAAATATTCCAGAAATAATAGTTAAATACTGGACCGGTAGTAATACATTTGTATTAAATTACCGTAAATAAAGTGTTATTCAAAAATAACAGTAAGAATTCAAAATTATTTTAAAAAAGTACCTATTTAATTTTGAGAAAAATATTACTCCGAGAAAGTTGGGATTTCTGGTATTGTTTATTATTATTATTAATAATAATAACTAATATGACACAATGTTTTCAGTTTCCAACAACACCTGGAGAGTGGCTGGAGGTAGCCTCAGCTTTTGAAAAGATGTGGAACTTCCCTAATTGTGGAGGAGCGATTGATGGGAAACACGTTGCTATTGTATGCCCCCCTAACAGCGGGTCCATGTATTACAACTACAAGGGGTACTACAGCATTGTTCTATTGGGATTAGTAGACGCTAATTACAAATTTGTAATGGCCGACGTTGGTGTTAACGGAAGAATATCTGATGGAGGTGTCATAGAAATGACAGAATTTTTTGCCAGGCTGAAAAACAATGAACTGAATTTACCAAACACTACACAAACAACGGGTCAGTTGAATTTTACGTTCTTAGGTGACTCTGCATTTAGCCTTAGGCCAGACGTATTAAAACCTTTTCCTCAAAAGGGGATAACTTACGACGAGCTAATATTCAATTACAGGCTGTCCAGGGGAAGGCGTGTAGGGAGAACGCATTTGGAATTATGGCTTCTCGTTTTCGGGTTTTCCACACAACTATCAACATGAAGCCTAATAAAGTACAAGATGTAGTGTTAGCTTGCATAGTTTTGCACAACTTTCTACGCCGTAACGGTAGTTACATTACGCGTTCTTCAGTGGACAGTGAAGACCCAACAAATGGCTGCATCATTGACGGTGAATGGAGGGGGGAGACTATACCACAAAATGCGTATGTAAATCTACAGGGCCTGTCAGCAAGAAGATTAACAGAAATGGCAAAGAAAAGTAGACAAGACTATTTGGAGTATTTCTGTGGAATTGGTTCAGTTGAATGGCAAGACAAGATGGTTGCGTAGGCTGTTGTACACAAAACAAACGGTACAATTTTAATGTAATGTCATTGTAAATCTCATAACATATAAAGTATACATGAAACATAGTATTTTTATTAAATGAAAAAATACCTCTTGCCGGTATGTACTATGTTTGGTGGTCCATAAGTAATTTTGGCACTCACCAATAAAATAAAAATAACTTTTTTCGTATATTTCTACTTTTAGTTAAAGTCGAAATACACGAAAAAGTTTATTTTTATTTTATTAGTGAGTGCCAAAATTACTTATGAGAAAATACCTTTCATAAAAAATAAATTTTACCTGACAGCTAGCACAAACTTTCTTACATAATGTGTAGCTTAAAAGACAATAACTGTTTTTTTTCTAATTTTTTATTACTACTTAGCCAAATTGGTAACAACGGAAATAATCGTATGACAAGCAATATTACAAGCCTGGTTTACACGATGCGAGGAGTACACAGGTAATGTATTAACTCAATGTTTGTTCTCATCCAGGAACTCGGCTACTTAACTCGCATCGAATAAACCAGGCTTAAAAAAATCAAACTGGATAAAAATATGACGTTTTCGTTTTTTTTTTTTTTTTGGTTTTTTTTTACTAGCCCACAGTTTTATGCCAAATATGAATCAAACATCTTGTTCCGTTTCAAAATAGTGGCCATTTAAAAAAAATTACAAAATTTCATGAAAAGTGTTATTTTTGCGGATAATAACTTCTATAATTACCTCAGATTGTGGTGTTTGCAAGATTTGGTCATCAAGGGCGTCATCTTCCTGTGTGCACATGTCTTCCTTCGCAACTGTACTAGTAGATGATAAAGTACATTTGCTTTTCTTCGGCAATTCATGTGCCACTGTAAATTCCAATAGATCGAAGTACCATAGTTTAGGAGTGTACACATCTTCCGTACCTGCTCCACTTGTCATGGAGGCATGTACTTTACCAAGTTCTCTCCTAAAGCTGCTTCGAATGTTTTCTATTCTCTTCTTTATGAACCCAATTGTGACGTCAGGTATTGCAGTTTTTGTGAATTCTAGGAGGTCTCGCATAGCTAAATCCCTCTTTTGCTTGTTATGGTATTCCTTCGATGATACTTTCCACAAACAAGGTGCGTTTCTGTAAGTTTCTATGAACTCTGTCAAAAATGTAGGATTCATAAATTTACAAACCATAGCTTTCTCCGCATCTGTAGTCTTCAATTTCTTCGCCGGTATAGGCTCAGTGTGATCTTGTTCCGTTTCTTCAATGTCCTCCATAGTGCAATGAAATGTTCAATACACACAAACAAATGAATACGCACAGGTGACTGTCACGGGACGTCGCTCGCAACTGGCTTGTCCTGTGTCCGCCACCGCACCCTCGGTACGGCTCAAATCGGTTTGTAGCCCCCACACACTGTCCAACACGGTGCGGGGAACCATTGTCGTCGCACGGTTGGCGCCTGTTTTTCAGCCAGCTGGAAAACCTCCGGTACGGCCAACTCGGTATGGTACGGTTCGTTCATCACCACACACCATCAAACCACAGCCCAACCCGGCCGGCTATCGGACCAAGTTGGGTGAAATCACGGACCAAGTTGGATAGTGGATGGGGGCCTTTAGTTAACAAACATAGTTATGTCAAGATATTTATTTACAAAATATGGTTAGGTTCTAAATTTATTAGACAAAATAAGTGTTTTACGCATATATTTGTTATTAAAATTAATATTAAAACTGGTTTCCTTTATATTTTATGAAATACAGAATCCTATTTACAATCAGTTTTTAGGGTTAAATTTTCTACATTTTCAAATGTTGCTCCCTCAAATTATGTATTTATAGCAAGTCTCACTAGTCAGTATCATAATATTATCAAATAAAATTTTACTTATGTTGTTTTTATAATTTATGTATACTGGAGATTTCAAATAAATAAACTGATATATCCATTAAAAATACACAATAAATAAGTCATAAATCTTTTACTGGGCCTTAATTTTAATCACCAGTCATGCTTTGGGTACATCAATAACAGGTATACAGAACATGTGTTAAATCTATGTTTTATATTATTTGATCCAATAAAGAGTCAGAGAACCCGTCAGAAATACACTCATGGACACTGTAGTAGTACTTGGCGAAAAGAATATAGTACTTGGGGTTTGACTTCAACTTTAACTTGTTTGGAAGATAAGTGAATAACTGCATTCAACTGTAGAAAAGATCGCTTTTGAAAATGAATTAGAATGTGATGGAAAATTTATCACTATAAAATGTTAATCCTTTGAACCTTAATTCAATACAGAGTTACTGCTGTTAAATTGTCCATTGTTATGTAACTTTTATATAACTGGCTGTTATAGGTAGTGAACTGTCATTTGCGTCATCGGAGCTTGAGAGGAGAGTGTGAACGCTGCAGTCCCGGGTGGGGAGTAGTGAAGGCCTGCGCCCCTCCTGCGCACACAGTTTGTCAGCCCTGCAAGCCTGGCAGCTACTCCCCACACCACTCTTATTTGGCACCATGTTGGCCCTGCTCTCGCTGTGGTCCTGGCTTGTACGAGGCACATCCTTGCACACCTTCTAGAGACACTGTATGTGACAGCTGTCAACGACTCAAGGACCTCAACATCACCAGACATTGCCACTGATAACATCTACTACAGAGAAGGAAGAAACACAAGTTGTTTTCTTACAGCCGCAGCAAACGCATCAGTAGCCGGTAGACAGCACGTTGCTCGAGGTGGGACGAAAATAGTTACAGAGGATCAGATAAGTCTCCTCTCCTCTACCAGAGTCTGCAGCCGATGTGTGAGACAGAGTTTAGGGTAAATGTGAAATAGGAGGGAGATCAAGAGAGAATGATGAAAGGGGTTTGGAGAAGGTAGGATATGGAGAGAATGGCGATAGTGCTGCCGTTGCTTTCCGCCACAAGAACTAATTACGTGAAACACATTCAGTGCACTATTATATACAACCTCTGTTTCTTTATTCTCTGTGCTGCTACAGTCTAAATAAGACATACATTCAAAGCAAATTTTAAAACTATTTTATTTAAAGCAACAAAACATTCAGTTTAAATATCAATCTGAAATGAAAAGGCAATTATACAAATAATGTTCAAAATAAGTTAACTTTAATGTCTATTTATTAAAAAAATAGACAAATATAAAAAACTGTACTTGAAATATGACGATGTTTTATAGGAATTGTTTAAGTACAGTTACTATAAAACACATATTGTTCCTACAATTATGTGATCTATGCATATCCTTAACTATTTATTTTATGGGATAAATAAATAAAATACTTTGTTAACAGATTAAAAAGTCTTGTTTGATTACTTTTAGATATAACTGTAACTGTACAAAAGATTACACATTCCTTTTTACTTAATCTAGAAACATCATATCATAATCCTTTATCTTTTCATAACAATATAATTTTAGTTCTAAAACTACGATGCCTAAATTATTAATCTAATTTCCTTAACCACATTTTACTTTTAAATCCCATATGCAAACACCAACCTTTCCTGTGAAACATATTACCAGATTTTCTCCCTCCTTGGGTGCTCATATATTAAATAAACAATTAAAACAATATTTTTACTGCCTACTCTCATTTACAGCTTGGCTTAAATACACAACGGAGTCAAGAATCGTAGAAGTTGAGTTGGTAATTGATAAATTAGTATACTGGCAGAACAAACACTTCATAATCATCTTAAAATAAAATGACTGAAATATTCATATCTAAATGAAAATGAAGATTGGAAAAAAGAGCTCTTTGTTTTATATACATTGGTAACGACCCAACCATCCACCCCAACCATCCACCACATACAGTGATATACATGTACAGAAATCCTTTTAATTGCTGAAGGACTTCCTTTTTTAAAAATTTCTTCAGCAAGTCCTTTGAAAGTTAACAGACACAGAAAAAGTAAAATAATCATGGAGATATTTCAAGGCCACTGGCATCTTCAGTAGACTCATGGACCATCACAGAAGAGGATCAATGGAAGACTTGGCCTTGAAATATCTCTATGATTGTTTTATTATCTTTTTTGTGAGTGTTAATTTTCTTTTTTGTTGAGTGCTAATTTTTACATAGCCTGCTTTCCCGTCCTAAAGAAAACCTAAATGATTCAAGCACCTGCAATATGTGAAAACAAAACTTGTATTTGTTGAAACCATTTTAGATTTATGAGTTTCACCAATCAAATCTTATTAAAGATGCAATATACAAACATTTTCAAGTTCCAAGGTGTACCAAACTTTAATATAATTTTATAAGACAGTCTTACAATACAATATATTTCAGAAATAATTGGCTTTTTAGTCAAAACTATTATTCATACACATAATCAATTCAAACAAAAAGATCCAACTATCTGAAACTGAGTAATACTCAAACAGCATTCTCCACATGACTTTCCGATGGGTTGAGTAATAGTGTAATTGTCAATTGAATGTATCATGTTTACTCCTTCTTTTATTTATTACTTTTGTTTGTTCATATTTATTATTTATCATACAATAGGTTATACATAAACCTATTGAATGATAAAAAAGTTGAGAAATGTTAACTAAACTGACAACTGTACTGTTTATGTTCGAAATAAGCTGTTTTAAAATAAACTTAGTATTCCTATTTGCACATTTATTAAAAAAGAAGTCCTACGTTATATTTACATATTGTAAGCAATGATTTAGAAACAAATTCTCACTTAATCCACTTAACTGCACTTGGAATGCTGGTTGTAATACAAAATGATTTATCTTGGATCAGCTTTTTAAATTAGATATCAAACTTTAGATGCTGCTTTGAAAAATGGTTTTCATCCAATTTTTTGTACTCCTAATTTTCTGCTGTGGATTGGCTCAAGAGTTAGTAGGAGGGGTTCTATGTACTTGAAAATAGTTTATTAATCTTTTTCAATAAATGCAATTGATTATTTACAAAAAATAAACTTATTTTGATTAAGACAAATAAATTAAATTTCTTGATGTTTGAAGAAACCTATTTTGTAAGGCCTCAAAAATACACAATGTTTTTGGAAATATTGAGAATTTTAAAATTATTTTAATTAAAGTTACTCATTAAGAAGTAATTATTATATTGGAGAGATAGGACATCAGCAAACTTACCTTAGAAGACAAGTTCACTAATGCCAGAGTAGTAGTAACAAACACAAAATAAACATATAATCACATAAACTTTCTTCAGGTGAGTAAAGAGCTGAAGAAAGTGTCAGTGGCACAGAATATTTGTGTGATTTTGTGTATGTTACTACTACTCTGGTGTTAGTGAACTTGTCTTCTAAGGTAAGTTTGCTGATGTCCTGTCTCTCCAATATAATAATTCCTGGCCTAGTGCCCTTAAACCTAACATAAAATTATTAAGAAGTAAGTATTTTATTATTTACTAATAAAGACTCCAATAAAGAACTTGAAAAAGAAAATTGATTTGATCGATAAGTAACAAACCTACATTTTTAAGAATATTTTGCTGCAATCGTGAATGTTATTAACAAAAGTTTAAACTAGAATAGTCAAAGTCAAAGCAACTATTCATACATACAAATAATTGTAAATAAGTATTATCAACAACATGATGTAACTTGGTTTTGCTGCAGATAATCTTAGCCTAATATGGCTGATCGCTTTAACCTAAATTAAAAACCTAATATTTCAAAATAGCTACTTATCTGAATACGTCAAGCTAAGAAATAAGTTTCAACCGTATAAAGTGGTCATAATTAATAACTTTTTAGTTCAAAACCGTAGTGGCACAATGACAACGGGACTACCATTAGGTGCTTATGGTACACCAGCATTTCAATTCTTAAAATCACAGTTTTAAGAATAGTATATTAATAACAATTTTGACCATGGATCTTCAATGTTGGAATGCCATGGAACTAGTGCATACAAAATTAAAGATGAAAAAGGTAAGTTTTGAAACAGTAAATTATGCACAGTATGTTTATAAGTAAAATATATTTATGACTAAGTATTCTCATCTGAGCCAAATACTTTGAAGAACTTCTCCTTGTCAGTAATCTGACCCCTCTTCAGGTACAGTTTAGGATTTATCTTTCTTTCTGAGTAAAAGACAATTTCTTTGTATAATATATCTGTAACCGGGCGGGGAGCATCAGAAAAGGGCACAACATCACTCACAGGTACCTCTTCATCAATGCGATTGCCCCAGAAGTCTAAGTATGATATTTTCACTATTGATTCATCTTCACTGATGTACATGAAACCGACTGCTTTATGGAAGAGTTGGGCGTACAAGTACAAATTGATTGTTACAATCACACCTGTAAAATAAATCATGTAAAAAAACTGCATAGATTGCAAATCAATAATGGTTAAATATATATTGTAACACGACTAAGCTTAAAAAAACTAAAGAAAATTGTAAGAAACTTACAATATTACATTTCAAACCTAAATGACATGTCAGAACTGGTGGCCATTTCCCAAACTGCCAAGCCAGCACTGGTAAGTCGACAACTGCAGACAGCCCTATAGTAGCAATGCAATTTTACCATCAGCGGACCGAAAGATGCTCCTCTATTTCGTGTTTGTTGTTGCTTGTTTGTAAAACCAACTAGAATAGATCTTAACCTATCAAATAAAACTTCAAGTGTTAGGATACTATTATTATTACAGACCGGATTGTTGAAATTGTGGCTTTTTTGTGGATGCGTTTCTCGTAGAGGGAAACCGCCCCCTTATCATGTTGACTGCCACAAGGGCCACCGGTGGCCCTTACTAGATTTCAGCCTGGCACCACAGCTGTTTTTACGGTAAAGTTTTTCATTGTTTGGGAACTCAATTTTCATTGTTTCAAGTTATATGTTCCATGCGACCGGAAATTACCCCCCCCCCCCAGAAATAGCTGACATCTGGTCTTTTGCTGCCATTTTGTAACGTTACTGATGTGGTACACCGGTGGCCCTCATGGTGGGGGGGGGGGGGCAAAACTTTAAATATGCCAGATGATATTATGTTTCAGCTGTTTTGTTGTGTTGTTTACATTTCTTCCTGCACACTAATCAGCTTTTGAGGTTAGGTGTTTGGTAAACTACATTGATTCTTTTTGTGACAGAAACTAGTTTGTCTAAATGTAGTAAAAACTAGTTAAAATACATAAAAGCTTATTTAGGATTGCTTAATTTAAAAACCAGAGGACAGGTTTGTAGCACATTTTATTCTGAATATATCATTAAAAATTAGGCAATACTAAAAATGGAGCTACAATTTGTGTTTAATTGATGAAAGACGTGAGGGCCACCAGTGGCTCACGTAGCGCACAGCGGCCCGTGTGACGAGAGCTACCGGTGGCCCTCATGGCGTCAGGCGGACATACAATTTTACTATGGCAGCGTCAGAATGAAACAACGAATTATCTATCCTGGCAGTCAACATATTAAAGAGCAGAGTCAACAAGTAGAAATACAAAAAAAGTATTCTAAAGAGCTTCTGATAACAATTATTGATTTTTAAGACAGCACTAGAAAGTGTGCAACATAATATAGTACATTTTTGTAATTAGTCTGATGAAAAAAAACATGGCAAATCTTTTGAAAGTGTGTATACTAGTAAACACTCTATTATACATCACAGTAACTTGATGAGTCCAGTTTTAAGTTTTTGTTCAAAATAAGTTACAATTTTTTAACTTTGTCACAAAACAAAAATTCAATATTGTTTAAGTTTGAGTTCTGGCATATTTGTCAGGTCAATGTTAGAAGTAAGTCTAGTAGAACCTAACAATATTGTTTGGGTTTTAGCCTCATTGACTCTTAAGCCATGCTTGACAGCCTAATATGTGATGGTCTGGACATCACGGTTAATGTTAGTTACAGTAATAGGAAAGTCTTTCAGAGAGAAGTGAGTATATATTTGTAGATCAGCAAATAAGTGGAATTTGCAGAAAGTGATAACAGTAGTAATCTTAAATTTAAAGTAATAATACGAGTGGCCCAAGCACGGAGCCTTGGGGCACACCTCTAGTCACCAGTTCCCAGTCAGATTCTCTGTTGTCTACCTTTACACACAGCTGTCGCCCAGTCAAGTAGATCATCAGCCCTGTAGATCAATTTTCCCTGACCAAGTCAATAAAACCATCAGAAAAACCACCAGAGAACATTTTTATGTAAATAAGGGGTTAGTAAACACAGTCCTTATTTAGAAAAATCAATTAGGGTTGAGATGGTAACTAAGGACTTGTCAATGGCAGAGCGGACATCACCAGTAATTTTAAGAAGGGCAGTAATAGTACTGATTCTTGAACAAAATCTAGTATTCTCAATAAATGATGACATATACTGATGGACTAACCTTTTGAGGCATTTTCAGGGTGTCCACACAAATTTTGTCAAAATTTTCCCTGACTTTCCCCGACCATTTCTGATAATTTTCTGTAACTCGTAATTTTTCAAAAAATGTATTATAGTCTAAATGTGTTGTATTTTAAGCATTACATGAAAATGATTATTCTTGAGATATTAATCTTCTTATTAAAAAGTGTAAATAAACATTATAAAAGAAAGAAACAAGAAAACCCAGCCTCCTCTGTACCCATAGCTGGCCTTGTTCTCTCTCTCATTCTTTTTTCCTCCTTTTTTACTAACATTTTATTGAAAATGAAATAAATTTCTACTAAGTTACATTTCTAATATTTTCATTATGAATACTTACAAAAAAACCTATAAGTAAATATATACAAGAGTCTCTCAAAATTAATCTTACAAAAAAAGAAAGATTACATTTAAATACAGTACTTACTAGCTGTACCCGCCCGCTTCGCCGGTCATAATATTGAGTTTGATTTAGAACCTAATAGCTGAAAGAATTCGAGCATTCTACCAATATTAGATTTTTTAGGAGGCATGTCATAAAAAGTAAACTGCAAAACAAATAATTATTTATTTTTTATTTTCACGTTTCACCACATGTTTTAATTACCGAGGAAAAAAGGTTAACACCAAATACAGATCACCTGATCAAGTAAAAGTAGTGTGTGCTACACTCTCAAGGTGAAATGTAGAACTACAATAAATCAAAACATATACAGTACTGTTGTTGTGAGAACTTCAATCTGCTTATGGCATGTGAAACTACATTAAACCACACAGTCATATGTTTTTTGTAAACAATTCAGATTCTCCATTTGAATAACATGGGATCTTTAGGAGCCCATGGGGCGGGACCCTGTGGACGGATCTGCATCAAACTTAACAGAAACCATCTCGGGAGTATACAGGACAACATCCTAAAGTTTCATGGCGATCGGTTGGATGGTTTGGCAGAGCATAAACTTCAAACATATATATATACAAACATCCTCTTTTATAAATATAGATTTCAACACTTGAGAATATTATCAGAACTTTTAGGCCTTGATTATACACCTACAAGAGATATTCCATCTAATAGGAATATTTGTGCCAGTAGTTTTGTTAGTTAGTGAGGCCTGCAACCACAACTGGTTTAAACTGCATTACGTTTATATGATCTCCATGTATACTAGCGCTCTCCACAATGGACCACAAAAACAGCTGATGTTTTGAGACTAAAAATTTAACATTGGGTGGTAAATCTATTTGTGTATAAAATCAATGATATAGGACATTGGACTATTGACCATAACTTTAATTAATTGTATAACGTAACTAGAAAAATGAAACGTTAGTTGAGGTTACGGCCGACTAGAGCATAAAACAATCCCCTCAAATTCATCACTGGGGCAGATTTCCCTACTGTCCATAATTGTTGTTCATTTCTCGGACTCTCCCAGACCAAATTTGTTTTCCCTGACTTTCCAGAATGTGGAAACCCTGATTTTGACAACGCTGGCAAGATACAAACAAGTCTGAAATCTGAAGCAATTTGAGGTGAAGAAACTTTTAGTAGAGGGCGCACAATGGCAGATTTATACTCAGGCCGAAAGGTAGATATGGCTAAGGATTTATTGAAAAATAGAGTAATTACAGTCCATAAGTATGATTATATTCCAGTAATTGCTGGAAGTAAGAGTTTAAGAAATGTAATAGGGATTTTATTAATCCTGACTGCATTAATAGTCATCATCACCACAGCATCAAGCACACCAGCCTCAGACACTGGAGTGAAGAAGAACTGATGGTGAGGGCAACAAAGAAGAGTAACATTCAGCTCTCTGACAAAATCATGAGCTCTGACAGAACAATAGGGATTTTAATGAAATATTTCTTTATGATGTTAAGGTGAAGTTTAACAGGTTTGTCAATGTTGGTCTTACCAATACCTAACTCCTTGACCCTTAGACCACAAGCCTTTGGTAGAAATGATGCCAGAGAAAGATCTCAGTTATCAGTTGGACGGCAAGGAGAACGTGTCACATCAGTCAGCCTGTTATCGCTCCAATCCTGTTGCATCATATTTTTACAAGCTTCTATATATTGCTGGTTATTTGATTCATTAATATTTTGTTTCCTTAATTATTTTTATTCGTAATCATGAAGTGTTTTAAGTGTCATCATAGTGAGTGTGTTACATAATAAGTAACAATAATAATAAGTTATTTCCTCAAATTCAAGTGCAGTACAATAAGATATTTCATTACATGAAAAATAAGGTACAAATTTGTTAGAGTTTAACAATTTATCTAATCAATAAATATAACTAACATTAACTTCAACTTCTTTACTACAACTTGAAAAAACTTAACCTAATCAAGACATAATGTAGAGGAAATATTAGGGCCTCAAAGGCAAAGCCTGACCCGAGGTTCCATCACAAAAAAAATCTGCTATTATCATAGGTAAAAAATTATATTTCTTAATCCATCAATCGTATATACTACGGAGTTGCAAAATTTTGGTTTTTTAGCTGAAAAACTCAAATATGACATTTAAAATAGCTTAGGATGTATAGTTTTTTTTGTTACAGAAGGACTTTACTTTTACAAAATAAGAAATAGATATAGTTTTGGACGGAATATTCTTTGAATAACATAACCCATACTGGTTATTAAATTTATCAAAGAACACTTTATACATATAGTTTTCAATTAAAAAATACAGAAGTAAATTACATGAAAAAGGTTTTAATCTGTTTTTGAAATTTTTTTCTCTTATGCGAGTGTTGAGTCCTCTTTTTCAGAAACCAGCAGTAGTCTCCCATCATTGCAAGATCTCACCAGCCTTGATATCTAGTCTCAATTGTTTTAATATCTTGGTGGAAGCGTTCTCCTTGCTCATCGCTCACTGCACCACGATTTTCAGGGAAGAAGTCAAAATGGGAGTGGAGGAAACGTACTTTTAAAGACATTCAGCACCCCATGGCTTTGTAGGTTTTGAGAAGAGTTCAAATGAATTTTTAGCATTTGCATCTTTATAATTTCCCAGAAAACCTTAAACCACATTGACAAAATGCTCTCCATGCAGACAGATTTTTATTGTTACGTTTGCCCTCAAAATCAGTATCTGGAATCACCTTTCTTATATCTGGTTGGTAAAAATGCCCTCTTTTAGCTTGGCTTCACTTAATTGAGGTAAAATGTCAACCAAATGCTTAAAGCCTCTTCCTTCTATGTCCACGGCCTTTACAAAATTTTACATTAGTCCCAGCTTGATATGAAGTGGAGGAAGAAGTACTTGATTTGGGTCAACTAGAGGGATGTTTCTTCGTCTGGTGAATAAGATGTTCTCTTCGACCATTCTTTCTTAATAAAATTTTGCTATGTAGCTCTGCTGTACCAATGACTGCAGATAGAATAAGACGAAAAGTTCATATGGGCAAAAGTCAGACCAAGAACATGGAAACAAAAAACAGTTTCAGCAACTGGCCGCTACGATCGCTGGGAGTTCATTTGCCGGGCAAAAGCTGGGGGAGAGAGAGTGAAGGGTGAATGAGAATTTGTAGATAGTAAACAACGCCGATGGGAAGAGAGGGAAAAGAGAATACAAAAGTCCAGTCTCCTGACCTTGAAAAGGACACACCTTGTTTTGACATCTGTTGACAGACAACTGACTGCCCTTAGTTGTGAGTGGAATATCGTCAAGTCTCTAAGCAGCAAGCGCAGAATAAAAATAGAGGGGCTACGTCTATCTACCTAGCATTACTGGCAGTGAAGCCAAATCCACCATCGAAAGGTGGGCCAAATCTGCCCATCTGGCATGAGCCCTGAACGTCACCTACAACCCCCCGGACATCTCTGCTGTACACCGAGTACCATCTCACAACAATCGAGGCATGTTTCTGGTCCAGTTTACCAGAAGAGACGTCAAGCATAGATGGATCCGTGCAGGGAAGAGACAGAAAGTATTAGCCGATGACGTAGGAGGCATGCAGAACACCCGCCTGTACTTCAACGACAATTTGACGCCGTACTACAGCAGCCTGTTTAGGGAGAACAGAAAGATTGCCAAGAAGAAGAACTACGAATCAGTCTGGGTGTTTCGTGGAACAATAAAGGTGAGGAAGAATCAATCATCGAGACAGGTTCACACCATCAGCTCCTTTGATAACCTTAAATTGCTGTACGCCAATTATTCTGGGTAGGTTACGTTTATTTTATTTTACTCTTATAATGAATATTTTTTTTGTTAACGGATCTCTTGACTACAAATTTGTTACATCTTTTAAATATTACACTAATGATAAGTTATTTACATATATATTTTTAATGTTCAATTACAATGTCAAAGTCAATATAGTAGTATGTTGGTTTATTTCATGTCAAATAGCCATCTTATATCTTGCAATGTTTCATGTATATTATTTAGCTTTAATATTATAGCTAAGCTAACAGGCATTGCAGGAGGATAATAATTATATCTATATTATTCCCTTTTCTATAAATAGATAGGCAATACAATTCTTTGTATATGCTCCTTAAAATATGCATTCGTAATTAAATTTCATTGTCATCATAAAATTAGATAGCAAAAAAATCAATAATTAGGGCCTATAACTACATATACTCGTATAATGACAGATTTAATTCAATCTCTATTTATATTTTCAATCACCTTAAATATATGTACTCTACCAAATCATATTTACAAATGATAATATATCTTGTTGTTAAATGTTTTCCAGTAAATTCAATCATAGTAAGTTGTAATAGTTGTTATTTTTTTATATTATTATTTACAGTAATGTCTTGTGCTTTCATCATAATTTTACAAATTTAGTTTTTTGATTATTTTTAAGATTATACAAAACAGAAGCATAGTTCTTACATTCTTACATATGAGACGCCGACACAACGTTGTTGGTAATTTAAGGTGAATATGAATGGTTATATGAGTGTAGGATGAGTGTAGTCTGGTTACTATCTGAGTTCAACTGTTCCTCAGAAAGGGCAATTTATTAATAGCCCAACAGCCAGGGCAACTAAGGGACCTACAGCTTTACGTGGAATCCGAACCACGTAGTGCTGGTCTGATTATTAGACTAATGTTTATAATTAGTAGCCAAACAAATGTTCTGCTTGTTTAGTTCATCATTTTATTATTTAATATGATGCAATTTCTCACTATAATTGATTTAAATAACAGTTTTTTAGGCTTCTCACTTTATGGAGTATTTAATCATGCTCTTCCACTTCCAAAGTGAATTTAATGTTATTGTTGATCATGTTTTGTAACTACTATTATAAAGAATACACTAAACTCTTTTACTAAGACAACTATAAAAATATACTTACATGAGCCTGTAACTCCAAAATAGCAATCATATGTGATTAGTTCATTTAAATAAAGGAGGAAAGACACTGGTATAAATGCTCCAGATAGTAATGTTTGAAGCCACTTTAACTTGTGAAGAACAAAACCTAGTCGAACTAATGGAAATCTGAAAGAGAGACAGAAAAAACTAAATCAATTGGCACATAAACAAAGAGTTCTTGTGTGAAGCAATCAGTTTCTAGATCTAAACCACATAAAACCACTCACCTTATGACTAAGATAAGTCTTGCCAAGTTAATGCATATTTTGATGGGCTTCATAGTTCATAGATGGGTGAGACCGTGTGCCCTCCAAGTGACTCTGTATGTGTGGTGTTCAAGTGACTCTGTATGTGTGGTGTTCAAGTGACTCTGTATGTGTGGTGTTCAAGTGACTCTGTATGTGTGGTGTTCAAGTGACTCTGTATGTGTGGTGTTCAAGTGACTCTGTATGTGTGGTGTTCAAGTGACTCTGTATGTGTGGTGTTCAAGTGACTCTGTATGTGTGGTGTTCAAGTAAAACCATTCCCTAAATTTCAAAGCTGATGATTGTTTCTTTCATTAGTATTTTTAACAAGAAATTTATTTTGAAAATGTATACTTTACTGAAAGCATACGCTTTAGGACATAGTGCCCCATTCAACGCGACTAAATGAGTGAATACTTATATTTAATTGCAGTATCATAATGAAATGAAAGTATTAACTTCATATAAGGTTAGGTTAAAAGGCACTAGGCCAGGAATTAGTATATTGGAGAGATAGGACATCAGCAAACTTACCTAAGAAGACAGATTCACTAACACCAGAGTAGTAGTAACAAACACAAAATAAACACACAATCATACAAATTTTCAATGCCACTGGCACTTTCTTCAGGTGAATAGAGAGAGAGACAGAATAACATGGCTTCCACTATGCTGGGTAGGTGGCTGTGGTGGGGGTTGTACATAGAGCAACACTCAGGTAGAGATGCAGTTTTTCAGTTAGTATATATATAAAGTTTGCTGATGGGGAAGGGGTTGAGGGGAAGTGGTCTATCTTATGTTCAGATTAGGTGGGTTATGGGATTTTGTTATCCATTGGTGTGCTAATTCCATCCTTCGGAGTTGGGAATTATTGGCATGGGAAAGAAGGGATCTGATTACTTTACTGGTATAACACTGATCAAAATTTTGGTTATGGAGAAGAGTATGGGTAGAGACAGGTTTTTCAGGATTTTGGACTTTGCAATCATGTCTATGGCCATTCATGCATTTTCGAAGGGTTTCACTGGTAAGGCCGCTATATTGAGCAGGAAAGTGCTGGCACTGGAGTTGATAAATTAGACTGTGGAATCACAGGAGTGGTTTCCAGGTATCTTGTAAGTTAAGGAGGTGTGGCTGGGTAAAAGATGTGGCTGGGAGATGAATAGGGCAGGTTTTGCAAGATTTCCTGTTACAAGGATTGGAACCGGGTGGTTGCTGGTCTTTAGGACAGGTCAGGATGTTGGGATCAGGTAACTTAAGATAGACCAGGATTTGGCAGATTTTACTGTGTCTGAAAGTCACAGTAAGAGGTTTTTTAAGGAGATCTTTGGTGTGGGGGGAAGCTTTTAAGATGTTGAAGCCATCTTTCAGGATTTGGTTGAGTTTCTGTAGGCCATGGTGTTAATTAGTGACAAGGGGTAAGCATTGGGAACTACTTATGGTTTGGGGTTTTGGTTTTGGGACTGGGCTAAACGGATTTGGTTTTTAATAAGGTTGGTAGGGTAACCTCTCTTTTGGAATGTATTTGTGAGAGTAAAAAGAAGTGAATGATTGTGAGAGTGAATGAATTTAATGTAAAATATTAAAATGTTGTTAATTTTCTGTATTATACTTACTTGTTTTTATATATTAGTCATATATTTTATAACTTAATTATGTTTTTTGTACTTAAGGTTAAGAGTAAGAAAGAGTCATGAGGCTCTAACTTCGCCTTTTTGTAAACATCTTACATATAAAGAAATGTCTACCTATCTACCTCAACAAACATAAATGAAAACATGAAAATATTATGAAAAAAAAAAAAAACAGGGCGATTCAAAACTATACGGCAATTTCTTGGGAACCCATTCTACAGCTAAAAATTAGAAAAAAGTTCATATAAACATATGCCTGAAAACGCTTTGTTAGTGAGTTTCGGCTAGCGAAAAATTTCATAGAGAACTCTGTACTCTTGGTGAAGTAAGGCCATATAAAAATGTTAAAGCTGGTTACCAAGATATAAATACGATTGTTACAATCTGAAAAATTTAATAACATTTTTTCCAGAGCTGTGAATGCAATACTTTCAGAGATATCTTATGTAAAAGACAAGATTTAGTGCAAAGAAGTAACATATTTTTGTGTTTAATGTAAGAATACTTCCATAAATGGTAAATAAAGGTGAACTTTTTCTTCAATAAATTTGTAGAAAATTCAATTCTTAAAAGATTCATGTGAATTACTCGGGAAAAAAATGAATAACCCATACTGAAATTTCACTTTATTTAAAATCAAAACAGATGCACATTTACAACTGCATAAAATATTAACTAATATTTAGGTTGGGAGTAATAAAAGCTGATCATTTATTCAAAACTGAACACTAACATAAAATGTATTTTACTTTATAAAAATTACCTACAATAGTTGCTCAAAGTGTCTCTGTTTTGATCGATGCACGTTTTCACACGACGAATACATTCTTTTATAGTGCGTTTCATAATGTTTGGAGCATTATTTGCGTCTGTTTTGATTTTAAATATTTGATTTCAATATCTATTATTCATTTTTTTCTGAGTAATTCACATGAATCTTTTCAGAATTAAATTTTCTATAAATTTATTTAGGAAAAAATACACCTTCCCCCCTATTTGACCTTCTCTGTCAAACTCTTATCACAACTTCTTAAAGGCAGCCCACGTTAATGCTCAGTCTCTCATTTGTCACATTGATGAGTTTCATTAAATTTTTCATAACTTTTTATTTGATTTAATTTTAGTTTCTGAGACTTGGCTCAAACCACATATAAGCAGTACTTCTGTTGAATTACAAGATTATTCTTTGTACAGAAATGACTGACTTCACGATGGGGTGGAGGTATTGCTGTTTAAGTCAAGTCTCACCTACCTACCTCTATACTACACTTATCTGTCAAGTCCTGAGAGGGTCGACCAGAGTTTATGTTTATGGACATATGTGTTAATGGAACTCATATATTAGTAAGTGCATGTTATAGAGCGCCTAATCTTTGTCATTTTAATGAATATGAATTAATTCTTCTTGATCTTATGGCTCGTTACAGTTATATCTTAGTGATTGAAGAACTCAACTCTGACTTCCTTGGACCTGCTACTTATGACCAAACTTATTTGACTACCATGTTTCAACTGTGAAACATGACTATACTACCTCTAGATGCCACTTATCACACTACCTGTTCGGACACTTGGCTTGACATCATGGCTGTTACTAATCTGTCCCAGGTTCCACACCACAGCCAATTTCCTGCCTCTGGTTTTTCAAAGAACAACCTCATCTATTTTGTATATAACATTCATCCATCTAAGTTCAAGCCCAAATTTGTTAAATATAGGAATTACAAATCTATCTATATAAATAACCCTCTCCATGATGCATCCCTCCTTGCATGGAATGAGGTCCTAACAGATGAAAATGTTACCTCTATGGTTTTTAAATTCAATAAACTTCTCATTCAACTTTTTGATACCCACACACCCTTGGTTACGAAGTTAGTGGCTACAGGCCATGCTCCTTGGCTTTCCAACCATATTTGAATTCTTCAAAAAAAGCATGACTCTGCATTTCATAAAGCCAACCGTGCAAAATTAATACCTGGTTGGGAACATTACTATGATTCCTTATCTCGCAATAAATCTATAAAAACCTTACTTACTTACTTACTCCCATGGCCACACATATCTAAGAAGGTAATTGGCCGCACCAACAAAGCCCCTCCATCTGTCTCTATCTTCCGCGTCTTCCTCAGTCACTCCCAATCACTCCAGGTCTCCCTTCACTTGTTTCCACCACTTTTGCCGTGGTCTTCCTCTCGGTCTTCTTCCTTCAGGATTCATCATTATAACTTGTTTCAAATTATGATTCTCCTCTCTTCTTAAAACATGTCCTGCCCATCTAATCCTTCTGCATTTAAATTCACAAACTACATCCGGGTCCCTGTAAAGTTCTCTCAACTCCCTGTTGTGTCTCCTTCTCCACTCTCCTTCTTCAAAAATTGGCCCATAAATTTTTCTGAGGATCTTATTTTCAAAGACAATTAGTTTCCTTTCTTCTTTTTTATTGATTTTCCATGTTTCAGCTCCATAGAGCAATACTGGACTGATGATTGTTTTATATATTCGAATTTTGGTTGTTTGTGACAGTAATTTTGAAGACATTAGTTTGTTGCATGCGTAGAAACATCTGTTTGCAAGATTTAGCCTATTTTGTATTTCTATTTCATCTTTGTTTTCTCTAGATATTACAACGCCTAAATACTTAAAATAATCTACCTTTTCAAATTCATGGCCTTCTACTTGGAGAATGTCTTGATTTATGTTAATTGGATTTCTGGCAAATTGCATATATTTGGTTTTTTCATCATTTACTTTTAGACCTAATTGTTCTGTTTCTTCCATGATAATTTTGTTAGCAGCCGTACGTCTTCTAAATTTTCTGCAAAAATTACTAAATCGTCTGCGAATGCCAGTACGTTAATTTTGGAGTCAATTGTTATTCCTTCATCCATTTTTGCTACTTAATGGAGAGCTTCTTCTATCGCTAGGTTGAAGAGGATTGGGGAGAGTCCATCACCCTGTCTTACACCTGCATTGATTCTGAAGGGTTCCGAAACTCTTCCATTTACTCGTACTGAGCCTATGGAGTCCGTCATACATGTTCTAGCAAGATTTATCAGCTTTATTGGAATCCCAAACTTGTCCATCTTATTCCACAGTCTCTCTCTATTTAAACTATCATATACTTTTTGGAGATCAATAAATATTACAAAAAATTCTTTATTAAACTCCCAGTACTTCGATATAATTTCTTTAAGAAAAAATATGTGATTTGTTGTTGACCTGCCTTTCATAAAACCTGCCTGATGCTCTAGGATTAATTCGCATGTATACTCTTCAATACGACTTAATACTATCTTAGATAAAACTTTATAAGGTATGCTAAGGAGTGAGATGCCTCTAAAATTACTACACTCTTCTTTCTCTCCTTTCTTGTGTATGGGAACAACTATTGCTTCTCTCCAGTCATTTGGTATTTCTTCTCTTTCCCAGATTATTTTTATTAATTCCCATAGCTTGTCTATAACTATATCTCCTCCCTTCTTTAGAAGCTCTGCAGGTATTTCATCCCTACCAGGGGCTCTATTGTTTTTTAAAGCTTTAACTGCTGCTTCGACTTCTTCTCTGGTTGGTGTTTCTACTTTTTGCTGTACATGATAGTATATATCTTCGTTATCCTCGTCTGGTGCGATGTCCACTCCTTCTACATTTAACAGCTCACAAAAATATTCTCTCCATCTTTCTATAACTTGCTGAGTCTCAGTTACTACAATTCCCTCTTTGTTCTTCACACCAAATAGATTCGGAGTGAATCCTCTTTTGAAAAACCTTACTTTTTTATAAAACTCTCTTGCATTGTTTGCTGTGCGTTCTTGTTCTGCTTTTTCAATCAAGCTGTTTATGTACCTTCTTTCTCAATACCCTGCTTGTTTCTCGGTTTGTCTCGTTGTATCGTTCTTTATCCTCTATGGAATTGCTGTTTATCCAGGTCCTCTTCTTCTCCCTCCGTTCTGTTACCTTTAGTTCACATTCCTCATCAAACCAAGGTTTTTTGTTGGTTCTTTTCTTTTTCCCACAGACTTCTCTTGCTATTTCGATTATATTTTCCTTAAAGCCGTTCCAGTTTTTATTTACATCTTCCTCTTCTATTTGAAGGTCTTGTAGAACTTCAAACCTGTTCTGCAGTTTCAGCTTAAATTCACTTGTTACTTGTTTGTCTTTTAGTTTTCCTGTGTCTATATCTGCATTACAACTTTTTTCTTTTCTTTTCTGAATCGCTATTCTTTGGGCTATTTTGACTAGAACCAGTGAGTGGTCCGTCCCGCATTCTGCTCCCCTAACACTTCTTACATCTATTACGCTACTTTTGTGGCGTTGATCTACTAAAACATGGTCTACTTGGTTTCTTGTATCGCCGTTTGGAGATGTCCATGTGTATTTATGGATATCTTTTCTTGGGAACATTGTGCTGGATATTTTGAAGTTGTTTGCTAGGGCAAAGCTTGCAAGTCGAGTCCCGTTGTCATTTGAGTCCTGGTGTAAACTCTCCTTTCCTATGGCTGGTTTCCAAATGTCTTCCCTACCCACTTTAGTATTTGCATCTCCTAAAACAATTTTCATATCATAACTTGGTAACTTTTCCACCTGTTCTTCTAGAAGTTCATAAAAATGGTCCTTTTCATCCTCTTCTGCTTCTTCTGTGGGTGCATAAAAGCTGACTAGAGATATATTTTTAAACTTTCCTCTTAATCTAATATTGCACACTCTATTGTCTTTGGCTTCAAAATGTATCACAGATTCTGCAATTCTCTTATTTACAGCAAAACCTACTCCCCCATAATATCTATTATCCTCACAGCCACTATAGTAAATAAGATATTTCTTAGTGTTAATCCTTCCTGCCAAAGGCCACCTTGTTTCTTGTAAAGCTACAACATCCATGTGGTATCTTTCTAACTCCTGTGCCAGAATGTCACTAGCTCCAGGTATTGCTAGGCTTCTTACGTTCCATGTACCAAATCGTAACATTTTTGGGCATTTTCGAGTCATTATCCTTTTATTCCGTTCATTTTCCGAGGCTTTTTGTTGGTGATGCGTAACAATTGTGTTTCACAGGGCGGGTTGTCAGCCCAGCGCCCAACCCCCAACCTGGAGGACCAGGGGTTTCCTATTGGAGTCGCCTTCTCCTAGGTTAGCTGCTTCCACTACAGCTCTGAGATCCTAACCTAATCTCGGTTTTATATCAGAGTTACCTTCTCCTAGCCTTTGATTACCCAAACCCTATCGTACAAGGCAGTACGGGCAGTGCTTATTTGATGGCGGCACTTCCTCGCCATGACACAGCACTATCATGGGGCTCTTGTGGACTTAGTTGAGTGTGATCCCACCACGGATCACCCCCCCACGCCCTCTAGGTGCTGCCGCCTCGGTCCGGGACTGCTTATTCGGGTTGCCCCTTATTTGCAGCTGTCCACCATATCTGATGGAGCGTTCGCTCTCCGCCACCTGCGACCCGTCCAATACTAAGGCTCGGTTCCCAGAACTGGGTGGACTATAAAAACCTTATGGTCCAAAATTAAATATCTAAGAATAGGTAAACACAAATCAACTCCATCTACTTCTTTTGATTTAAACTCCATTATGACTTTTTCACGAATACTGTATTCCTATTGATTTTTCTGGCGCTTGAGATTATGTCAGTAAGTTTGAATCCAGATTAATCAGTTTTCTTTTAATTTTGTGACTGAGGCTCACGTGTTTAGCACTATTATGAGGATAACTAGTAATGCAGTCAGAGATGATGATATTACCATCCGTTTCATCAAATATACATAACCATATCTATTATTACTGCTATATTTAATAGTGACTTTAATTTTTCCCGATATCTGATAAGCTCCATTAGTTCGCCCTCTTCCTAAATGACCCTGGCTCCATATCTGATTTTAGGTGTGACTGTATTCTCTCAGCATTATTCAAATGCTTTGAACGTGTTGTGCATTATTCATTTTCTTCCTTCTTAAAGTTAAATAACGTTTTATCCAACTTGCAGTCTGGTTTTAGATCTAACCACAATACTGGCTCAGCTCTTCTTAAAATTACAGATGACATCAGATTGTCAATATAAAAAAGGAAAGTCACAATTCTAACTCTGTTTGATTTCTCGAAAACCTTTGACTGTGTTTATCATCCTTTGCTTTTTATAAAGTTAAATCATGACGGTTTCTCTGATGGGTGTGTTAACTGGGTCAAATCTTACCTCACTGACCAAAGACAACTTGTGAAAACTGAGGACAATGGGTCTTGCTGGAAGCCTGTTACCAGAGTTGTTCTTCATGGCTCAGTTCTTGAACCTTTGCTTTTTTCTCTTTACATCAACAGTGTGACATACAACATATACATTCCAAGGTACATCTTTACGCTGACAATTTACAAATTTATTCCTATTTTCGAGTCAGTGATATGCAGAACTGTGTATAAACTCTTATAAACTGAGAACTTGATAAACCCTGACATCAAATCCATCTGACACTGTGCAAAAAAGCGTTGCTTTCAGTTGAATGAATCTAAAACTCAGATTATCATCATTGGAAACCCTTGTTCACTATCACAAATTGACCTAAACATGTCCTAAACTAAAACTAAATAACCAAAAATTAGAGTTCTGTGACAAAGTTAAAAATCTAGGCCTTACTATCAACAAATACTTTACTTGGCCTGAGATAGTAATTACTACTTCTAACAGGGTATGTGCCGGTATTCATAGTCTGAAGCTATTTGCTTTATTTTTGCTGTTTAATACTAATGCTGTAAAGACTCTGGTGCTACCCAACTTTAACTACTGTGACATTCTAACTAATGACATGACTGTTGAGCTCACTACAGATTTCAACGTGCTTGAAACTATTGCATCAGACTCATTTTTAATCTAAGGCGTGATGATCACATTGTACCGTTTTTAGTTAATTTTTATATTTTAGTTCCAAGTCTCAATTAGAACGTTACCGGTATGCAAGTACTCCCTCCTTTGACATGTAAAAACACTACGAAACCTGACTGCGGCTTTCCAGTCACCATCAGCAAATTTCATTGCTTGTATTACGTAATGTTAGTGAAAGTGATGGTGGGGGAGTGGCAGCACGTGGGTAATTAGTCGCAGTTCACCTCCACCTGTTCGATGAGGATGTTTGCGAGGTAGGTGCTTGTCTCATAACCTGCTTATAAATAAATTGCAAAAGTACAGAATTGAAGGATCAGCTCTACAATGGCTTAAATCGTTTCTCTAAAACAGAAAGCAAAGAGTAGTTATGAGAAGCAGAGAAAGTATGTATGATTCCTCTTGGCTAGAAGTTAAATTTGGAGTCCCACAAGGATCATCATTGGACCCAATTATGTTTATTTTATATACTAAATACATAAACATAAATGTTTCAGATTCTAGAATTAATCTTTTTGCTGACGATACCAGTGTGGTGGTTCAAGCCAAGGGTGAGAACCAACTCCAAGAGAGGCTGACATGTACTATGGAACAATTATCTCATTGGTATAGAATAAACGGTCTCAAATTTAATGCAGATAAAACAAAACTTGCTGTTTTTTAAAAGAAGACATGATAATCAGGATCTCCCACAAGTAAATGATGTAATGTGTACAGATAAAGTAACATTTTTGGGACTACATGTAGATAAAAATATTAAGTGGAATGAACACATCTCTAAACTTGTAAGAAACTTGGTACAGCTTGTTTCAGTATGCAGGCTATGCTTCCAGCAGTTGATATAAAAATAATTAAGACAATGTATTACTCAAACTTCTACAGTTATTAAAAATATGAAATAGTTTTCTGGGGCTCCTCTTCAAACATAAATATAGTGTTTAAAATGCAAAAAAGAGCTGTACGTCTCATGCAGGTGCAAGAAACAGAGACTCTTGCAGGTGTTTGTTTGGGCAGCTTGAGATTATGACACTCACCTCCTTGTATATAAATGAGCTGGTGATATTCTTCCTTTAAAATCATCATCTGACGTTATAGTGTCAACATGCATACCACTACTATACGAGGAATCAGGAATTACTACAATATCCGCTGCACAGACTGACACTTTTGGAAAATGGACCTTTTTGTATGGGTTTAAAAGTGTTAAATAAACTTTCCACCAATATTAGGAACTTGCAGTACATAAAAACATTTAAAAGCACTCTGAAAAGTTCACTATTAAAAAAAGCATACTATTCTGTTAAAGAATTTTTTTACGACCAAAACTTTATTTAAGCTCATCCTTTTGACTAAGTATCCTAACCTGTTCTATTTAATTGTACTGTGTACATAATTTATTAATATATTAATTGTTTTAGTTGTCATTATTATTAGTTATATTTTTGAAAATATTGACATGTCTTATATTTGATTATGTAAATTGAATGTGACGCAATACAATCTGAATCTCACTTATGCTCCACTCTAACTCTTTTAATTATAAAAAAGGGTTATTAACTTGTTGTATCTTTCGAGGAAATGTTGATAAATATTGAATTCTAATTGGGTTGATTTATTTTTGATTTGCTAACCACGGATAAGGAGTTAGACGGAAGATGAGCTGTCCGAATAAATTCCCCACTATCATTTCGGAAGCCTGTATTTTTATTAAATAAATTTTAATTGTGAATAAATTAGTACTTGAATTGAAATAAAATGTTAACAACAATGTAAAACATAATTTTAGTTGTAATTGACACATTTAACAAATAGGCTAAGTAAGAAATAAATCTTACTGTTTGGTTCCCACATTTGTCTTTATTTTCTTAATTATACCTGAGAGTAAATTCTAATCATGTGTGGGGTGAGTAGGGGTATAACATTACTCCTTATTTTGACTAATTAGAACTTCTGCATCATATACTTACTGCATCCTAGTGCACACTATGATTCAATCGTCATCCCCAACTAACTTGTTGGATTAATTCACTTTTTTATACCAAATCAACAGGGCCGGATTTAGCATTTTGGTGCCTCTAGGCCCAATACTTTTTTTCTGCCCTCTAGTCTGGTTTCAGTTACTTCCTAAAAATATATCAGGCCTATATATTAATTGCTTAAACACCACTCTACTATCGAATTTTATTGCATGCGCCAAAGAATGAGGACAGCCAGCGCCACGAGGAATCACGGAGCAATCTATAGTTATTTAGTGTCACTAAGACGGTTACCCTCCTCAAGGAACATAGGAGTTGCATATGGCTGGCAGTGGCAATACGATGTGTATTGCTCGAAGACATCCCTACAGCCAGCTCTCCCGTGTTTGAGATCAATGTTACAACGAAGTTGATGCATAATGTTGAAAAATAGTTTAACTTTACAAACAATTATTTGTTTCAATTAAACTTCAAAATCAGAATGCTTTATTAACCTGATAAAAAATTAAAAGAAAATGTTATGGCTATTTATTTTTATTTCTAGATTTAAAACAAAATTTGTCTCTGACGTGCGTCTCCTGGGAGATCGCGCCCATAGGCTCGGGCCTACTAGGAAATCTGGCCCTGCAAATCAATAACTATATTACAAGAGATATCATTGAATAGTGAATTAACATTGTCAATACCACTTTACAGAACAATAGTTTTTAATATGTCCTTTACATAATTTTTAAATTCTCATATATTCTAATAAAATGATTTATTCTGTGAGGCCTTTCGCCTACAGTGTATATGAGAATTAAAAAAATTATTTACAATTTCAAATAAAGAACTCAAAAAAGAAATTAAAGTCCTTTACAGTTACCATCTGCAAACTTATAGAATTCTCTACCAGGCAAAATTAAAGCTATCTATCCATGCCAACTTTGGGAGGGAGATAAAGAGCTGCCTGGTGCGAGGGTTGCAGGTTAGATGGTGATGCTGGATTGCATACATGTCACCTGCATTGCACTTAAGAAAATTAAGTGCAATATCTTGGCGTAAAATTAAATGAGGAAAACAATGGTGTGGCTGGATTTTTAATAGGCCTCTTAGTAAACCACTTTTAGGTAATTCTCTACTATTACTTAGTCAACCTCAAATCTTTTCATACTTTGATGATACATTTTAAGATACAAAATATCAATGTTTAGTAAATATTAGGTGTTGGAAAGCCATTGTTCATATTGCAAAGTGATAAGAAGGTTTAATGTCCAAGCGCTAGATCACTAACATTCCGGAAACATCCCGCTGCAGCATTTATGGTTATTGTATTGTAGAATGAACCTGTAATAACGTATTTTCACTGTCGCAAACCGCTTTTCAGTCAGCAGAATTTGTAAAAACATATTCTACAATAGGATAACCTTACCTAACCATAACTGCCGCGGAACGATGTATATGGGCGGTCTTGGTGTATACTAATGATACTAACTCTGTTTCCGACACCTAATTTTGACTAAATATTAATATTTAGCATACCAAAAATTCATTATTAAGGTATGAAAAGATTTGAAGTTGACCAAGTAATGGTAGAGAATAATTTCTGCGCTGACAGTAAGTAGTCTAATCTGCCAAAGACTGCTCCTAGAAAAATAGACCTAACTGGTGAACACCACCAAATTAGTTGCTGTCCGCCATGTACGAACCTATATTGCTCATGGTAAATTATAGACTTGAAAACTTTAGTAATTCAATTAGTTAATTTTATGATATTAACTTAATTCATAAACCAAATTACATTGCATCTTATAGGCCTGCTAATACATTATTTCAAATAATTTACAACCGTTCATAGCAGTTGCGTACATTATTGACTAATATGTTATTGGGAAAGGTAGCAGGCTTACTATGGCTGCTCTCCAAAGCCTATAGTGCTAAATTTTTTGTGAATTTAGTGATCTTGGTGTCCTCTTAACTACTAATCTGGACTTCAATGAACACATCTCCAGCATTGCCAGTAAATCTGCAAGAACCCTTGGGCTTGTCAGTCGCACCTGTCGAAAGAATTTCTCCATCCAATCATTTAAGGCTCTTTATGTTTCACTTGTTCGTCCTGTCTTGGAGTTCTCCGCGTTGGTCTGGTCTCCCTACCAGGTTGGACAGGCTTCAGTGTTGGAGTCAGTGCAGAGACGTTTCCTTAGGATGGCCGGCGTCAAACTTGGCTTCCAGTACAGGGATGTAGATGTACATGAAATTCAGCGCAGTCTTCAGCTACCTACCCTTACATTCCGGAGAACACTGATGGACATGACCTTCCTATTTAAATTACTGAATGGCCTCATCGACTGTCCTGAAATACTTCAAAAGATTGACCTACATGTTCCTCACAAAACCAGATGCCACCAGCTCTTCAGCAAGCATCACCATCCAGCGAACTACCACTACCACAGCACAATTCCTAGGCTGATGAGGACTGGCAATGATATCTACTCTACTGTGGATTTCTTCGACTTGTTTGCCATCTTCAAGAAGGGCATTTCTGCGGTTACATGACTTTTGATCATCTCGATTTCAACTACCTGCAACTGTTGTTTCACTCTGATATTTAACTTGATGCGTTATATGAAGAACTGTAAGATATTTTTGTTGTCATCTTTGTTTATCTTAAGTACGAGGAACATTATCTTGTAATCAGCCATTTAATGTCATAACTATTGTAAAAAGGTGTATTGCCATAAATAAATTTCGTAGAAGCCTCATGAGATTACTGAATTCTGCAACCTGAAATCTTGCAGCTTTGAGAATTGAACTTGTATTAGCATCTTGTATGGGGCGAATGTGATTATACATATTGTGGGTGTGTGGATGGATTGTATATATATATTGATACTTGTATAAGTTACAATTGTTACTCATGTATCTTGCTATTTAATGTAATCTGTTTTTATTGTCACATAAGTTATCATTGTTCATTATACTGCATATATACATTATACAATGCCATTTATGATGTACCTCTACTGAACTATTTGTTGTCATGATCTTGTATTATTGTATCTATCATTGTAGTCTAAGTTCTGTTGTAGATTTAGATAAACATGTATCTTGCTATTTAATGTAATCTGTTGTTATTGTATTATTGTCACATAAGTTATCATTGTTCATTATACTGCATACATACATTATACAATGCCATTTATGATGTACTTCTACTGAACTATTTGCTGTCATGTTCTTGTATTATTGTATCTATCATAGTAGTCTAGAAAGTTCTGTTGTAGATTTAGATAAACATGTATCTTGCTATTTAATGTAATCTGTTGTTATTGTATTATTCTCACATAAGTTATCATTGTTCATTATACTGCATATATACATTATACAATGCCATTTATGATGTACTTCTACTGAACTATTTGCTGTCATGTTCTTGTATTATTGTATGTATCATAGTAGTCTTAGAAAGTTCTGTTGTAGATTTAGATAAACATGTATCTTGCTATTTAATGTAATATGTTGTTATTGTATTATTCTCACATAAGTTATCATTGTTCATTATACTGCATATATACATTATACAATGCCATTTATGATGTACTTCTACTGAACTATTTGCTGTCATGTTCTTGTATTATTGTATCTATCATAGTAGTCTTAGTAAGTTCCGTTGTAGATTTAGATAAACTTTATGATGCCATGTATTATTATTACACTATGTACAAAAGTGGTTTACCGTTGATAAATAAAGAAATAAATGAGAGTAGGATTAACCAGCGATTCTGGAAAAACATTCACAGGTTAAGATTTACTCCCACAGTCAAGTAAAGCTGAAGAAATATGGTTGATACAAAATATTCTAGCTAACTTAATTGATGTACCAAATAAAAACATAGGTCCTACCTGTAAATTTCAGAATAAATGTGAGGTAGCACGCTTTTATCATGTTTATCTTCTACATCAGAACACAGATGTTTCGATGGTAACAAATATGACTTAGATGGCAGGGCTAAAGTTTTTTTTGATTGTTTTAAAATGTGCAAGGATCTATTGACCAGTTTATATGAGTAGTAAAGTCTATTGCTTCCTATTAAGTAGAACAGAGAACTCATTTTTCATACATAAAATCTTTAGTAATAATAATTAAATTAGTTTGTAAATCACTTTAAAAATATAATATACGAAATTAAATGGAAACTTGGATATTAATAATAATGACCTTAATTTATAGAGGATAACCTACTAGTAATGAACAATTAAGTATTATCCGAGATCAAATGACTGGTACTGGTCGTTTCACCCTTTTGGTCTGCATTATTATTATTATTATTATTATTATTACAAGTTTTCTGCTCAGCTAAGTACACAACTTCCCTATCGACAATAAAAGCCTGTTTTTCAAATCAGCTGATCATTGCAACATGTGACTGCTTATTCAAAGAGTATTAAACTACCTTTTCTTTATATATTTTTTAATTCCTTTCTTATAGATTTAGGTACAAAGACAACATTTACTGGATAAATAATTAATTGTTAAATACGAAAAATTAAATTACTAGGATGCTGTTTTACATTGCACATTTATAAAACTAAAATATGAGAATAAATTGTTCTATCAAAAATTTCTTTTGCGTTTCAAGGTTGTCAATAGATGATTCACTGACATAAGGAAGAGGAACTACTACTTTTACTTGTTTACTTGTTTTGCAATGAAACAGTAATTGACAGACGTAGATTATTTACTTCCGAAGTTCAGTTTAGTGTATTTAGTTCCTACTTAATGTTTTCTTTTGTTTGTTGTTTTTGTTTTGAATACAGGATGCCTTTCCATTAGTATCCAATTTATTCTTGACAATGTTAATTTTTTATTGTTAACGTTGCTACGTTAGTGATCAATGCTTTAATTGGCACAAATGATTAAAAATTATCAGTGTTTTACGTAATAAATAAATTACCAACGTTTTGGGACAACATTTTAATATTAGTGTTATATTATTCTGTCAATTTTATTTTCAAAATAATATTTTAAACAAGTAAGTAAAACAATTTCACCAAGATAAAACTATTTAACCTATGGACATAAATTGTATAGCTTTATTAAGTGTTAAATATTTTCTTTTTTAATTGTGTAGTGTTTAGTAACAAGAATCATAAGAATATTAATAAGAAAGATAGTTAAAATTATTTTGCAGTGGTCAACAGAGAATCATATAAGCCCAAAAGTTGCATATATAGAATGTGTGTATGCCCATTTTTTGTTGCTATTGAAATTTATAAAGAAGAGTGGGGTTGTGCTTGGGAAAGTATAGTGGAATATTTATAAATTCCAAGATAGCCAAAGGCCAAATTTTATCTAGTTTTAGGAAATAATAAAAAGGATGCGTCACAAAAGCCTTGTGTAGTATAAGCCACATAATTTGTTACAATGGAAACTGTTAAAGTATGACAAATTAATCATTGTACGATGACAAGTCCAGTATACAACGATATTTTACAGTTATTCTATAGGTTCGGTAACTATGCACTTTCTTGCCACTTCTTGAAATACGATTCCATGTTGAAAAAGTGGTGAAATATGAGTTTAAAAATATCTCTTGAAGAGTTTGATTTCATCCGCGGAAAACTCGTTTTTTACAGAAAAATCGAAAAAATAGTTTTTAACCCTTGACTGGTATCGTCAAATCTACAACCTTAACTGGTATCGTGGGGTCATAAAAGACCCCTATTTTAAAAAATGGTTTAAAAAATAATAAATATTCAAATTAATTGAAAACAGTTTTATTTTATTTAGTAGAATGTAAAGCACACAATTATACATAATATTCATTTTTTTAAGTATAATAAATGATTTTTATTTAAAATATACAAAATCTTGTCACTTCTAAAAATTAAAATGTACGCGTTAACAAAATTACTGCAATTAAATTGAAATGCTGAATTTTTCTAGTAGATTCCACTTTAAAAATTGTGTTCAGCATAGTCAATGGTAAATGCCTGAAACAAATAAATAAATATTACATCCCAGATAAAAATAATAACAATGATGTTTTTCAAACAAAAATTTGTCACAAAAAACTATTTAAAAAAAATAAAATTTGATTTGATTGATTTAATATATTTAAAAAAATTGAATTACCTTTAGCAACAGTCAGAGCAGAGTATAGATGATTGGTAGTGATTTTTACAAACTGGTTTGTTACAGTTTTGGCACACAGTGCTCACTTTTTTGTCATTATCCCTCGGACAAAACAAGCATCTTTTCCGTTTCCCAGTTGCTTTTTCGGCAGGTTGGATAGGTTGCAGTTCGACACCCCTCAGTCTCGCCACTAAAACTTTTAATTCTCGTGGTAGGCGAGTGTATGTAGCTCGTACTTGAAGGTGTTCTTGAATCATAAATTTTCCTAAATTAATTACAAACTCTCCGAGTCATCTTCAAATTAACGTTTGATGCTTTTAGTAGGACCCAACTGTTCACTCGGGACATGTCTAGTATTCCAAAAAATACTGCTTGTGGCCAACGTCGTGTTCTTCTCTGGCATGAGTAAACTGAAAACTTTTGATCAAAAGCATCTACGCCTCCTTTGGTCAAATTGTAAAACTGTATAACTTCCGGCTCTCCCGAGTCCTCTTCAATAGTTGATGTGTGATACATGGAGGACACTAAACAAACACAATTTCTCTTCTTGGGAACGTAGGAAACAATTGTATTGTTGCGAGAAAACCCAAATAAAGAAGAACCTACTTTTCTTTTATTATTTGGTAAAAATTGTATAGGTATCTCCCTATTGTTTTTTTTAATGTTCCTACATAAGTCAAACCATTAGCTCTAAGTTCGTCTACTAATTCTATAGAGGAGAACCAATTATCTCCAGTTATATTTCTATTGCTGTTCATGGTACTTCTTGATAATTGTAATACATTCCTTGTTGGAACAGACAATTTTTTGGGGTTTGGTTCATTAGAGCCATCTTTGCCGCAATATATGAAGGCGTCTAAAAGGTACCGGTAATGTGTCCGAGAATCACAAATACACATAACTTTTAACCCGTACTTTTTAGACTTCTTTGGTATATATTGTTTGAAGCTACATTTGCCTTTAAAAGGTATCATATGCTCATCAAGTGTAGCATACTCACCACAACAATAATTCATTTTTGAGTTTTCAAGAAACATATTGAAGATTTCTGAAATAGGGGCTAATTTGTCTCCTGCAGTCTTTCTATTTTCTCTTGTATCAGGGTTATCAAACCTAAGAGCTATCAGTAAAAAAAGAAATCTCTTTAGAGTCATTGTACCCCTAAAAATATCCCGTCCAGTACCATCATTTGCAAATAAGGAGCTTACGTCTTCATTTCCAGACTTCATGACTCCTGATAAAAGTAAAAGTCCGATAAATGCTTTTAGTTCCTCAATTGATACATGTTCAGCAAATGCTGGTACTGGATTATAATTGCAAGACATTTCTGTTATTTTATTATTTGTTTGCTCACAATGTTCATCATATCATCATTGAAAATAAGTCTCCAAGCATCAATTGGATTTTCTGGTTTGTTGATTCTTGCTGGACCTTTTATTTGTGGTAAGTGTACAATATTTTCTCTTCTAATATGTGATGAAGTAGGGGGAGCAGTTGCCCACTTATATCTATTTTTTCCATAATAATATCTGGCATTATTTATTTCCTCATCTTCATGATTTTCTTGTTCAACCTCATCAACCTGAATACTTTCTTCCTCAGAATCAAGTTTGAATTCCGAATCGGTTTCATGGGCACTAAATTCACTTGGAGCGTCATATATGTCACCGTCATCTTCTGTAATGTGTGGTCCTGTATTGGGTCCTTCTTGGTCACTAGAGTACAAATCTATGTTATCAGCTTTACTAGTAACATTACCGTCAAATAACAGCTTGTTAATGTCACTTTCATTAAAAAAAAAACACTCATTGTGAAAAAATAAAAAGTTCCTTAACTGGTATCCTGGGGTCTTTTGGGACCCCAAATGTTCTATTGCAGAAAAACTGTCTTTCGTAAAAAATTTTCAATACTCAATATTTAACCGTCCAACAGAGCTAGAAGAATACCTGAAACAAAGAAAATCTATCAATAAAACTTTTCACAGAATTGTAAGAAATACATGGTCTGGGGTCTCAAAAGACCCCACGATACCAGTTAAGGGTTAATCTGATAGTGAAAAAAACCAACTTTTTTAAAAATCGTTATTTTTCGACAACTTTTTTCATTTCTCGTTTTTTTTTGTGCTGAACACAAATATATAACTGGTTTTGTAGTAAATTTTTTTTTAGCCCGAAAAATGCAATTTTTATTGATATAACCAAACACAACCTAACTTATCCTAACTGTATTTTTTCAATAAAGATTCATAATTTGTGTTAAGTTCGAATGTTTGGCCTCTGTGACGGCCTGCTGGCGGGAATATAGGTGAATTCGGTTTTTGTGATCAATAGTTGTTGTATACAATGATCGCGTAATGGCCGCTAATCGCGATTCGCCGTGATAGTAGTTTTTCTATTATATCTCTAGAAATAGTCGTAATATACCAAAATAGTTTTCAAACTAATATCAGCACAAAAAAACACATCAAAATAAAAAAAAGATGATTAAAATACCATATAAATTAACGGAAATATGACAAAAATACTAAAATGGTTTTTTTCAAATTTTTTGGTAAAACAAGTTATTTCCGCAGAATAAAAAGCATATATTGTGAAAACACAGCCAATTCTAGAACCATTTCAAGCAAAATGTTCCAAATTTGTTTGGTGGCAAGAAACTGCATGAATTCTAAAAGTTGACATTGGTTTTTTTCAAATTTTTCAGTAAAATACGTTATTTCCGTGGAATAAAAAGCATATCTCGTAAAAATACAGCCAATTCTAAGCCCCATTTTAAGCAAAATGTTCCAAATTTGTTTGATAGCAAGAAACTGTATAAAACCATGGATTCTTTTGCAATACACATTTTTGTTTAAATTAAAAAAGTATTAACCCTGCAAGTGTGAGCCATCGGAATTTCCGATGGTTCGTACCCATTACGGGTGTGACTCGGAATTTCCGACTGTCTCGTTTCGTCACCACTATGTTATTATTATATGTCAAATTCCATTATAATCACCACCAATTGGTTAATGAGGTTCCATTTGTTATATTTAGATGTCTTTGGTTGCACATTTGACTGAATACACTATGCTAACAGCTGATGTATTTTATACTACAGTCGTCGATTTGTCAGATGTAGTCTGTGTTCCAGTTTTACTGTCACATTATTTTGTTAAAATCTAACCTTTTTTTTTAGAAAATATAAATATATATGAACACTGCAGGTTACTGGTAGGCCTGTTTGTAGCTCGCATGAATATCAGTTATGCTTATTTTATTTTGTAATTTATTGTTTGATAAGAACATTATTCATGACAGGTCCTTGTAGATCAAGTGATATTCGGGATATTCTATTTCAAAGTGAGATTACTGAATCTGAAGATGATACATAATTAGTGTATTGAAGGTATGGCAGGAAATGCAAAACACGCAATTTTTTATTTATATGCGAATTTACTTTTTGGAACTTATAAATTCCTATTAAGTACTTTTCTATAGATACCTATACATTTTTGTAATCTGTATAAAATTTTACATAATATTAACCTTTCGGTACTCGCGCCTTTTACAATCGCATGGATACTCGCGCGTTGTACTTTTTACAACATACCTATTTACCATGTTTTGGCGTATTAAACTTTATTATTAGTTTTTATCTATTTAATAATATTTTTTTATGATTTTTAAAGAACCTAATGTTAGTAAAAATAAAAAAAATAACATTTTTAGAGGTTAAAAAAAATAACTGTGCAGTATGTAAATGTTTAATTTGCATAAAACACATTGAACAAATTAAAAAAATAAAATTGAAAATATCCAATGGAATGTCACAGTTTTCTTACTCATATTTACTCTCTTCATCCATGTTGTTTCCTTGTTTACAGCGTAAGCAGAGTCTGTTTCTCTGTGTGTTGTTTGCACACAAAACGTAAACACAAAGTGCACTTCATTGACGCTGATGAATTTTTCTTTCTTCCACATAACCAGCAGGTTCCTTTCTTCTTTGCAGGCTGTTCAGCTACCTCAGTCTTCTTCCACTAATTGCCTTCTATATCTTGCCAAGAAAGAGTACAAGTCACGAGGAAGTGATTATATTTCAGCTCTTGATTCTAAATGGCTTTTCATCAAACTCATCGCAAGGTCCTTTTGGAAAACTTTTCTTCTTGGAGGCAGTTCGCCTTTAAGATTGAAATTCCTAATGACTCTAGCATTGATCCCTGCTATGTTCAAAAAATTAAAAAAGAGAGCTAGAGGCCAGCGTCTTGAATAAGCATTTTTTCTAAAAAAAACTTATTCAATAAATGAATTTTTGGAAGATGAGAATGTTGCATTGCATTAAATTACGTTAGTTCTATTTTATTTATAGACTATAGTTTAGACCTTAGTTTCATTGCTGACAAACCACTTGTTTACTTCAGATTACATCTGTATATTGTAAATGTTATGTGGCAATAAAGAATTTGAATTTGAATTCTTGTGATTCTTGAAACAGAGTAAGAAGCGCACATTTTGTCACACGTGTCTACTCCTCCCTTGGTCTTGTTATAATTATTTCTGGCTTACCAGTGTTTACATCTGTTACTTCGGAATCATGCATTGTAGATAATAGTATAACGCCTTTGTTAGGCTCAGTCACGTAAGAAACTAGAGTTTTATCAAACTGAAAGCCGTACATTGAACTTCCAACCGCTTTACTTTTGTTTAGTATAAAAGAGGGGGGTATTGCTGCTTTGTGTTTTTTTTTTTTTAGAGTTCCAATCAATGTCAGTCCTTTTTGTAGTAAATAATCAGCCAAAGGAACGCTGGTGTACCAATTGTCTGTAGTGACATTTTTATTAGAATTTTCAATAGGTTTTACAAGCCTTTGTACTATGGCAAGGCCAGAGTTCTTAGCTTTATATGGGCCCGGCGGTTGCTTGCCACAGTAAACTTCGAAGTTACTGCAGTAAAATGTTTTAGCGTCACATAAGGCATGCATCTTGAGGCCATATTTGGCCGGTTTGCTTGGCATATACTGAACAAATGAGCACCTGCCTCTAAAACGATGTAACATTTCACCGATTGTTACAAACTCCCCTGTATTGTAACAGTCATTGCAGTTTTTTATAAAAGAATCTGTAATACTTCTAATGGGTGCAAGTTTGTCAAATTTCTTGCGTTGTTCTCGCGTAGCTTTTCCATCGAAGCGAATGCACCTCAGCAAGAATAGAAAGCGTTTATAGCTCATCACTGCTCGAAGTATTGGAATACCAGTTCCATCACTAGCCCAAAGATCTCTTACATTGGCATGAGCACTTTTTTTCGTCCCGATAAGATATAATGCTCCAAACAAAGCCATTATTTCTGCTCTGTTTGATAGTAAACAATCTCTTTTTCTTTTAAATTTGTTTTCAATAGAAGTTATATACATATTGGTACATATCAAAATTTCGTCGATCATTTCAATTGATATCATTTTCAAAAAAGCATCTATCTCATTACTTACATTTCTAGCAATCAGCTTCGGTCCAGGGAGCTTCTTCACAATGTTTACACTTTTAGTCTTACAAATACTTGCTACCTCTGTAGTACACCAAATAGTCTCCCCATCCTTTCCAAGAACAAACTCCTGATCAACCATCAGCTCTTCAAAATTCTCTTCTTCACCTTCAATCTCACTGACATCAGAATCATTGTTGTACTCAATAGCCTCATCACTACCACTGTTTTCATCGGAATATCCGTCCAAATCTCCATCTTCATCCGAAGTATTATTCAATACACGTTCAACTGAACTACTGCGAATATCCCTCATGGCCATTTCAATATCACAAATAATTAACTAATAAAAAATGTATCAAAATTAACTACAGGAAAACTTGCACGTTGTAAAAAGTACAACAGGCGCGACCCGTACTGATTTAAAGCTTGCTGGAGACTGGTTGGCCTTGAGTAGGTCGGGTGACCGATGGTGGTGGGGTAGGGGAGGGGATGACAAAGGAATACCTGACTCATGAACTCCATCACCTGAACGGCTAAACTTTGCAACATAAAAAACCAGTGGCTGTTGTACTTTTTACAACGTGCGCGCGCCGAAAGGTTAAGAAACTACCAAGCTAAAATAAATATCACTGGTGTTATATAAATAAGCAAAAGAAAAGATAATTTATTTATTTATATATTTATTTTGTCTCTTATCTCATACCAGATTTACAAAAATAAAGTTAGCCTTCTAATATATGTACTGTCAAATGCTACATTTCAGGCTGAAAACAATGTATACAACAAGTTATACTTATACAATAATAAGGCAGCTGGAATATTAATTTACCTTTGTGAAACAACTAATTTTGCTGCCACACTGGGGGAACAACTATACCACACTTGAAGGGTTAATGGGGGAATGTCCTGTTCTATCAGGATGCCTGATTCATAACACCAAGTCATTCTATCCAATCATTCCCAGTTTGAATTATAAGTATAGAGATTGTTGCCAATAATAATATCAGAAATGCCAGCATTACCAAATATATAATTGGTTTTTCAATAAAATAAATTTTTCAACCCGAAAAAAAAACTACTAACCTAACCTATCTTATCTTAATCGTTTATATACTCAACAAAAATTGGTATCTATCCAGTTTCTTGCCACCAAACAAATTTGGAACATTTTGCTTGAAATGGGTCTAGAATTGGCTGTATTTTAACAAGATATGCTTTTTATTCAGCGGAAATAACGTATTTTACTGAAAAATAATATCACGACTCTTAGTATTTTTGTTATATTTCCATTAATTTAAATGGTATTTTAATCATCTTTTTTAATTTTGTTTTTTTTTTTCGCTGAATACAAATTTGAAAACTATTTTAGTCTATTACAACTATTTCTCGAGATATAACGGAAAAACTACTATAGTGGCGAATTACGATTAGCGGCCATTACGCGATCAGTATATACAACAACTATTTATCACAAAAACCGAATTCACTTATATTCCTGCCGTAGTGACCGCCGTCGCGGAGGCCAGACACTTGAATTTAACGCAAATTACGAATTTTTTTGAGGAAATAGACAATTAGAATAAGTTAGGTTATGTCAGTAAAAAATGCATTTTTCGGGCTGAAAAAATAATTTTACGACAAAACCAGTTATTTATTTGTTTTCAGCATAAAAAAAACACGAGAAATGAAAAGTAAAGTTGTTAAAAAGAAATAACGATTTTCAAAAAAGTTGTTTCACTATCAGATAAAAACTAGTTTTCGATTTTCCGGTAAAAAACGAGTTTTCCGCGGATGAAATCAAGCTTCTCAAGAGATATAAACTCATATTTCACCACTTTTTGAACAAGAAATCGTATTTTCAGATGTGGCAAGAAAGTGCATAATTACCCATAAATTAACGATGTGCATAAAATTCGGGTTCCTGGCCTTCGTGACGGCCTGCCGGCCATTACTCCAGTAGCAGTATATGCAAATTTATTTTTGGTGGCCAGTCATAGCTCCAATTAACATTGTGTATATGGGCAACATAGGTGATTTACCGTGAATGTAGTTTTTCTGTGATATCTCGAGAAATAATTGTCGTAGACCATAATAGTTTTCAAATTCTTGTTCAGCACAAAAAACTACAAACAATTAGAAAAATTACATAAAAAAATCATGAAAAATAATAGAGATAAATAAAAAAATAAAATTTTTGTTTTTTTTGTATAAAACGTTATTTCCGCGGAACAAAAAGGGTTTTCTCACAAAATATAGACCTGATTCTACCCACTGGTAATAAAAAGTCAAAATTGGCTTTATTCTGTTGATAAATAAATTTTTGAATATGAATAAAAATAATTAGGTCTGAATACATGAGTAGTTAAAATTAGACCAACTAATTTGTCTGAATATAGTAAGTTAAGAATGCAGTACATACCAATTAAGTTGTTCATTGAAAACAAAAGAGGAGTCAAGAAATGTGTTGGCACAAAATAAGAAAGCATATATCATGAGTAACTTGTTGATGGATGTTTGCTTTCAAAAATTATGTTTATTGATGAAATATTAAAATATATTAGCTGTAGAATTTGTCATCAAAATAATGCTAAGGAGTCAGGGAAATTTTCTTGAAATCATTATGAAAAATGTGGCAATCAAATATTTTCTAGATATTTTAAACATAATTTTTTTAATGAGCATAAATGTATGGCGGACAATTTTTTTCTCTAAAAAGTGTATTTTGAAAGTCGTTATTTCCTATAAATTCAATATTTACATTTTGCATGATTTTTTATGTTGAAAATGAAAAGATTTATCCATGGTTTTTCATTAAATATTTGTTTTAAAATTTACTTTGCTATTATGAATATCTCTTTGGATATTGTAAAATGATTGTTTAACCCATAAAGCACACTTTTCACCTCCTTAACATCTAGGCATAAATGTTACATGAGTTTAAGATTCACATTTAAAACAAGTTCTGGGTTTTTGGCCAGATTTTAACAAATATATATATATATGTATTCATCCTATTGTTGGTGCGGTCAGTGTAAATTAGGCTCCAATATACAATACAAAAAAAGTTAAAATTCACCTTGCCCTCCTCCTCCCAACTATATATATATAAAAAAAAATGCAGAAAACTGGTAACCTTTCCATCCATAAAATACAGATACAATAACTAGCAGCTCTCTTACTCACCCCAAATATAGGTATATATGACAAGACACACTACAGACAAACAATTCTTTATAGATTCGTGTTCAATAATAAAATCATGTGAAAAAAAAACAGAAATATATTTTAAAACATCACATTAAAAATAGGGGTTCCCTTTTTTGTTTTATGTAATTTCCTTATCTTACCTAAACTATAGCTTATTTTCGTCCATTTCAAGAAACAGATTTTACTTGGTAGCAAGAAAATTCCTTTAAATACCCACTTCAAGTGTTTTGGTTCGTCAAGCTTGATTAACAATTAATTGACGGATGATTAAATTAGCTTTCGTTATGTACTGATCTATACTAAATAAAAATCTTCTTGGGTTATTTTCTATGCACCATTAAGGCACTTTTAACTAACAAAGTATGTACTGTTTCAATGTACTATTTTAATATTATTATTATATTAAATATTATAATATTAAATATAATAATAATAATATTTAAAATTAAATTATAGCCGTGAATCAGGGCAGTGCAATAAGTAAAATCGATTAAACATCTGTTTTTAGCTACTGAAGGTGACATCAATAGTTAGGCATATTACTTATAAGTATGTACAATATTCAAACACAATCAAATTGAAATCATGTTACAAATTAAATTATCATAACCCACCCGCCCAGACAACGGGGCGAGGTGGCTCTGCGTGGCACCCGCCATGGGGAGATGCTTCACTTTCCAAGAGTGAGGCTTGAGGGGGGTAGGAAAAGTTTTTCCTACTTTGGACCCACTCTCTATAATGACCTCCCTGCATCTGTCAAAAACACTTGTGCTCTAAATACTTTTAAGAGTAAAATTAAAAAGTTAATGTATGATTGTTACCGTTAGGTTAATTACGTCCTCTGGTTGTATATAATTTTAGTTTATAGTTTAAGAGCAGTGTAGTATTATGACCTGAGTTGTACTGAAAAGCAGTTTATACTGAGTAACGCTCCAATAAAAGGCATTTTTATTTATTTATTTATTTATTAATCCTTTCAAGACCAACCATACCAAAAATAGTACTGAAAAACATACACTCTTATTTTTCTTGATAGCTGAAAATTAACACATCAAAAACATTTATTTTAAAGATTTAAGATAATCTGACTTCAGTACATTTATCTTTATGATTTTATTAGCTACATTATTTTAGCTTATTTAGAAAAATTTTGTTTGTCAATAAACATGTAGGACACTGGTTCGTCTATTTTGATAGTAATTCTAAAGTCTTTTAACAACCAATTGTAATTTAATCATGTCATTGGACTGAACAATTTATTTGCAATATTAGCATCATAAAGTCTTTGAATAAAGTTTATGAAAATGGTTTTAATTATTTGTTCTAGTTTTTTTTTAAGTTGTGAAGTATGGATTCAGAAAAAAAAGCAATTAACCAAGATCAACCTGAGGAAGAGTCTCCGGGGACATCTCGTTCAGAACGTGGCCGAAACTTAAGTGAGAGCTCAGATTCAGCATCAAAAAGGTTAACAGATGTCATTATTTATTTAATATTTCTGTTAAGTTTAAGAGATTCTTTACATTATTATCAACACTTAAGTAGTAGTATTTTTATAGAAGGTTTTATGCTAGGCAAAAGTTATTATGTAGGTATATATACATATTTTTTCAATGTAAGTAAAAAATGTACAAACATTATGACGATCGATTGGGTAAAGCACATTTACCATCCTCAGATCAGAGGAATTCTCAAATAAATCGTAATAGTTGTAACATATTGTAATAGTACTGACACGTACACATACTATGCTAACTATAAACAGTTTTTATCTATGTTGCTTTTTATAAAACTAAATACCTAATACACTTTCTTAGTTTCAACTCTTCCCAACATCTATCAATTCTACGTCATATTAGGCATTACTGTATGAGGTAAGATCTCACCGTAAATGCCAAGAACTGTCACACCATGATCTATATAAAAGACAACGGTTACATTTTTTAACTCTATTAAAAAAACTTTTTTGCATAAAGGCAAACCACAAAAGTTCAATATAAATTGATCATTGCAACATTAGGTATAGTTAAAAGAGATGTCATATATATATATATATAAAATAGGCACCCTTGAATATTGAGCTTTGAGGAATAGTACTGTTTTTAATTAAATCTAAGGAAAGAATGTAACATGTAGCCTACATGTCTGATAGAGTGGGTCAAAAAATTCAGTTTTGGAATTTCAAATTGTAATAGGTCGCTGATTGTGTATTTACACACAGAATAGTGGAAACAGTTTTAAAAATAATATATAAGATCTTCAGTTCACACATTGAGTCTAAAGTTTAACATATAAAATGCCATAAAAGAAGCTGTGAATGAATCCAATTTTGTTCATATTTAAGTTTGATGATCGAACAAATGTTTTAACCAAATAAACTGAATGAGCTCTTAGACCAGTTTGAAAAATTATATACTTGTCCCATTGCACAACAGTACTGTTGAATTAGTGCTAGTTAAACATTCTCTATTGCTGCCTGTGCTTTTTAACTAGGACTTATTTAACAATACTATTAATTGCGCAATTGGACAAGTTATATCGTATTAGAATTGGTTTTAAAAGCTCTTTCCATTTATGATGTTCAAAACAATTGTTTAGTCATCAAGGTTCAGTAAGTAATGGATTTATTCACAGATTTTCTTTAAGTTTTAGGTGTTAAATTTTAGATTCAATCTACAAACTAAAGATTGTATAAATGAATTTTAAACCATTTTCCCCACTATTCTATGTGCAAATAAACAACTTTTGAAACCTACTACTATTTTAAATTCCAAAATCAGACTTTCAACCCAACCTAATGTCCATTAGTTATGTTAAATCTTTCTTAAATATCTGTTGCGATCCAGATTGTGTATACTTCTCTAACTGGATTGCACACTTTGTTCTGTGGGTGCGAGTAGGCTCACTGCTCTACTCCCACCACAGTTAAGTATGGGGCCCTGTGCTGCTCAACTCACTAGTCTTCAATGCAACACTGAAACTGTTTTAAAATTTCAAGTTGAACTATTTTGCTAATATAGCTACGTCAATATTAAGTGTGCAGTTTTAACACATTCAGTGCTTTATAGCCGTAAAGTCAGTCACACCGTCCGACCGCTAGTGGCTACGTGGTTGTCTAGGCGGCCAAGCGGTTGTCACCGGCCATACTGCCTCATGCACATTATTAAATCAGTCTATGCCCAGCCTTTGTGGGGTTTGCTTGGTAGTAGGTCCCACACTTCTACAGTATTCTACGAGTAGGATGTGGTTCCGGTTACAGTTATTTTTAAGAGTTTCTATAACTATTTTTGATATCTTATTTTCTTCAAGTGATCAGGAATAAAAGAAAAAATATGTTGAGTATACTGCAAAGAAGAAACAATAATAAAGATTGTATTTATGCTCTACGAATGCCCTGACCAACCTGAATAATTGTTCTGTAGCATGTTTTGAAAAATGTATCCCAGATTAGACCAATTGTGAAAAAAATGTTAGAAATGGACCTGATAATAGTCATTTTAATTTTGTTTCTTGTATTCTACTTAATTCCTTATATTACTAACTAATTTATTACAAGATGGAGTGGTATAAAAAAAAAAATCTTGGACATAAATCTTTTGGCAGTTGTTTGCCAATCTTGTGATTTTCTCTTGTGAATCCCTCTGGTTTGAGGAAGGTGAGCATGGTTCACTGAAATCGATTACCATAATATTTGTGCTTATATTGTGATATATTTGTGTTGTGTGACGTTGACTTGTACTGTATATATATATATATATATATAAATTTTAAATATATTACTTGTCTTGCAATGAACAGTAAAGTCTGATGGCTTCAAATTCTTCCTTTTTTTCCACCATTATTGTTGTAGTTCTGGATTTGGTGGAAATCTGGAAAACCGATATGTTTAGTACAGTTTTTTAACTATACAATCAAATAATTACAATTCATATTTTTTCACTAATGACTATTATCCTTTCCAATGAGTTATTATTCATTTCAAAACCAACATGATTAGAAACGCAAATAGTGTTTAACATAGTTGGAAATGCTACTACACCTAGGAATTTCTGGTAACTCACAAAAGAAAATATCGCATTATTAACTAAACATACTGAAAATACATGCTTTGCAAAGTAACTATCTTAATCTAAAATAATATAATTTAGCTTCTGGTTAAGTATATACACAACTAGTCATTTACTAGTGCTTTGCTATTGGATAAACATATTTTAACAGTAATATTTCAATTTCGTTAAAGTAAATGTTAAGAATCCCCTGCACTCTTTGGGCAGGGGATTCTTAATTAATTAATCAAGGGGATTGCACCCCTTAATCAATTAGACATTTCAATTTAACAGAAAACTTACAAATAAGCAGTGTTTCGTTTTGCCATCATATATATTATAAACATTGAGACCCATCCCCCCCACCAAAGCTGGTAAGCGTGCCAACCGGGGGATGGCTCAAAACAAGTCGAGCGATGGGATCACGGGTGGCAGTTGGAGGGTCAAAATAATACTCGGCAGCTGAGCAAAACTAAATTTATTACCAAAAAACCATCATTTAATAAATCAAAACGGCAGAAGGCCACAATATAAAATAGGCAGAAGGCCACAATATAAAATTTGCACTTAAATAACTAACAAAACACACAAAAGCTACAAGAACAACAAACTCAACAAATACCAAAATTAACAATTAATCAACTACAGAGTGTATGGCCTATCTGCAGTTTAGCCTGAGACACCCCAAAACGTAAGAAAAATTTAATAGGCCCCGACTAAAAGTGAAGAAAATTATAAAATTTTTGGTATCACCAATACACCGGCAATTTGGCCCGCATCCCTTGATTCCACCGGGCCAGGGAGTAAGCCGGAATCCCTGGGCAGCTCCGAATTAAAAGTTAAGCAAAAGCACCATAATCCCCTTTTGGTGAAAGTTTAAAAATTAAATAATTTAAAAGAAAATATAACACGGTACCGTTTTAGTAAAAAGTCACTTCACGACCTCCATAATACAATGAACGAAAAATATAAATAACAATCACTAGGCCTAAACATATAAATAAATAACATAACTTAACCATAGGGACCTAACAACTATAAAATCTAAAAGATATAACAACAAATAAAACTAATTAAATAACTAACAATAAATATAAATAGATATTAACATCAAAAATATTCTTTATGTATTTTTAAAGCTTTTCTTTTTAAGTAAATAAAAAAAATATAAGTCCCCATGGCTGTTTCATCAATCACTGTTCCCGTTTAGGCCTAGGCCACAAATTAAACAGTTCCATAAACATTTGTTTTTTTTCTTCTTTTATATTTCATGATTTTTTCTTTTTATTTCTTTTTTTTCTTTAATATCACCAGAACCCCTCAGCTCAGCCGCCGGGAAAAAAAAATGGACAGAACTGACCTGAGGACTGAAGAACTCTACCCAAAGCTGTAGAGAGGGTAGCGGGCGAAACAGGCTCCAGCATGGTCCTCAGGCCAGGCTAGCAGAGCAGATGGTCGACAATCCCCGGACGGCAGGCCGAGGGCTGAACGTCCCACTCGAGGACCCTGGACTGTAGGACAACACCACAGCACATTAAAAGCAGTCCAGCCATCACAACACAAATATTATACATAACCCCTAAACATGACATGGCAACACAAAACGGGCACAGACAAAATTATACAGGATTATCACACTAGAAAAAATAAAAGATCTATTTTTTAGGTCATGAATAATTATGTTGGCAAACTCAGATTTAGGAAAAATTACCATTAACAAATTATAAAAGAATTAATTACGTATATGGACTTAAAAATGACAAACTGAATACTAGGCCATGGATACATGAGCAATATGTTAAAACATGAAAATCAAAGGGTACAGCTAGGCTAGGTTATTGGCAAAGAACAAAAAATATGATATCGGTAACTACAACTGTAAAAAGGCTCCATAAACATTATACAGAATTACAATTGAAAATAAAGGCAGAAATAAAAAGCATTAACGGTAATTAACGGTAAAGATTAACATGGAAGCACATGGCTTTAACCTAGTCTGAGAAACATCTAGACAAAGAATACAAATTTAACCAAACTCTGAAAACACAAGCAAGAACGATTAATATTATTGAAACAAAAGTATTTTCACCAAAAGGGAGATTAAATATTAGAAATTACAAAATTAACACTTACGTTTTGGAGTCTCTCAGCCGAACATAGTAATCTCAGCAGGCAGAGCCAAAGACAAAATGACGGCCAACCTGAAAGACGAAGGCTCCAGAGAAACTAGAACTACTCGAACAATCTAGAAGCCGGTCAACCGGACCGAAGCTGCTGGAAACCGGAACGAAACGGAACTGGGCCAACGGCTACCAACAACGCGAAACGCAGGGCAAAAACGAATCTCAGGCAGCCTGGCAGACAATGACGAAAAAAACGAAACTGTACCGGTCCAAGACCCGGTACAACCTCCCTCTGCAAACCTCAACACACCCAGGCAGGGGAGCAAACTCGGTACCTCAGGGAACCAAGAGAAGACGAAGACCGCCGAAGAGTGGTGTTCCAAGGACGTCCAAGAGAAACTAAGAGGGGAAACCCCTCGAACAGGGAACAAACTACCCTGACTGTCGGGCCCGACAAGAAAAAAGAGAGAAAAAGACTCTCTCAGAACAGCCACCTAGGGCGCAGAGGTGATCAATCTCTTTGCCCCAAGAAACCCCCAGGAACACCAACTCCTGGACCAACCGTTCCCCGGAAAGCCTTAAGCTGGGACACATGGGCTTTCCTAAACACCCTGCCTGACTGGGGATCAACCAGCAGAGCAGTCACCGGTGACAAAAACCTATCGATGCGGTGGGGACCAGACCACCGATAGCACAACTTTGCAGCTCTTCGTTCCGCGGCCGAACTGACCGGGTGAGCCTGACAAAGAACCAGATCTCCAACCTGAAAAGGGTTAGGAGTACGACCCTTATCATACCTCCTCCTCACTTTCTCTCTAGCACGTAGCAGGTTGCGCCGAGCAGCCCGCCACGTGGACACTACGTCAGTGGCACCTGGCGTAGGTAGAAGATCCTCTAACCTCCACAAGTTGGACAAAGGGTTGTTAGGAGGGTAGCCATGTAGAATTTCGAAGGGAGTGGCATTGTGACTCTCATGCTTGGAAGAATTAAAGGCAAGCTGGAGCCAAGAGAGACTCTCATCCCAGGTGTTCTGCTTCTCAGCATGGAAAGTAATAAGGGCAGACCGAAGATTGCGGTTGAACCGCTCTGCATGAGAAGGCTGTGGGTAATACGGAGAGGTAGTCACATGCCTGATACCATTGCCAAAACAGAACCTACGAAACTCATGTGAGGTAAACTGGCTACCGTTGTCGGACACAAGAGTGGAAGGCACACCAAAGTGCTGGAAGAGTTGGGACTGGAGAGCACGGATGGTGAGCTTAGCCGTGGCACTCCGAAGTGGGAAAAGCCAAACGAACTTCGAGAAAGCATCCACACAAACAAGTAGGTAGGAGCTACCTGACTTGCTACGGGGAAAAGGACCCACGTAGTCGATGAACACCTTCTCAAAAGGACGCTCGGCCACCTCAGAAGATAACAACCCTAACCTTGCATTCTGACTAGGCTTGCTGAGAGAGCACAGGTGACAAGCCCGCACTCTGCCAGCAACATCCCGGTCCATGCCCTTCCAGATGAAGTACCTACGAATCTTAGCGATGGTCTTATGAATGCCAAGATGACCGCCCACAAGGGAAGAGTGATAATACTGAAAGACCATCGGTACTAGATGACTAGGCAGCACTACACGGGGTTCACCCCTCTGTCGAGGACGGCAACAGAGTACCCCTTTGGACAGAAAATAGGGAGGGTGGGCACCTCCCTCTTGAAGCTCACCTAAGATGACTGACAGCTCGGGATCTTTCTGTTGATGGGACAGTAGGTCGTCAAAAGCCAGAGGAAAATCCAGAAGAACAGCACCACACTGAGCAACAGCCTCAGTCGGTGGATCACTGGGTTCATGATACATGCGGGAAAGAGCATCCGCGATGACATTCTGGGTACCCCTAAGATGTTGGACTCGGAACTTGAAAGCAGAAATTTTGACCACCCAGCGACCAATTTTCCCAAGCTGTCTGGGATGGGCAAGAAGCCAAGACAGTGCCTGATTGTCTGTCTCCAGCAAGAACTCAGCGTGTTCCAAGAAACGCCGAAACTTGTCCGTACCAAAGACAACAGCCAGACACTCTAACTCATAGATGGAAGAAGCTTTCCTTTCCTGGTGAGACAACGTCCTCGAGGCAAAAGCGATGGGCTGCCTGACCCCATCAAACTCCTGAGAAAGAACAGCAGCAATGGCGGAGGAGGAGGCATCAGTCTGAAGAATGAATTCTCTGCTAAAATCAGGCATACGCAGGACAGGAGGTTGCATGATAGCCTCCTTGAGAGCGTCAAAGGCAGTCTGCTGAGCTTGGCCCCACAAAAAAGGGACACCTTTCTTTCGCAGCTCGTTCAACGGGGCAGCAAGCTCGGCCACGTTAGGGATGAAGCGACGGTAAAAATTCACCATCCCCACAAAACGGGCAATCCCCTTGGCATCTCTGGGAGGAGGAAAATCCCGAATGCCCTGGGTCCTCGCAGGATCTATGCAGACGCCTCGAGAAGAGATAAGATGACCCAGAAAAGAAATCTCAGGACGAGCAAAAGTGACTTTCTCTGGATTGACGGTAAGGCCAGCTGATTTGAGGCGACTAAGAACTTCCTCCAGATGTTGCATGTGTTCCCCGAAAGTCTCACTGTAGACAAGAAGATCGTCCAGGTAATTGAAAACAAACTTGAACTTCACATCATGGAAGATGGAATCAAGCAGACGAGTAAGAGTCTGGGCACCCACAGCAAGACCCATAGGAACCCTAGTGAACTGGTAAAGATTCCAGGGAACACAGAAGCTAGTCATAGGCCGTGATTCCTTCTTCAATGGAATCTGATGGTAGGCCTGGTTCAAATCGAAAACACTGAAAAACTTAGCCTTACCAAACCAATCAAACGCAGAATGCAAATCAGGCAGAGGTACCGAGTCAATAGCGACCTTAGCGTTGAGCCTCCGATAATCCATCACAAGCCTAGACTTACCATTAGGCTTGGGCACAAGAAAAGCTGGACTGGCATAAGCAGAACGAGACGGTTCAATCACACCCTTGCTCAGAAGATCCTCAATCATAGCCCTCATAACCTCCATCTTTGGGGGAGCAAGTTTGTACGGATGACTTCTAACTGGCTGAGAATCGGTGAGGTGGATCTCATACTCCAGAAGAGAAGTGACCCCAAGCTCAGCCGTAAGCACATCAGGAAACCGCAAACACAGCCTCCTAATGGCCTCCGCCTGCTCAGGGGGGAGATGACCAACCGGATCCACCTTGGGTTGTTCGGGCTCACAACCCACCTCTCTGACTGCAGGAGGGCAGTCAGAATCACCTACTAGAGGCACCAAAACTCGCCGATTAAACTTGAAAAACATCTGGCGCTTCTGGAGGTCAAGCACCATACCACTTTTGGAAATGAAGTCTGCCCCTAGGATACAAGAAACCGCCAGGTCCTTGGCCACAAGAAAACCCCACCTCCAGGAAAATCCTTCAATTTTAAAATGTAATGACGCCTTTAGAAGTATGGGTAGAGGAGTTTGGGATGCCGTCCAGCAAGTAATAGAAGAGGGCTCGGTGTGCCTGACAAGTCCTAAGGCGTCAAGGGACTCAAAAAGCGAAAGGCTGATGATACTGCATGCCGAACCAGAATCAAGAAGGGCTCGACACACCGTACCACCAAAAGATACAAAAACGCCAGGACACACCGAGGTGACCGCACTAAGTCCCAGGGAAGCCATGCCAGCAAGGCCCGAAAAATCCCCGACACTCCTGCTATGGGCACGTGTCAAAGGCAAATGGCCACGGTCAGTCGCAACAACGCGGGGAGCTACTGTGGAGGCAACCCCCCGCGCTGAGCGTTTCCCGCCCCACGACCTCGAGCACGTGGACAGTCACGTCGAATGTGACCAGGTTGGCCACAAGCAAAGCACACAACCGGAGGCCGAGAACCACGACCCTCCACTGGCTGACTCACACCTACAGACATAGCCGGTCGACAGGTGGGGAGAGCACGATGACTCTCAGAATCCCTCCCTTGCTGGTCTGAGAACTGCACGCTGCGCGAAACAATGCACAGCTGATGCAGCTCCCGAAAAGTCGAAGGAACACCAGCAAAAACCAATCTGCACCGTTCTTCTGGAGAAATGCCATCCAGGATGACACGAACGGTGTCAGCTTCAGAAAGGGTGAGGCGCAACGCTTGACGTGCTTCCTTGACTGAAGAGACATAGGCTGCCAGAGACTCGCCCCTACCCTGCGACCGATAAAATCTGTCCATGACCATCCTCTCCCTGAGTCGAATGGGAAGAAATGACGAAAGTAACTCTCGATGGAACGAGTCCACCGAGGCATCCCTGGCCAAGACAGAACTCAGCAACTCCCCAACGGGACCTCTGCAATACGGGAAAACCAGACGAAGCAAGTCCCCAGCCTGCATGCCGGGCATCTCACTAAGTCTGAGAAAGGCCACCAGAAACTTAAGAAGCTCCTCAGGATCCATCCCATCGATCACAGGGAGATTCTGGATCATGGGCGTGAGAGGGTTAGGCAGCTTGTGGTAGCTCAGCTGCAGAAGAGCAGGTGAACCCAAAGAAGCAGACGGAACGGCAGCTGGAGCCGAACCACAAGCAACCTCAACGGAAACGCCTGCAGGCTCAGAAGGAACCTCAGGCACAGTGAGAGCCGGTGTCTCAGCCTGCGGCCTCGACACGTTAGGCGACAGAGCAAAAGTAGGCCGCTGACCCAGACCCGTAGGAGTCGTGGACCCGGAGAGTGCCTGAAAAATCTCATCCAGCCTAGACACACTCTCCAAGATCCACGCCCTATCCGATGGTTCCAACCCCGGTGCCCGGTTGACCAGCCTTAAACGGGCAAGCAGATGACCCAGACGTGCAAGGCGGCAGGCCCGGTCACGACCTACTGGAGGTTCAAACTGCAAATCCTCTAACACCCCTTCCCAATCTTCCACCTTCCGTTTACAAATCCCCAACTCATCACCAACCTCCAGCAGGTCAGACCAATCCACCGCCGTACCCGCGGACAACTGCTCCCGCAGCAACCTCCGGAGATTCAAAACATCCCCTTCCGGAGTCACACCCCGCGACCTCAATTCGAAAATCAACTCCTCCTTGACCAGGAGCGCAACATTCTGCAGATAGGCCATCTCGCAAAACAAAATTCTCAACAGTACACAAAAAACGACAACTCCAGGGTCCAAGACGAACTAAACCCTCAGCCTACCGAGCCACTGCCGACCACTCCAATCCACCCATGAAACCCATTCCACAAAGTAACCAAGCGGATTGCCTAGGTTTTTTTTTTTTTTTTTTTTTTTTTTTTTTTTTTTTTTTTTTTTTTTTTTTTTTTTTTATAAAGTTAAATGATTTATTTGGTTTTTAATTGTTTTTCTTTTTAAATAATTATTTATTTGTTTCTTTTTTTTTTTCTACGTATTACCAAGACACCTTGACGGTAGGTCGGCCAACCATGGCCTACTAACTGGCAAACACCCACCGTCAACAACCAAGATTTTTTTTTTTTTTTTTTTTTTTTTTTTTTTTTTTTTTTTTTTTTTTTTTTAGGCAACCACGCTCTGCTACCAATTGAGACCCATCCCCCCCACCAAAGCTGGTAAGCGTGCCAACCGGGGGATGGCTCAAAACAAGTCGAGCGATGGGATCACGGGTGGCAGTTGGAGGGTCAAAATAACACTCGGCAGCTGAGCAAAACTAAATTTATTACCAAAAAACCATCATTTAATAAATCAAAACGGCAGAAGGCCACAATATAAAATAGGCAGAAGGCCACAATATAAAATTTGCACTTAAATAACTAACAAAACACACAAAAGCTACAAGAACAACAAACTCAACAAATACCAAAATTAACAATTAATCAACTACAGAGTGTATGGCCTATCTGCAGTTTAGCCTGAGACACCCCAAAACGTAAGAAAAATTTAATAGGCCCCGACTAAAAGTGAAGAAAATTATAAAATTTTTGGTATCACCAATACACCGGCAATTTGGCCCGCATCCCTTGATTCCACCGGGCCAGGGAGTAAGCCGGAATCCCTGGGCAGCTCCGAATTAAAAGTTAAGCAAAAGCACCATAATCCCCTTTTGGTGAAAGTTTAAAAATTAAATAATTTAAAAGAAAATATAACACGGTACCGTTTTAGTAAAAAGTCACTTCACGACCTCCATAATACAATGAACGAAAAATATAAATAACAATCACTAGGCCTAAACATATAAATAAATAACATAACTTAACCATAGGGACCTAACAACTATAAAATCTAAAAGATATAACAACAAATAAAACTAATTAAATAACTAACAATAAATATAAATAGATATTAACATCAAAAATATTCTTTATGTATTTTTAAAGCTTTTCTTTTTAAGTAAATAAAAAAAATATAAGTCCCCATGGCTGTTTCATCAATCACTGTTCCCGTTTAGGCCTAGGCCACAAATTAAACAGTTCCATAAACATTTGTTTTTTTTCTTCTTTTATATTTCATGATTTTTTCTTTTTATTTCTTTTTTTTCTTTAATATCACCAGAACCCCTCAGCTCAGCCGCCGGGAAAAAAAAATGGACAGAACTGACCTGAGGACTGAAGAACTCTACCCAAAGCTGTAGAGAGGGTAGCGGGCGAAACAGGCTCCAGCATGGTCCTCAGGCCAGGCTAGCAGAGCAGATGGTCGACAATCCCCGGACGGCAGGCCGAGGGCTGAACGTCCCACTCGAGGACCCTGGACTGTAGGACAACACCACAGCACATTAAAAGCAGTCCAGCCATCACAACACAAATATTATACATAACCCCTAAACATGACATGGCAACACAAAACGGGCACAGACAAAATTATACAGGATTATCACACTAGAAAAAATAAAAGATCTATTTTTTAGGTCATGAATAATTATGTTGGCAAACTCAGATTTAGGAAAAATTACCATTAACAAATTATAAAAGAATTAATTACGTATATGGACTTAAAAATGACAAACTGAATACTAGGCCATGGATACATGAGCAATATGTTAAAACATGAAAATCAAAGGGTACAGCTAGGCTAGGTTATTGGCAAAGAACAAAAAATATGATATCGGTAACTACAACTGTAAAAAGGCTCCATAAACATTATACAGAATTACAATTGAAAATAAAGGCAGAAATAAAAAGCATTAACGGTAATTAACGGTAAAGATTAACATGGAAGCACATGGCTTTAACCTAGTCTGAGAAACATCTAGACAAAGAATACAAATTTAACCAAACTCTGAAAACACAAGCAAGAACGATTAATATTATTGAAACAAAAGTATTTTCACCAAAAGGGAGATTAAATATTAGAAATTACAAAATTAACACTTACGTTTTGGAGTCTCTCAGCCGAACATAGTAATCTCAGCAGGCAGAGCCAAAGACAAAATGACGGCCAACCTGAAAGACGAAGGCTCCAGAGAAACTAGAACTACTCGAACAATCTAGAAGCCGGTCAACCGGACCGAAGCTGCTGGAAACCGGAACGAAACGGAACTGGGCCAACGGCTACCAACAACGCGAAACGCAGGGCAAAAACGAATCTCAGGCAGCCTGGCAGACAATGACGAAAAAAACGAAACTGTACCGGTCCAAGACCCGGTACAACATAAACAGCTGTTATATATGTTAGTAGATTAGTGGTGTCTGTAGTGTTAGTGGTGGTTGAATTGTAATTTATATCCTAAAAGAATAAGTTATGACAAGCATTTATTATTCCTTTAGATTATGATCGTTTAAAAAATTAATATATAAAATAATTGTGAGTACAGTACATAGTTATTTTCAATGTAGAAAAATGAAAATGCTAAGACATTTAAGAATAAAGTTTTAATCGTTTTTCACTAGATGAAATATTTCATATATATATATATATTTTATCATTTGAATCCGCAGGCTAAAGGCTAAGTACTGAAAATGTGTTGGGATTTAAAATATTATTTCTATATAAATTAATACATAATTTATATAGAACCATATGATGATTAGTCCTTGTGAAATTTGGTCTATAAATAAAAGAATGGTCAGTTTAAATTTAAATTTTTTTGTCAAATGAGATTCTTTCTCATGATTAATATAAAAATAAATAATACCATACATAACAGAAAATGAAATTTATATGTATCTAAAATAGACCTATAGCCCTACTAATTAAAACTAATTAAACGTTTATTACAACTGTGTCTACAAAAATAAACCTGGCAGGCTGCCTAATATTTCTGTTGACTCTTTTTTAAGTTATCAATCACATATGCTCTCAATAAAATCGATGGAGGTGTACTGCAAATGGTTTTAGGAGTGGTTTGATTTAACCCCGCATAAATCAAAATGGTTCCTCATCTCACCAAAACCATACAAATTGAAAGTATATTTCTTTAATATTTCATGGACTTTAAAGTATATTTCTTTAATATTTAATATATCAGTTGTCAATCAATTCATAAAACTATAAGGAATAATGAATGGAAGTCAGTAGGAATGATCTGCAAGATAGTGCCGCGTGGTGTTATGACCATCTAACTGTGGTGGGGGAACCTTCCCCTTTGACCGTTCTGCGTTAGGAAGTCAGTAGGAATGATCTGCAAGATAGTGCCGCGTGGTGTTATGACCATCTAACTGTGGTGGGGGAACCTTCCCCTTTGACCGTTCTGCGTTAGGAAGTCAGTAGGAATGATCTGCAAGATAGTGCCGCGTGGTGTTATGACCATCTAACTGTGGTGGGGGAACCTTCCCCTTAGACCGTTCTGCGTTAGGAAGTCAGTAGGAATGATCTGCAAGATAGTGCCGCGTGGTGTTATGACCATCTAACTGTGGTGGGGGAACCTTCCCCTTAGACCGTTCTGCGTTAGGAAGTCAGTAGGAATGATCTGCAAGATAGTGCCGCGTGGTGTTATGACCATCTAACTGTGGTGGAGGAACCTTCCCCTTAGACCGTTCTGCGTTAGGAAGTCAGTAGGAATGATCTGCAAGACAGTGCCGCGTGGTGTTATGACCATCTAACTGTGGTGGGGGAACCCTCCCCTTAGACCGTTCTGCGTTAGGAAGTCAGTAGGAATGATCTGCAAGATAGTGCCGCGTGGTGTTATGACCATCTAACTGTGGTGGGGGAACCTTCCCCTTAGACCGTTCTGCGTTAGGAAGTCAGTAGGAATGATCTACAAGATAGTGCCGCGTGGTGTTATGACCATCTAACTGTGGTGTGAGAACCTTCCCCTTAGACCGTTCTGCGTTAGGAAGTCAGTAGGAATGATCTGCAAGATAGTGCCGCGTGGTGTTATGACCATCTAACTGTGGTGTGAGAACCTTCCCCTTAGACCGTTCTGTGAGCGATCCAGTTAAAGTACATTGATCAAAATACATTGATGGTCTGTTGCATAATTTATTTCAAGAGATTAGTCTTTTTGATTTATTCATTTGTGGTTTCTTGTAATATTACTAATGTTTTAAAGTATTATATGTTTGTTGAATCTGTGTATTAAGTAACATAAGAAACACCTTAAAATAGTACTATAGGCTATAAACGTATATTATTTGAAATTGTATTTTATAATACTGTTCATTTATTTCCATCTTTAAATTTTACATAATTTTCTTTAGTTTGATATATCTTTAATCTTTTAACAGACGGAGGACGTTAAGTGAGAGCTTTTTCCCAGGTCTCACCAGTGCTTCCCCACCAAAATTTGTTTCCCTTGAAGAGATTATTTCTGCTGCAAACGGTTTGGCAAACATGGCTTTAGCACATGAAATTGCAGTAGATAGCAGTTTTCAGCTTGAAAAGCAAGATCCGCCAGAAAATAGGTAAGCCATTTAGAATTGACAGTTAAGAAATAAAAATTATTTTTTTATTAGACCCCAACTATAGAAGGTATAAATTGTTTTGAATAGTAAACTAACATTCTTGAAGCGGGAAAACAGTGGAAAATAAAAAGGAGGATTTATATTGTTTACAAAATAAGAAAGTTTTTCTTCTTATAGTCCCTCCAAAATGAATGCACATATAAATGTCATGTTACAGTATATATAAACGTGTGAAGGAGACAATGGTGAATGTATTTTGGGATATCCTCAGAGAAGAGTTACAGGAAGATCCTCCCATTTATGCACAAGGATTGGTTTTGCTGTCAGATGTCAAGGAGGTGAGAATTGTTTGGAAAAACTGATGCATGTCAAATTAACATACTCAGACAACGTACATACATAAGTGTAAGACCATTTGTATAGAATAATTTAAGCAGTTTAAGCTTTTAATGGTTGGGGCGTGCCTTGATTTAAGTGATGAATGTCATATGTGTTCAGATGTTGCTGAGTCTGCTGCTCCCTCACCACAACAGACTGAAAGAAGATATAGAAGAAGTGCTGGATACAGACTTGATAAAACAACAAGTGAATAACGGCACTCTAGATTTTCTGGTAGGGACATTAATTTTTATGGATATTGGAAGTAAACTGATTAAACTTATTTTAAAACAGTGTACAGTGGACTCCCGATTATCGGCGAGCGGATTATTGGTGTTGTGGATTAACGGGGATGGCTAAATAAAAAAATTAAATTAAAAAACGCTTTAGAAAAATGTAAAATACTACGCAATAATAAGACAAGGCAGGCTCATCCATGCGCGCACTATCTATAGCGATCGTTTACGCGTGGACACCCTGTAGAAGTGGCTGACCTTGGCACATAACCAGTTATTTGCGGTCAAGTTCGCTTGCTTTGTCACACACGTAAACAATATTGCTCAGTTCAGTGCGCTGTTTTTATTCTATTTTCACAGTGAGTTTGTTTTCGTTCACAAGTTGACATACGTGAGTTGGTGTACAGTGTTTTGTTTAGTGCATTTTTGTGTTTACGTTACTACATTTTGTGTTTTTCTTAGTGCATTGTGTGTTTACAACATGGATACAAAACGGAAAAGAGTTGTGTTGTCTATTCAGACGAAACTAGAAATTATTGGGAAGTTTGAGAAAGGGCATACAATAAAGGCACTTTCAGTTGAATATAACTTAGGCAATACAACCGTCCAAAGTATAATAAACAAAAAGAATGAGTTTTAAAGTTTGCAAGTTCATCTGATTCCTCTTCTGCTATGAAGCAACGGAAAACAATGAAAAAGGCAACTTACAAGGACTTGGACAGAGCTTTATTGGAATGGTTCAACAACCAACGAGCACTAGGAAATCCTATAAACGGGCCTATTTGTGCTATGAAAGCAAAGGAGTTTTTTACTTCTCTTGGCCTAGAAGGGCCTTTTGATGCGTCATCCGGTTGGTTGACCAGATTTAAGAAAAGATATGGCATCACGGAACTTGACATTCAAGGCGAAAAACTGAGTTGCAATGACGATGCAGCTAAAGAGTTTAGTGAGAGTTTCAACGAGTATGTTTTAGAAAATAATTTGTTGCCAGAACAAATATTTAACGCAGATGAGTCCGGGTTATATTGGAAATGTCTTCCTTCGAAAACATTAGCTGCTGGAAATGAAAAAAGTGCTCCCGGTCAGAAAACTAGCAAAGAGAGACTCACAGTAATGTGCTGTTCCAATGCAGCAGGCACTCTTAAGTCAAAGCTTGTCGTAATTGGTAAGGCAAAAAACCAAGGTCTTTCAAAGGAACCCGGTCTGTTAATTTGCCAGTCCACTACTATGGTCAAAAGAAAGGCTGGATGAATACCGACATTTTTTATGACTGGTTTCACAACAAATTTTGTCCAGAAGTTTGTGCTTTTTTGAAATCAAAAAACCTTCCCCCCACAGCTGTTCTGGTCCTGGACAACGCACCTTCTCACCCTAATGAGAGCCGTTTGGTGTCAGAAGACGGACAAATAACTGTCAAGTATTTACCCCCAAATGTTACGGCCTTAATACAGCTGATGGATCAAGGCGTGATAGCAAACCTGAAACGACACTACCGATCAAGCGTCTTAAAAACTCTAATAGAAGAGGGAAATGACCTGCAAACATTTTTCAAATCTGGTTTTACGATTTTGGATGCCATTTATGAGTGTTATGCAGCATGGGAAAAAGTAAAGCCTTCAACCCTCACTAAGTCATGGCGAAAAATACTTCCTGAAATTCCTCAAGAAGAGGAGGAGTTTGAAGGCTTTGACTCGCCAGCCGAGTTGGCTGAATTAGCAAAAACTGTTTCCGGAGGAGAACACGTTGATGCTCAAGACATTGAGGAGTGGCTGAATGTAGACGCCTGTTTACCAGCGTTCGAGGTGGTCAGTGATGAAGAAATACTCAGGCGCGCTCAGGGTATCGCGTGAGAGTGAGAGCGACGAAGACTATCCAGTTCCTGCCGCGCCAAAAATAACCTACGGAACTGCCCGCCAGTACGTCGAGGGACTCTTAGATTTCTTGGACGGGGAAGAAGATACGACCCTTTGTGATTTAATGGTGCTCAGAAAAATTAGGTCGAACATAATCAAAAAGGAATCCAAAGCCAAAAAACAAATATTTACTAAAGACTTTTTCCAAAAGGGTTCAAAGAACTAAACCATAATTTTAATTTGACAACAGTATAAACGTGTGAACTAAGGATGATTTTATTTTTATTGTTCTTTAATATTGTGTGTGTTTAAAATGTGAATTACATATGAAGATTCTTCTTCTTCTGTAAATAAAAAGGTATGTAAACCTTCAATTTAAAAATATTATTTTTGAACCTAAATCTCTTTTAAACTTACTGTACAATGAACAATTGTACAATTGTAATTTAAGCATTACAATAAAGTCCCGTTAATCCAAAAATCCGCCTATTCCAAACACAGTTTTGAAAAACTTATAAATTTTTAAATTGAGAAAATATGAAAAAGTTTTGAATAAAAAGTTATTTATTTATTTTATTTTATTTATTTATTTATTCATAAGACGCCGATCGTCAAGATATGGGCGAATATGGATTTCGAATGAATGTGATGAGTGTATATGAGCGAATGTAGTCATTGTTACAAACTAAGGCCGACTATTCCTTAGAAAGTGTCATTAATTAATAGCCCAGTGACAAATGAACAGCCGGTGGTTATCAGCTGATCCTTCTCAAAATGTATTGACTGTGATTGGGATCGAACTGAGAACCTTTAGCACATGAAGCTGGGATTGAACCAACTACGCTACCGACCAATACTTATTGCGTGTGAATGTGAACAAAACAACTATGCAAGTGAAATAATACAGGCTGGGAGCCATCTGTTTGTTGTTAGCAGTAAAGTATAGCCTAGCTGTCAGACCCTTGTCAAACGAAGATTGTAAAACTAAATAAAAGCCCGCAACCTACCATTAGGCGTGTTGTACTGTAATACAGTACGCAGTAGCTGTTTTTTGCTCTCTCCTCACATTCCATTAATACACTGGCTGACCCTTGCTCACTGAGCGCGTGTGTCTGTGTGTATATCTACTACAGACACACTCACTCTCACAAACCCCGAGATTCCGAACAGGATCGGGTCCCAATTCGTTTGTATTAGCGTAAATTTACATAGTTTTTAGATACTGGTTATTTTTAAACCGATTAAAGGTCATTTTAGGCTATTTTTGGATTAACGGGGAAATCGATTATTGGCAATCGTTCTGCCACCCATTATTGCCGATAATCGGGAGTCCACTGTAATTAAGTTGTAATTAATTACTTAAAAGTCAACATTTGTTGAAAGAACTCTCATGATCATGTGGAAACACTTAAATCCCAATGACATTGGTAAAGGAGCACCCAATAAAAGAGGTAGGTCATCAGCAAATAAGTTCTTAAACACCAGGAGTTAACAAAATTGCTTTTGATATATGGTAGTGAAAAAGGCTGATATGGAGTTGTTGGTTGGTAGTACTAATGTCGGTTCCACGTTCACCTGTCAGAATGGTGCTGCCAGAAGCAATCTAAATTAAATGTGGTTTCTGCACTACTAGTCACTCATAGAAACCCATTATGAGCCCATCGGCTTCATTATAAGCATACAAATGGTTAACTAAGATTGCATTAATTTACCCCGTTATCTTTTCAAATAGAAAATTTGTTGTCCTTATTTGTACAATCAAGTTGGTGCAAATTTACCTCACAAGTTTTTCATGAATAATAGATTCCAATTTAAGTGGCAATAATCAAGAATGATATAGAATATGTTAATTTATTAATTAATTATCAATTAATGTTTTATTAGTAATGAAGTTTTTAGCAAATTTAAACAACCAAAAATTCTCTCAAAAGATAGTAATTAGCTCTTTAAAGATAATCAATGGTTGACTCGGCCTTAAAAACTGCAAATCACATATATTATATATTACACTAAGAACATTACACCAAAATAAAATATTACCCCTGCAGTACTACCACTCTGAATTCAACACTGCTCTATGAAACTGCTCAAGTTTACTTGATGTATCTGTCCAAGAACAAGTTGGTTGTATTATGAGAAGTTCGTCATCTTGTAGATTGTAAATTTTCCAAATATAGTCTTCAATCTTCTTTACTTGTTCATAGTAATCTTTAAGTCTTCCTTCTATTTTTTAAGGTTGATATTTTTTTAACTTTGCGTGTTGATAGAGTACATTGTCTATAGGAATTGCACTACCAGATGGAATGATTTGTATCAACCGCTCTAAAAACCATTTCTCATGTGTTGGACCATCCATTTTGGAGTGAAAATCAGCAATCCCTTTCTTTGCTCAAAATACAAGCTGCGCACAATCAACAAACTCAGTTTTTCTGTATGAATGAACAATAACAAAAAGGGCCTCTTTGTACTCCAGGTCTTTTAACCCTTGCAACGCAGAATAAGCGGATCTTATTTTACTGAAAATGCGTAATTATTTAAAAATGCAATTTTCTTAATATTGATTTTTTTTTCTATAGGATGCAATAAGGCGAAAAAAATAAAGTAAACCTTGTTTTATCAGGACTAATGTGGCGGTATTCCGATTTGGATACATATAAATCCGAATAAAAAAATATAAGATAAAGATTGAGTAAATATCGGTCAAAGATGCCTACACGGTATAATAGGCAATGTACGCTTTTAAGAGATGTGCGGGCGATCTGACCTTGCTTCATTTTTCGTGATAATATTCTGGGAACTGAAAGAAAACCCGATTAAAATATGTCACATTTGCTAAACTTGACCAAAGTTGGTGTTTTTATGTAACTGAACAACAAAAAGCCTAATCTACAGGATGCAATCCATACAATAGCCTCTATTTTGTTGGCTGTTTTTGTGACTAAGATGGTTTGGACAGCGATAAACGTCTGGAATCTCATATGAATAAACCAGCTTTATACCATATAAAATAGAGTTCAATAACGTTTATTGTATCACATACTCTTAACAATTATTATAATTTATGCTTTTAGTATAGTTGATAAAAAAGGGCAAAATAAATAGGCATATCCTTTGCTTCTTACACAACTTTTTAGCCTAAGTTCATAAATATTGTTATGTTTACAAATACTTACAATTTGAATTAAGAAAACTATAAATTTGTGTACAATTTGAATGTTTGCGGAAGAAGCCGCAAGGGGGGGGTGCTAGTTCTTTTATACTTCCTGTCAATATTTCAATTCAAATAAATTTTAAATACTTTCAAAGAGTGTTTAACCCTTTCGATGCCGCTGTCCGATATATCGGACAGCGGTAGTTACGCTAAAAATGCCGCGGTCCAATATATCGGACCGCTCGTAATTTATTTTTTTCGATAAGGCATTTTCGGTAATATGCCATATATACGGTACCAATCTGTTGAGAATTGATTATAATACTCAGAAAAAGTGTTTTAAACATCTTTTAAATATGCGTTTGTTGAAATATATTTGTCACACTTGAAATTATCGCTCAAATGTGACAAATATCTGATTTTGTACTGTCGAAAACAATTACGATAAATCCTGGGATTTTCTAGGTAAGACTTTGAAATTTGGTATGCATGTTAGTAATTAAATGTTCTTTCAAATATAGTCACTTTTATAGCCCTAGTATTTTTTTTGTATGGTCTAAAAAGTTTCAAAATTGAAAAATAAAAAAAAAATTATTTTTTAAAAAAGTTGATTTTACAAATTAAAACCAATATTTTATTTAAGAAAATATATAAGTAGTAAAAAGAGCATTTCAAAACAAGAAAAACCAAAAAATAATTACGAAAATATATTGAAAAATAACAAAGTTAGAACAAAATAACGTAAACTATGCATATTCACTAAAAATACCCCCGGCATTTCTCGCATACCAAGGGAAAAAATGCCCGGCATCGAAAGGGTTAAAAAAATTAATTATAAAATAATTTATTAAGTTTTAAATTAATCTTTATAACCGGTATCTCTTAAAGTGGTCAAAATGTTTAAAAAACTCATATCACTCTTCTTAAATAAAACGTGTGGCCTTGATGAAACAAAATGTAAGTAAATCTGTTTTTGTAGTATTATTTCAAATACCTTACAAAAACAAAAGTCTAATGCAGTGATAAGAAGCAATTACTTATTTGCAGGGGTTCAGTCAATTTATAATCAAATAAAACATTGTTAACTATTAAAACACTTGAAAATAAAACTTGTTTGCATTGCCCACTGTTTTATCGCTTCATAGCAGACGACATTTCACCCTATTATGGGCCTAGGCTCATCAGTCTTTGTAGGCCTGTAACCGCGGAAAGACAGTTCTAATGCAATTGCACATGTCACCTTTTTGCACCCCGACTGGGATTCAAACCCAGGCCCCTCCGTCTCCATGGATGGTGACTTTAACCCAGGAGGTGAAGGAACATGGGCCAGAACTTGTTCAAAACAGCCAGAGCTCTTTAGAGGAGGATTTTTTAGTATTTGACCGTAGTTGTCCTTTACCACTATTTTTGTGATCTCAAGTACTGCTCTCTAGTAGAAATGTTGTCTCTCAACAAGTTTAATTGATTGTTTGAAGTACTTATTCACTATTTAAACAACACTTAACATAGGATGTGCACTACTTGCTTTTACACCCAAGGGGGTAATTTTTTCATTGATTTTAAGATTATGCTTAAATGTTTTTCTTTCAGTACTATGCTAACTATGTAACCTCTATGATGGCCAAATTGTGCTCACCAGCCAGAGACGAGAACATTCAAAAGCTCAAACAAGAGACTGACACTGTAGCACTATTCAAAGGAATTATAGAGGTACAATATATTGTTAAAAACTTTATTCATGTAATAAAAAAATCTTAATCCATGAACTGTTAATCATATTATTTTTGGTATATTAAGCTATTTTTACCAAAATTACATAGGCACAAATATAATTATTTAAAATACAGTTAATGTTTACTGCACCAAAATAGTCCGATAATAGGTGTTGTATGTGTAGCCTCCCCTCCTCACTTCTCGCCAAGCTACGTAGTCAGATAATAGGTGTTGTATGTGTAGCCTCCCCTCCTCACTTCTCGCCAAGCTACGTAGTCAGATAATAGGTGTTGTATGTGTATCCTCCCCTCCTCACTTCTCGCCAAGCTACGTAGTCAGATAATAGGTGTTGTATGTGTAGCCTCCCCTCCTTACTTCTCGCCAAGCTATGTAGTCAGATAATAGGTGTTGTATGTGTAGCCTCCCCTCCTCACTTCTCGCCAAGCTACGTAGTCAGATAATAGGTGTTGTATGTGTAGCCTCCCCTCCTCACTTCTCGCCAAGCTACGTAGTCAGATAATAGGTGTTGTGTGTGTAGCCTCCCCTCCTCACTTCTCGCCAAGCTACGTAGTCAGATAATAGGTGTTGTATGTGTAGCCTCCCCTCCTCACTCCTCGCCAAGCTACGTAGTCAGATAATAGGTGTTGTATGTGTAGCCTCCCCTCCTCACTTCCTCGCCAAGCTACGTAGTCAGATAATAGGTGTTGTATGTGTAGCCTCCCCTCCTCACTTCTCGCCAAGCTACGTAGTCAGATAATAGGTGCTGTATGTGTATCCTCCCCTCCTCACTTCTCGCCAAGCTACGTAGTCAGATAATAGGTGTTGTATGTGTATCCTCCCCTCCTCACTCCTCGCCAAGCTACGTAGTCAGATAATAGGTGTTGTATGTGTAGCCTCCCCTCCTCACTTCTCGCCAAGCTACGTAGTCAGATAATAGGTGTTGTGTGTGTAGCCTCCCCTCCTCACTTCTCGCCAAGCTACGTAGTCAGATAATAGGTGTTGTATGTGTATCCTCCCCTCCTCACTTCTCGCCAAGCTACGTAGTCAGATAATAGGTGTTGTATGTGTAGCCTCCCCTCCTTACTTCTCGCCAAGCTATGTAGTCAGATAATAGGTGTTGTATGTGTAGCCTCCCCTCCTCACTTCTCGCCAAGCTACGTAGTCAGATAATAGGTGTTGTATGTGTAGCCTCCCCTCCTCACTTCTCGCCAAGCTACGTAGTCAGATAATAGGTGTTGTGTGTGTAGCCTCCCCTCCTCACTTCTCGCCAAGCTACGTAGTCAGATAATAGGTGTTGTATGTGTAGCCTCCCCTCCTCACTCCTCGCCAAGCTACATAGTCAGATAATAGGTGTTGTATGTGTAGCCTCCCCTCCTCACTCCTCGCCAAGCTACGTAGTCAGATAATAGGTGTTGTATGTGTAGCCTCCCCTCCTCACTTCTCGCCAAGCTACGTAGTCAGATAATAGGTGCTGTATGTGTATCCTCCCCTCCTCACTTCTCGCCAAGCTACGTAGTCAGATAATAGGTGTTGTATGTGTATCCTCCCCTCCTCACTCCTCGCCAAGCTACGTAGTCAGATAATAGGTGTTGTGTGTGTAGCCTCCCCTCCTCACTCCTCGCCAAGCTACGTAATCAGATAATAGGTGTTGTATGTGTAGCCTCCCCTCCTCACTTCTCGCCAAGCTACGTAGTCAGATAATAGGTGTTGTATGTGTAGCCTCCCCTCCTCACTTCTCGCCAAGCTACGTAGTCAGATAATAGGTGTTGTATGTGTAGCCTCCCCTCCTCACTTCTCGCCAAGCTACGTAGTCAGATAATAGGTGTTGTATGTGTAGCCTCCCCTCCTCACTTCTCGCCAAGCTACGTAGTCAGATAATAGGTGTTGTATGTGTAGCCTCCCCTCCTCACTTCTCGCCAAGCTACGTAGTCAGATAATAGGTGTTGTATGTGTAGCCTCCCCTCCTCACTTCTCGCCAAGCTACGTAGTCAGATATAAATTCAGTGAAAATTATTAATGGTTTCTCTAAACATCTGTTGCAGTAAAAAACATCATCATTTTTTATCATAAACAAATGTACATCTTTTGGTTAGTGTTTATTTAGCGGAAGAAATAAGTTTATGTTAGCTATTATGTTTAAATATTTACTGTATATTTATTTATTACTACATTTGAAAAAGTTTTATAATTATTGATTTATTTATTTTTCGGAATACTATTAGCAATGGATCAAATGAAAACTGATAAATGATTGTCAGAAAGGCAACAACCTTTACTCAGTGTACGTTCCCTTAAAGGAAAACAGGACATTCATAAACAAAGCAAAAGTATAAACATTCACACACTACCTACACTGTAAGCAGGTGGAGACATACCTGCTGTGTAGGTAACAGGATAATGTGTTAAAACTTTTCATAAATTTGGTAGATAATCCTGAAGAACGAGAAAGCATACATTTTTTTGCAGGTAATGAAATTAACAACCCAGGCATGCGGTGTATGTGAAAAAACCATCCAAAGAATTAAGCAAACTAGAGTCATTTAGGCAGTGATGAAGAATTTGAGTTTGACTCTCTGAGGAAACACTACAAACGGGGAAGTAGAAAAACCAAATTGGATGACTTTGACGTACATGTTGTACAGAGAAAAGTTTTTGAATGTTATGACAGAGGTGAGTTTCCTACAGCCAAAAAAATATTGACTGAATTATAGCATAAAATGAACTACATTGGACTTGAAGATTCTGTAGTCAGAATAATAAAATCACTTGGTTTCAAATATAGTAAGTCAAATGATGGCTGTATATTCTCAATGCTGCTTGTAGAGCAAGTTTTCTGCAGAAAATGCATTTACTGAGAATAAATGATACACAGCATGTAAAATATTGAAATAAAACCTGGATATCCCAAAACCAGACAAAAATTACATTTGGCAGGACTTTAAAATGAATAGAGGTTTAAAAATACCAACAGGAAAATGTGGGGCTGGCTTATAATTGCACACGCAGGTTCTGCTGTAATAGGCTTCATTCTAGAAGTAAAGCTTTTACTTCATGGAAGCAAAAAATTCCAGCACTGTGATTACACTAAGATGAATGGCAATTTGTGTAAACAATAGTGTGTTGATCAGCAACTTTGTAATCTTGAAGAGGGAAATTTTACTGTGACGGACAATGCAAGTTGTCATTCCATGCTCAAAGACTCAAAGTTCCAAAATTAACTGAAAAATAGCCGATATCGTTCAATGGTCAGCATAAAATAATATACCACACGAATCCAACTGTTACAAAATCTAAACTTCTATCTATGAATGAAATAAAGAGTGCAAAGCAATCTTAATATCTTGATCATGTTGCCAATGAAATGGTCACAAAGCGGTTGGTTCGCTTGCCCCCCTACCATTGCCAGTACACACAATAGAGTTGATATGGGCTCAAGTGAAGAGGGTAGTTGCTTAAAAAACAAAATCTTTAAACTGGCTGATGTGGAGAAACTTGTCAAAAAAGCCTTAAATAATGTAACACGTAGTGACTGGACCAAATGTGTAAGACACACAGAAGAACTCCAAGAAGCTGACTTTCAGCAGCAGTGTTCCAGGGATGTTATTATCGAACCTATCATGATAAACCTAAATGTCAGCAGTGATTTCAATGTTGACAAATTTGAAAAGGAAATATTCGAAGATTCATATGGCCTAAAGTGTAATTAGATAAAGCTTTTAATGTAACTTAATTTAACGTTGCCTTTAATATGCGATTTTATAATAAATAAAAATAAGTTCAACAGTGTTTATTATTATCTGCAGTTTTAGTCAAAAAAATATTAGAATTGACTATATTTTCTGCCAGAATTGTTGACTGACAGGGTTCGTAATTCTGGCTAGGGGAATTTGGTTTTAGTACCATTAATCATGACTATGGTTAAGCTTTATCAATAATATTTGCTTTAAACATCAGTCTCAATTTCATGAGCTAGATTTATAAATAAATTTCAAAATCATTCCGCTGCACTGATTAAAAGTGATAATGAAGTATTAAGAACAGTTGTATGGAATATGTTCACTGCATGATCAGGAATAAAAACAGCCATTTCACTTGTTAAACATTATTTCATAATACTTTCTACAAAATAGAAAATATTTAGATTAATATACAGTAAACTCTTAATTCTTCGCACACAGAATTTCTGCTCTGCAAATTATACGTGAGAAGGCCTGCGTATAATTTGCAGAGATTTTTGTTTTTGGAGTTTTTGATAAAAATATGTACAGCCCTCGACAATAAATATCAAACTAAAATAGATTTATGTAGTTTAACAAACTTACAACAGTGTGTACACTGTAAAAATCTATACAATCAACCATATAAATGATCATGCTAGGGTACATGCTGTATAGCACTGACTGTACGCCTACTAGTGACATTGTGGCAACGAGTTGCAGACAACGAAGAAGAAGAAGAGATCTTCTTCAATCCCGTGTTTCTCATGAATCGGCTCTGCTAGACGTTGTAAGACTGATTGAATATTTGGAGGGCAAAGACATCGGGACACTTGCAGACGATCTTACTTTGCGTAAACATATCTCAAATTAAGGTAAAATGTCACCACAAAAGAAACTTACCGATTTTTTAAAGACTATGTAACTCTAATTAATAATCATCGCCCGATTCATGTATAAACGAGTCAAACGTTTATTATGAATGATGAATGCATTCATTCATAATGGATGTGACGCTCAAACATTCCTTAATATAAACCAGTGTAATTATTACAAGTGAACAACACAGAACCTACATTCTGGGATCAGTGGTATTTGTTATTGATAATTTATTTTCCAAAAAAAACATATCATACAAAATAAAGCAATACAAATGTATCCAATCACAAAACATTATCTAAATAAATAACAGAAACACAAAGTATATTTACATAAACAGATTATAACAAATTAATATTGCGTTGCTCAGGCTGACCATTTGTTGCTGCTTATAACACAATGGTATATATGTTGTACTGAAAAAGCTATTCTCCTTTTGAGAGAAAATACATAAAATTGCTAAGGTGTAAATGTATATTAAATTAACCAGCTTCATTTCAAAAGAAACCATAGCAACGTTGGAATTAAAGCCTTAAACAATTGACGGGCATAATATCAATAGCCAACAATGACATTAAATTGACTTTTAGCTGCTTTCTGAAACAGATTACAATAAAATTTATGGAAAAATATAGTATTTAATTTTTGTCATTAATTTTGCATCAGTCTGTTTTAGAGTTCTATATTTATTATATCTTTTCTCAGCAGACATTTTTAGTAACTATTAATGATCTAATAGCATATTATTTAGATCTCTTAAAGGGAATAACTACCCTGGTAAGTTTCTTGTATAAAGCAACTATCCATAGTAATTTTAGTACTTTGTGTTATGATGGATAGGATAACAAAGATTGCTATTCAAGAAGCTGTTCATTATGTTCAAAGAGTTTTGAAAAATTAGGAAGAGAAATTATTAAATTAGATATATAATAAATAACTATATATTATTAAGTTTAGATATTTATGTTTTGTGTTATGCTCTGCCAATAATGTTAACAGACATTGGAACTGATGAAGCTAGACATGGCCAACTTCACAATAGGAATGTACCGACCATTGATGGTAGCGTCTAGTGTTGACTATGAAAAGGCTAAGTTCAAGGAGTTCCTCAAGGTGAATCCTGGTTAGTATGTTATACTCAAACGTTTCCTTACATAACTCCCTTCTTTTTAAAAATATTATTTTATTTTTTCTTATAAGTGGTTTTTGTTTTGATAGAAAACATTCAGCATTGGGATTGATAGATATAGTAGGTTTTATCTTTTATGCCTGCTTTTTTGGAATGGAGGGAGTTCACAAATATGAAATAAATTAATTATTCAGTCATTATAAACAACATATAAATAAAATGTCAACTCTGAATATCAACTGCCACAATCTCGAGTAACGTGGCAGCGCTACAATAATATTAACATAATGACAAACAAAGTGTCCAGCTTGTACTTATTAATAAGTGAGCCACTCTATATGTTGTCTTATTTACGTTGGACGCCTAATTGCATAATTTTGTACAGTATAACTAACATACAGATTTACTTAAGGTTAACATATTGTAATGTACTGTAATATGAAGAAACAGACTTGTATACGTTCTTACATTTTTACAGTATTGTTATTTATAAAAAACATCAAATTATTTAGAAAATAAATTATATATAAACTGAATAACACATACAAAAATTATATGTGTATTTAATCAGTAGTATGTGACAGTATCTATATACTATAAAGCTCCATGTAGTAACTCACTGACTGACACTAAATTTTGAGGCACTTCCCGACGTCCTACCCCCAACATTGTATACTTGAATTGAAGTGCTTGGTCTGAAACCTCCACAAAAATTCACAGAAGTTTACTTTTTTCACTCATAAACAAGATTGTGGCTTTTATAGGCTCTAAAATGGCTCAATGTATTTCTTATGGGAAAATCACAAAAAGGGAGGTTTTTGACCTAACTAGAGAAAAAGCTTAAGTGAAATTTTCAAACCTTCACAGTTCTACAGGCGTAACAAACGTGCACCTTATATATGAATTTCAGCTTAAAATTTTAAAAATTTGTGGTATTGGGGGCCCAAAAACTGAAATTTTTGAAAATGTTTAATACTGATATTATCTACTCAAGTGCGGTATCGATTTAAAGCTATTTTTCTTCTGAATCCAAATATACTATCAGATTTTGAAAAGGGCAAAAAATAAGGAGTATATGCTCCCAAAACACAAAAATATCCCCTAAAAAAAAAAAAAAAAAAAAAAAAAAGTGGTAATTCTAAAACAAAACATCCAAGTGGGGTGTCAAACTATAAGTATTTATCTTCTAGATCACATTATACTAATAAATTTTGGAAGATACAGCGTTTAAGGCCTCTGCCCCCCCAAATAAAAAATATATACCTCTAGTCTATATATTTCTAGCCAAATACCGTTCACTCACTGACAACTGTTTCTCGAAAACCACTAAACCTTCGAGGCTGAAATTTTGTAGGATGATTGGTCTTATATTGTAGTCATGCAATAAGAAGGGATTTTGAAAAATTCTTCATAGTTCCGAAATAGCAGCCTTTTTTACCCCCAAAACTGCAACAATGTATATCTTATAGGAAAATCCCAAAAAAGAAGTATTTCTGACCTAACTTGAGGAAAATCTCGAGTAAAAGTTTCAAACCTTTACAGTTCTACACTCACAACAAACGTCCACCTTATCCATGAATTTCAGCTTAAAAACTTAAAATTTTTGGGTATCGGGAGCCCAAAAACTGAAATTTCTGGAAATATAAAATTTTTTAAAACTGAACTTAACTACTCAAGTTGGATATCAAATTAAAGCTATTTTTCCTCTGAATCCAAACATACCATCAGATTTTGAAAAGGGCAATTAATAAGAGGTGTATGCCCCCCCCCATAAAATCTGAAAACCAAAAAAGGAAATACTAAAATAAAACGCCCAAGTAGGATGGACGTGCTCGTGTGGGCAAGTCTGCACATGTAACACTCCTATTACTTGGGCGGACTTGCTCTTTGGCTTGCTGATGTGGACGTGCTCATGTGAGCTAGTCCGTGCATGTAACACCCCCTCCCACCCATCCATACATGTGCAGTGGTGATGGCCATCCCACCCACGCATACACGTGCAGTGGTTGATGGCCCTCCCACCCACCCATACAAGTGCAGTTATTGATGGCCCCTCCACCCACCCATACTCGCACAGTGATGATGCGTTATCACCATTATCAAACTGTAGGTATTTGTCTCCCAAATAACATCATATCATTGTATTTAGGAAGAGACCAAGTTTAAGGGCTCTGCCACCTCCCCTAAAAAATATGCTCAAAAACCCAAAATTGTGTAATATTAAACTAATACCCAAGTGGGGTATCAAATTAGAGGTATCCTTCTCTTAAATACTAATTTAATATCAGATTTTAGAAAGCTCTATGTTTAGGGCTCTACTGCTCCAAAAACCAAAATCATGGTCAAACTGGTTAACAGTCCTGGCGATCAGTAAGCCGATCTTCCTCATGAAGTTACATGTCGAGATCCATAAATGGGGCTATAGCAGAGTGCCTTGGTGAGGCAGCAGGCCGAACTCTCCACAACGAGGCCGTAGGCCAAGTTTCACAAAGGAGCCTGTAGTAGAGTTTCTTGGCGAGGCCGCAGGCCGATTTCCACAAAGGGCCTAAAAATAGAGAGTTCCCAGGCGAGGTCAAAGGCCGAGCCTACCTCACAAGCGTAGCGAGTGGTGACTGGATTGGCTTGCGAAGCGTGCAGGGGTGTCCTCTAGTATTAATATAAAATACAGATACATTATTGGAAAAAGATAATTTAAATAAGTACATTATTAAGAAACGTAATATATTTCAAAATATAAAAGCCATGATTTTATTTTATTTGTATAAAGCTTTCCATTATTAATACTTTTAATGTTGGATGGTAAATTATTTAAATATTTTAGCCCTAAATAACTAAGGAAATTTTTTTTACCATAGACTAACAAAAGGTATTGTTGCTAAAATTTCTGGTGTTATAAAATAGGTTGTTTGTGTGAGCATTTCTACTTATAATGAGAAATAAACGTAACAATTTAAACACAAATAAGTTGAGTTTTAAGATACCCAAATGAAAAAAATAGAAAAGAGTTCATATGTTTTGTTTTAATGGTTTGTACAAAGTGATTTTGTATTGCACATAGTATTTCATGCTATAATTACATGTCCAACACCAGCACTGCATATCATATTGCAGTCTAGAATCAATTAATTCAAAGTTTTTTTTCATTACAAAAGTTCCTTAAAAAATAGAATTTTCTTAATGGTGATTTTAGGTTAGTATGAAAGTGAGTAATGTGTCTTTCCTGTGAAAGCTTTTTATGAAAAGAAATACCAAGATATTTAAAATGTTTCTCCTGATCAATTACTGGATGGTCACAGTTGTTATTTTAGTCATAACAGTTTATTCTATGATATTTTAAGCTTGATTGAAAATTAAATCTTTTAAAATAAAAACTGACAAACTTGGTTTTTTAACATTAACATCCATTTTGATGACTAAATACTTTTGTTGAAGTTTCCTTAAATCATCCATTATTGCACTCCATATATTTTCAATAATTTTCAATAATAATGTTTAAAAAATTGCTTCATCACAGCAAACGCCTTTAAAATCCTCTTAAAATGCAACACTATGAGATCATAATAAAAATTAAGATCAGTGTTGCACACAACACGGAGCCCTGAGGCACGCCTGATGTTATAGTAAGCGTTGAACTCAAGGAGGTTGTACGGTGGGGAGGTTACTGTGAATTGATAAATAATGGAGGACCACCTACTACTTTATATTCGAACATAAATAAGAGATAGATTGTTTTGGCTCACTCAAGGTCAGAGAAAGCGAACAAAATGTCACCACGTGTAGTTGTAAGTCGACAGGCTTGAAATTGATCCAAGATTCTTTAGTCCTATATGTACAGCAGCACTGGACACTTGTTACTTACTCAGTCACTGTCTTATCTTCATGGATTGCAAAACTAAAATCTGTTTGTACTGATGTGGAATACAATTAGAGAATGTTCCTTCCCCATGCACAAATGAAGTTCTCGAATCAGGCAAATAATCAATTAGTAATTAGGGGAGAATTTAAAATAAAAGAGGCCAGTAATAAAAGAAATATACTAAAATTTAGAGGGGTGGGAAAAATGAAATCTAAACCAATTAACGCTCTCTATATCATATTGCCTGATGTAAAATTAAAATTGGTAAATCACAGTGCTTATCTCCCTCTCTCTCACTCAGCTCTATCAAGTGTAAAATACTAAACAGTTACTAAATTAATAAAATACTAAATACTAAACAGAGGTTTTAATTTTAACTTATTGTTTTCAATCTGTGAGAAAACTCTTCAACAAACTCAGTGATGTACACTCTCTTAGTCTCTCCCCCTCACTCCCCCCCTCACCTGAAGGAAATGCCAGTGGCATTGAACATTTGTGAGATTATGTGTTTATTTTGTGTAAGTTACTACTACTCTGGTGTTAGTGAACTTGTCTTCTAAGGTAAGTTTGCTGATGTCCTATCTCTCCAATATACTAATTCCTGGCCTAATGCCCTTTAACCTAACCTAAAATAGTGATGTACCTCTATAACTCCTTACTTACTCAGTTACTCTTGTGGCCACTCAAGTCCAAGGTGGCCAACAAGTTACCTCCACAGTCTTCTATCCTCTGCCATCTCAATGTCTCCACCTATCCACGTGTATCAGGTGCGTTAATTATTTGCATTAAAATAAGTGAAATTGCTTATGTAGGCTTTTTTTATTAATAAAACACTAAAACTGTCATACCCAGACGATTTTTTATTTTTTAAATATTATTTATGACTGAAAAACTTCATTTGCTGTAGTTGGCCCAATGAAAAAAGAATTTGGAAAAAGTATTAAGTTAAGATTGGAAATTGATTAGTTATTGCCAGAATGTGAATGTAATGTGAAGTATTTACTAGTTTCTTCCTCCACTAAATTTGGAATTGCAATAATTTCCCCACTATCTAGCTCAACACTTTTTTTGACACTGTCTCCACACAACATATTTATAATTAACAAATACACTTTCAAAATAAAAAACTTTAAAAATTGCTTTCTGAAACAAGTGAAACAGATCTCATACAATAAGATCATGTGTGGGATCTGTGTCTTTGGTTTTAAAACTCTTTACCTTGGAATCTTAGCTGCAGTACAGGATACTAACAATTTAGTTTAGTAATATAAGATATCGTCAAATGTTTAATGCAGTTCTGGAAATTTTGGATAAAGGAATACTGCCATTCCAGAATCTCCCTCCAATCACAGGAATAAAATTGTTTCAGGATTTGTTTACAAAAATGTAATTAAAGAAAGGTATTTACTTATAATAGACAATATAAATAATGTTTTTTATGTTCATGAGAAAATAATTGCACAGTAACAAGTACAACTTTGTGAAGATTTAATAAATACAATATACTACTATTATCTTTCGAAGGTATACAAACATTTTTTTTTTAGAAAAATAGAATTAAGAATTGTTGGTGATAACTCATCTCTTATTGTTTTAAAATATCTAAAACATTGTTGAGCTTAAAAGATCAAAAGAGGTGTTAGAAACTTAATTAGTACTTGTGTAAGGCTGACAGACTATTTTATTCATACAGAAAATCACTTCAAACATTAGCAAATTTATCATGAAAAACTCGCTTATTGGATATTTTATATATAATTTCTAGAGATAATATAGGGTGTAACTAAAAAGGTGTCCTGGCTATATATTTTCGGATTATATACCTAATTTAGAGCAGAAAATTAAGGATAAAGTTTTATCTAATTCCACCCTGTTTTGTGTCTATCTGTCTGTGTTTTTTTAACAAAAAAGTTAATAACTCAAGAATGGTAAGACTGACTGACTTGAAATTTTGCACACTACTTTACATTAACACTACTAAACAGTATAAAAATAGCCATTGAATTATCTTTAGCCGTTCCAAAATGGTGGTCATTTAAATTTTTTTTAATCAAAATATGTGAACTGTTAGGTTCATAAATTTTACACAACAGGAATAAACATTAGTTAATTTTATCACAAATCTATTGGTAACCTTTTATTGTCTATGTATTATTAGTGGAGTTTTGAATGTATTAGACTTCAAGTATTTACAGCATCCAAAACCAAGAAAACAATTAATAGCTCAAGAATAGTTTGATTGACTGACTTAAAAGTTTGCACAGTCCATTACATTAACACTTTCGCCACAGCGGGCACCTATAGATGCCCAGCTGGCTGTCTCTCGGACGTGGCAGGCGGACTCGGACGGGCCTCTATGCCTCTATTCGTTTCATGTCGGGATTTCCACTGCAGGTATTGATTTCGTTGGCTGTAGTTCTTGCAGCGTGGTTGTTGTGTATGTATGCGTTGCATGCTGTAATAGTTTTTCAGTTCGATTACTGAAGCCTGTACAGTATTGATTAGTTTTTGTTAGTGAATAGTATTAGTTTTAGTGATGGTTTTAGTGTTTTATTTGTATATAGTAATGGCTGGGACATCTAGAGACATGGATGTTAATGTAAATATGACTGTGGACGATGTTGGCGACTACTTGGAGAGTACTTCTGGCAAGAAGTCGAGTGACGTAAATGATACTCTTTAGTGGTGCTGTGGGACACCATAGGGCCCCGGAAGTTATGATGTGTTATAATATCAGCTGAAAAGAATTCAAAATGTTTTTTCCTCTGATAAATGATACATTTGATTATTATTTACGATATATGACAGTAAATAGCCATAAGTAAAATTTTTCTCACAATAGGACTCTTTAGCAATGCTGCGGGACCCCATAGGGTTATCACCTAAAAAACATTGAAATTTTTTACCCCTAAACTGTATTTTACATTAAAATAAATCGAAAAGTAGCAAAGAAAATGTTCAGCATAGTACAAGGTAAGCCTCAGGTTCCGCCGCTGCGAACATGTTAACACTTATTAAACGGTATAAAAAAAAATGGAGTTATTTTAGTCACTTCAAATGGCGGTCTTTTAAAGTTTTTAAATAAAAATATCTTGTAAACGGTTTGGTTAATGAATTTCACACAAAAACAATATTTCTTTGTTAATTTTATTACAAATCTAGTGGTACCTTAATTTTGATTGTAAGTTGATTATTAGTGGAGTTTGGTTACAAAATAATGTATTTTACTGCATTCTCTGGATGCTGTAAATACTTGCAGTAAAATAAATTTTTTATCAAAACTCCACTAATAATAGACTGACAGTAAAAGTTAAGGTGCCAATAGACTTGTAATAAAATTAGCTAAAAATTTTTTGTTTTGTGTAAAATTGTTTTACCTAACTATATTTTGATTAAAAAAATAAAAATTACCGCCATTTTGGAATGGCCAAAGATGACTCAATGGCTATCTGTATGCTGTTTAGTAGTGTTAATGTAGAGAAGTGTGCAACTTGTTTAGTCATTCTGTGTTCTCGAGCTATTCAATTTTATAGACACTAAACAGAGTGGAATTCAATAAAACTTTATCGTTAATTTTCTGTTCTAAATTAAGAGTAGAATCCGAAAATATATAGCCAGGACACCTTTTTAGTTACACCCTGTATATTATTAAATTTTTTTGGATAAATTGACTTTTTTGTATACATCTTGATTGTTCAGCCTCATGCAGGTAGTAAGTGAAGGTCCTCATTAGTTATTACAAAACTGATTCCAACAAGGTCAGCATTGTATAAGGTCTTTTAACTTTCTCAAAAAAAAAAAAAAAAAAAATTATTTATTTATTAAGTTTATTTGAATGTTGTTTTTTGTTGTATACTAATCGACAGCTCTTGCTTTGCTAAGGGGTGGTTTTCTATGCTTGCTTAACCTTCCTCCATGGTTCTCTCTGAACCATTGTATCAATATAAAAGCTCAGCCTGGTGCTGTTTACCTAGGTAACAAAGAGTAATATTCTAGGAAACCCTATAAGTATATTTTTGGGGAATGAAAAGAAGTGCAATCCTATCAGAATTAATAGAAATGACCTTAAATATTTCACAATGAAAACTAAATTAGCCAAGCTTTAGTGTCATATTTATGTATTTTGTATCAGCTCTTTGAAATGAATTATTAAATTAACACGTTAGCTGCCATCCTTATAATGAGTATTTTTGCTCTAAATTGCCAAAATGTTTTATGCAAATATTTAAAACAATGATGCATTATATTTACTATACCAACATTTCTGAGTATAGAAATAGTACATACATAGGCATTATATGTATATAAATATGTCGGAAGTATTGGCCCGACACAGTTTTTTTAGTAGCGTATACGGCACATAAAAAACTCTGTCGGGCATATCGGCCTGACACATTTTGAGGTAAATTTGTTTTCATGGTTTGGCTACACTGACTGCATTATGAAAGAAATCCAGTATTCAATTTGTATTACGTAGTTTCAATACCAAAATTCACTAAATAAGTCTGTCGAGCCTATACTCCCGACAACTTGCCCATAGAACATGCCAAAATTTAAAGTTTTATGAACAACTTTGTATGCAACAAAAAACTTAGAAATTCGCTCTGTAAATAGTATGATGCTTGCAGTACAATGAAGTGTGATCGGTTTCTTTAAGAAAGCAGGACCAGTCAAGTAACAATAAAATAAACAAAAGGTCACTGAACAACGTCGGGCGTAGTGGACTGACATGGCAGCTAAAGTGTTAAAGCCAATGGTTCTCTAATGGAAAAAAGGAATGATTAACCCTTTCCACGCGTATTACGGGATTTCTCGCAACGTTATATTTACGTAAAACGCGTATTACGGTATTTCTCGCATTTGAATATTTTGAGATAAATATTTAAATTTAAGTGATAAAACTATACTAACGTGTACGTAAATGGTTATTGAGGTAATTTTGAAGACAACAGAAAGGATGACAACGTTTTTTGTCATCGTGACCTTCACGCACCGTCGCCATGGCAACCGAGCGGCCATTGTGTGCTGCTGCGCCGCGCGTATTACGGGATTTCTCGGACCACCCAGATGAGTGTTTTGAGTTATTTCACAAAAAAAAAAAAAACATTCTAGGGATACTTGTAAGTGCTTGTATGTCATCTATATTAGTAAACTTGTAAATAATTATTATGATTACATATATATTTTAGCTTAATCTAATTTAATTTTTTTATAGATTTATGAGTAAATAAACAGAATAATTGTTCAACAATGGGAATTTTACAAATTGCTGTATATTAAATATTGATTTAAAAATACCAGTTTGGATTGTGTTTTCTTAACAGTTGTTGGCCTTATAACAAAATTCTAAATAGAACTTTAAACATTTTTAAAATATTTTTTTTTAATTTATGACACGTTTAAAAGAAATAGCAAATTTCTTATGTAGCGTGCAAAGAGTTAAGGAACTGTTTCTACCCCTTAGGAATGGACTTTTGAGAAATAATATATAAAAGCCAAGTGCCCTCTAAATTCCATCAAAATATGTTGAGTGGTTTTGGAGATTACATGATAAGTATGTTGTGCTTGGATTTTATATATTAAGATTTAGCAAGTTTTATATATATATATTTACTAAGATGCTAAAACAGTATCTTATATTAATAACAATTAATGTTTGATGCTTTTTTTTTGTAAGGCTACTAATATGTAATTGTTGGGTTGCGTGCTGATGCGCAACGGTGGTTAGTTATTAGGTTTAAAGAATAAAATATTGAAAATGGAATGTAAAAACGACTGTTTATTAAACACTGAATATGAACTGTTATAATTAAGATGAATGAATAAAACAAGTAAATATAGATGAATATAATACTGGAAACCAATCTATAATAATTATGATAGTTAAAAAAATGGAATTAAATGAACTAAATTAGAAGGAGGACGGAGCTGAGTGAGTCCGTTGCTTCTCGCTTCTAACTTGACACTGTCCCCTTCCCCGAAGGGTAGAGGGCCTGGGGTTCTGACCTTCATCAGCTATGGTGAAGATCCAACAGTAATATTGTTTTTAATGTCTCTTTTTCAAATGTATAGTAAAGTAATATATAGTATTGATGTAAATTATTTCATCACATGCAGATGGTCTAGAGGCTACCAAAGCGTGGCTATTACACCATCTCACACCTTCCACTACTCTTGCTACGGCAGACCATCGCAGGAACATCATCAATGAAGCCTATCTCAATTTGCTCACCTGGGATGACGAAAATCCTTTTCCTGAGGTAAGTTAAATAAATTTAATCTCTCTCATCTTAATACAAATATCGAATATGTACTCACAGGCTGTGTCTCTGCATCTGGCATGAGGAATGAGACTTGGGAGAGGTTGTGATAAAAAAAGTCTTGAACCTCCTAAAACATATGTTGGATTCATTACCAATTTAACTACAGAGAGTAATATGAGGAATCCTTTAGGCAGATTAGATTACCGATTACCTGGTCTATACAAATGTGAGGTGATACTATCATTTGATTATGGTGGGGACGTTCACCAATCTTTTTCTCAAGATTGACTGAAAGTCTTTCCCTTGTGCACCATCTGCTTACATGTTTCAAATCAGGTACTATCATTCATGATCTCTGAAATAGTATTACAGAACTTTCCGGTGACTAGGATATATTGTCCGTATATCCCTGTATGTAGACACGGGAATCAGTTAATGAACTCAGGTCACCAGCCACAAAATTCCACAAAAGTACCTCACTCTTCACCTTTAGGACCTGCCTCTCACCTGGAGAAGTGAGTCTCGAGAAGAAAATCCAGTAACTCATTGATAAATGTAGATGATCTAGTTATTCATTGACACAAAATCAAAACCACTTCTCCAAAAGCAAGAAACTTAAAAATTCAATAAAAAGATGACATTTGGATTGAAATTACAACAACAACAAAAATATATTGATAATTTGTTGGTTTGAAAGGCACTTGTTCGAGGGGGGGGGGGGATTTTTACATTAAAAACTTGTTACTAGAGTAATTATCATAGACTTGTAAATAGATAAATAAATAGTTTGTAAGATGCCCTTAATTTAAAAAAATGTAATCCAGTATTGTCATAAACATTAAGTAATTTTTATAGATTTTTAAAATATTTAATCTAGTTGATTTTCTAATTTTGATTGATATTAAAAATTAGTGTAGAAAGCTTTAAATCAAAACATACTCATCTAGTATAATTAAACCTAAAAGTACTGTGGTTAATTGTTACAACTATTAATATGTCAAGTTTATTTAGCAAGACTATTTAAATTTTTCAGACTCTTGTTTTGGATCGCACTAGACTGGAAGATTTACGAAAAGAAGTCTTAAGAGTGTCAGTGGCTGCTGCAGTGCTACTCCTAGTGGTTAGTTCTGTTCCTCAGTTGCAGAGCCGAGCAGACTTCAAGATTTTGCTCAAAGATCATTTGCTACTGCTACTGCAAGATGTTAACTCGTACAAGTGAGTTTCTATCTCTTTGATAATGGGTTTCAGTAAATAGAAGAATATTGAAAAGAATAGATAGAGTGATTCAATTGTGGAGAAAACGGATGGCTGGTAAGCGTGGATAAAAAGAATAGTTATTTTGAGAGGCTGTGAATTAATTAACGGATTAAATTCGCCGCCGAATCCCACACAACTAAGATTCCACATAAATCGACACAGCCTGCTATTATTTTTGTCGATTTGGCTGCGTAAGTGCTATTCGCTGATTCTCCTCCAAATCACAGCCAGCTTTGTTGACTCTAAATGAAATAGTTAAATGATTGGAATTACAGAAAATAGGCTGGACTGGCTGCGATCCCCTTCTGCTCCCACATAATTAGATTTTACATCTAGTGTTAAACGAAAAACTAAAACTACATTATGATCCACTCTCCCCCCCCCCCCTTATAATTAATTAGCTTAACTGAAACATTATTCTAAATCAACATTAATTAAATTATCAACTGAAGACTCCAGGAGCGGCGGCGTCCAGGTAGAGTACTCTAGATGTTCGATAGTGCCATGATTCTCTTTTTCACTCTACCCCTCCCTTAGGTCTCGCATATGCGTGTGCGATACGTTATCGACTGTCCGTCTATTGTTGCGTATGGCGAGTGCGCCACACAATTATAATATATTAGGAGATATAGGACATCAGAAAACTTACCTCAATAAGCTGCCTAATTACATTAAAAACAAAACACATAAAAAAGCAGTTCAAAAATAAACTTAAGACACACGTAAGATATTATATTAACACTCCAGTGGTTCAGGGATTACCGCAGGCATTTTGTTTTTGTTGACCTGGTCTTGGCCTTGAGCACATTAGTAACTTCTATTCAACTATCTCAACATTTTGTTTTTGTTTACCTGGTCTTGGCCTTGAGCACATTAGTAACTTCTATTCAACTATCTCAACATTTTTTTTTTTGTTGACCTGGTCTTGACCTTGAGCACATTAGTAGCTTCTATTCAACTATCTCAACATTTTGTTTTTGTTGACCTGGTCTTGGCCTTGAGCACATTAGTAGCTTCTATTCAACTATCTCAACATTTTTCAGTTGAGTTTCAGTTCTCTCTACCTCCTAGTTGTTGGTCTAGGGCTATTTGAATAAACCACTGCTAGATTTAGGATAGTTTATAACCCATACGTTTTGTGGATTTGTAAATATGTAAGAAGATCAGAGTGTGAGTGGTATGAAATGGTTCAGAAAATTTTAAAAATAGCATTTTTTAAGGCTTTTTAAAATAATATTTTCACTCTATAGATTTTATTTATGATTGGTCTTGAATCAATATGAAGAATTTTTTATATAATAAATGTGTTTACCACATTGCATTATAACTAAAAGTGTGCATTTATTTTGTAAAAGTTATCGACATTACCTTTAACATTTTAGGCCTCTTGCTAGCCTAGTGGTTAACAGTTCAGCGTTCAATGCAGAGTGTCACATGTTTAAATCTTGGGAAGTCCACTTCACTTAAATTTGCCGTAGATGTTTGGACTGTTGTCCCTCAACTACGTTTGAATACCATATTTAAAATGCCACTGGCGTAGACAGTAGGAAATAAAAGTAGCAACCATCTGTCTGTATATCATTATTACTGTGACATTACTATATATTTTATAGTAATATAATATTTATGTTACTATATATTTTATAGTATTTTATGTTATATAATATATACTATTTTACTATAACATTATTATTATTATGTAGTCTTACATTAATTTGTCTTTAATTGTTTTTATCTAATTTTACTGTTCTAGCCATTTTGTATATTGAATTGTATGTCTATTTTAATTTTTTGTACATTGTACTTGTATCATTTTTCTTTTATTTTTCTACATTTTGTAAAATTTAGTGTAAAAATCTTGACTTTTTTTACATGCACTGTTATGTGTTTTATGACAATAAAAATCTTGAATATATCACTGACTCTCAGATGCACTTTTAAAAATTCCTTTTTAAATATTTTGCTATTCTTATTAATTTCTAATATTTTTTATTATAATATATTAAAAAATTATTATTTTAATCCATCAGCTGGTGATTCATCAGATTCCTTTGAGAGCAATGTAATTGTTACATCAACACCTAAGCGCAATTACCCGCCTACCCATACACGTGCAGTGATATTGACCCACCCGCCCACACATACACGTACAGTGGTATCAACCAATCCACCCATCCATATACGTACAGTGATATTGACCCACCCGTCCACCCATACACTTACAGTGGTATTAACCCACCCGCCCATCCGTACACACAGTGGTATTACGGTGATTGGTCTTATTTTGATTATAATAGACATGGAACAATAATGATTAAAATCTGACAATAGTAAGCCTTGTTGTTTAATAATGAAATATTATATAGTAACTGCTAAACAAATAGTTTTACTAAGATTCATATAAATTTAAATAAAACAGACTTGGGAACATTGATAGGCATGGACCTACTCTATTTACATGGTGATTATTTAATCCGTAAAACTAATAAAAAGGTTACGGTAAACAGCAAGTGAAATTAGTTTTAAACCTGCGTGGCAAAATCTTTAAGTGTCTTACCAGTTCTGAAATATGACAACAGTTACTTCCAGTGAGTGAGTACACGGTTTAAGGTCGATTTTGACGACTCACAATTCTGAAATTTCCATAACGATAACGAGTTTCAAGGTCTCCATGTTCTTCATCAACGTGTTGAGCATGTGCACAAACTAGTCATTATACCAATCTTCAAACTTAAAATTAACCTATTTAATTAGATAGCTCACTACATACGCCACAATGACACCAACGCACCCTATTAAGGATAGGAGCAACAACAGGTATACACTAAGCGGCAGCAACACTAGCGCACACTAGTACTGATAGGTGCAACTACACTGCAGTCTTGTTTGTGCTGCACTCTCACGGCCGAAGTAGCGACAACGACAAAGTTTGATAATAATTATAGTATTGTGTCTTATTTACATATGTCAACAGACTGACACAAGTACTGAAGTACTTGAAATATTTGATAGAAAACATTAATACTGGAGCTTATTTAAATTTGTCATTGGTAATACAAGAAAATAATGAAATAAACATTTTTGGATTAAGAGATATTTATAACATTTTGAGTATCTTGAGCTATATTACATAATTATGAGAGATATTCTATATTTATTTGTTCCATTAGTATATTTCATTTTTATAATTATACTGAACAATTTTGTTTAACATGAAAAAGACCAGTTAATTGTTGGGAAAAATAACAGTCCAAATATAAAAACAAGATCATATAATAAGGGAATGATGTAACTTCTCATACAAAATTACCAACTCCACATGAAAAAAAGGTAATCTGTCTAAATAAAACTCCAAAATTAAATCACAAATGGAACCTACTAGAAATACTAACAACAATAAAACACCCAAAAATATTATGAAAATAAAAAGGGAATAATATAATGGCCAAACCAGTTGATAGCTCTTTCTCCTAGGGAATTACTAGAACTGTCAAGTAATACATTGGATCCTATCAGTCATAGTCAAAATACTCGTGAATCACTTACCAAACAAGTTGATTCTCCTTGGGAATCACTAGAACTGTTAAGTAATACAATGGATCCTATCACTCATAGTCAAAACACTCGTGAATCACTTACCAAACTAGTTGATAGCTCTCCTTCTCCTAGGGAATCACTAGAACTGTCAAGTAATACAGTGGATCCTATCACTCATAGTCAAAATACTCGTGAATCACTTACCAAACTAGTTGTTAGCTCTCCTTCTCCTAGGGAATCACTAGAACTGTCAAGTAATACAGTGGATCCTATCACTCATAGTCAAAATACTCGTGAATCACTTACCAAACAAGTTGATTCTCCTTGGGAATCACTAGAACTGTTAAGTAATACATTGGATCCTATCACTCATAGTCAAAACACTCGTGAATCACTTACCAAACTAGTTGATAGCTCTCCTTCTCCTAGGGAATCACTAGAACTGTCAAGTAATACAGTGGATCCTATCACTCATAGTCAAAACACACGTGAATCACTTACCAAACTAGTTGTTAGCTCTCCTTCTCCTAGGGAATCACTAGAACTGTCAAGTAATACAGTGGATCCTATCACTCATAGTCAAAACACACGTGAATCACTTACCAAACTAGTTGTTAGCTCTCCTTCTCCTAGGGAATCACTAGAACTGTCAAGTAATACAATGGATCCTATCACTCATAGTCAAAACACTCGTGAATCACTTACCAAACTAGTTGATAGCTCTCCTTCTCCTAGGGAATCACTAGAACTGTCAAGTAATACAGTGGATCCTATCACTCATAGTCAAAACACACGTGAATCACCAAACTAGTTGTTAGCTCTCCTTCTCCTAGGGAATCACTAGAACTGTCAAGTAATACAGTGGATCCTATCACTCATAGTCAAAACACACGTGAATCACTTACCAAACTAGTTGTTAGCTCTCCTTCTCCTAGGGAATCACTAGAACTGTCAAGTAATACAGTGGATCCTATCACTCATAGTCAAAACACACGTGAATCACTTACCAAACTAGTTGATAGCTCTCCTTCTCCTAGGGAATCACTAGAACTGTCAAGTAATACAGTGGATCCTATCACTCATAGTCAAAACACACGTGAATCACTTACCAAACTAGTTGATAGTTGTCCTTCTCCTAGGGAATCACTAGAACTGTCAAGTAATACAGTGGATCCTATCACTCATAGTCAAAACACACGTGAATCACTTACCAAACTAGTTGATAGCTCTCCTTCTCCTAGGGAATCACTAGAACTGTCAAGTAATACAGTGGATCCTATCACTCATAGTCAAAACACACGTGAATCACTTACCAAACTAGTTGATAGCTCTCCTTCTCCTAGGGAATTACTAGAACTGTCAAGTAATACATTGGATCCTATCACTCATAGTCAAAACACTCGTGAATCACTTACCAAACGAGTTGATAGCTCTCCTTCTCCTAAGGAATCACTAGAACTGTCAAGTAATACAGTGGATCCTATCACTCATAGTCAAAACACACGTGAATCACTTACCAAACTAGTTGTTAGCTCTCCTTCTCCTAGGGAATCACTAGAACTGTCAAGTAACACATTGGAATTGGATCCTTTATCACTCAGTCAAAACCTCATGAATCACTTACCAAACTGTTTGAGAGGTGGGTGTGTAGCGAGTAGGAAAATCAACCAAAAAGTTCATCTTATACATTCCAAGAACATCTTTTAGTTGTCTAGTCGAAGGAGAATCGATAAGGACATCAATATTTATATCACCTATCACAATTACATTTGTGTATTTTTGTAAAAGAAAATTAAGAATTTTATGCAATTGTTCAAAAATGTTTTGGACAGGACTATTTGGAGAGTGATAAACACCCATTAAGACAAAAGGCATGGTAAAGCATTTGTATTCCACTAAGCAACATTCAAATTCATTATCAAACTGTTTAGAACGCCAGGCTTTAAATTTTTATATTTAACTATGTTTTCTTTCCCCAGAATTAAAACACCCCCTCCAATTGATATAGAACGTGCAAATACAGAATGTATAGTGTATTGTTTTATAACTAACTTATCAAATTCACATTCTTTCATTTTATGTTCATTTAACACAACTATACTTGGGTTAAGCTCATCAAGAGTGAGTTCCAAATTTTCAAGCCTTGACGGTAAATGCTGTATGTTTTTATGGTATATAGGCAAGGACTTATTTACCCTAAATGTGTTTTACTTGACTTGTTTTACTTGTGTATATTATTGCCAGTACTGTTAATTACATAATGAAAATTGCAACTACGAGCTAAGTAGCACTCCTTGCCAATAGAAGTGGACAGTTTTTTGTGGTATAGCATCTGGAGAACTAACTGTAACTGAGTCAGACACTTCCCTATTTACAGCTTCATTAGACATACTATTTCTCTGCTTTAGCACCTCAGAATATGTGAGGTCACCTGGAACCACAAGCACATCACTAGCTTCTTCCAGCAACTGTGGAAGATGCTCAGACAGTGACATCAAGCTGATTGGGTTCTTTGCCACTGTTGATTGGTCTTTCTCAAGATTGATGATTTCTATTGGATAGCAATCATCAGGGGAGGCAGGTGGACTAAGATTTGTCTTGAATGTATTCATAATAAAGTTTTTCATTTCTATGTTAAAATATTCATGAGACAAACCATTCCTCAGTAATGGAAACGATTTTGGAGGGTGTGAAACAATAGTAACAGTAGCTCTTGTACATTGTTGGAATTTTTTTTACATTATTTAGAAAATGAGTTAAATTGGCCCCATCTCTTATACAGCCTATAGGGGAACATATAAGGTGCTTTAGCCCCCTTCTTTTAAAACTGTCTGTAAGGTCATGGAAAGCAGTGTTATAGTCCTTGCTTGACTTACCATAATATTTATTCTTTGTTATAAGACTATAAACTGATGCACTGTTGTAGATCCACATGATTTATCACACAATCTGAATGTTTATGCTATCGGAATTGTTGTTTAAAGACAACAGCCACACCAGCTGACATGTGCGAGGGTCGTCAAAATCCTCTGAGATACTATGAGCTAACATAAACATAGCTAACATAAACATATTAGTAAATGTACATAATACTGAGCATTGTCAAATATAAATGAACTAAAGCAAAACAATTTCAAGTAAAATGAAACAGGCTACAAAAAAATTAAAATAACAGCAACTTTTTTCAGTGAGGACTATTCTTATCTTAATTCCAACTATTTAGCAAATATTAGCTAAATAGCAATTAAATGATTTTTTACTATTTTAAGCCATAACTATGCAAAACAGAAAACCGCAGCAATAGCTAAACAGATAAGAATAAACAAAAAGAAAAACTAATCTCACAGGGATTCTAAGAAAAAATGTGCACTCACACTAATATGTCTTTTCTGAATTTAGTTAAATATATTATAGTGTATCTGTGATAGCATGTAATTAACATGATTGTATCTTTTTTTTTATTACAGGGATATAGAAAACGTATTGCCACATATTAGTACACAAATTGTGCAAGACTGTAACAAGACATTGCCTCAGCCCCTGGCTACAGATGTTCAATTTGCAATAGATAACCAAGTCATGCAAGTGTCCTCACCTGACCACAGGATTCGTCTACTTGTCTGTAAGTTACTTTTCACTAATTAACGTTTTTGAAGCCAATGAATACACTCTATTTTAAGCTAATTTCAACTAGCTAGAGTTCAGCTACTTAATTTACAGATCATTTAAAAAATATATAATATCAAAATAATTAACTACAATCAGGTTGGCTGATTTCATTGGTCATCATGGTCGAGGTAGCGGCTGGTTGGACTAATTGTATATTTTTGGCCATTAATACTGATGATGGAGGAAGACAGCAGAGTAAGTAAGAAAGTGCTGTATGGGATGGTTAAGTATGAGATGGAAAAGTATGAGAAGGTGGTTGACACAAGATGTAGTAATGATGGATAAAAATAGAAATGGAACTCAAGATAGTGTGGAAGGAATACTTTGAAGAGTTGCTTAATCCAAAAGGGAATATAGATGATGAGGAAATGAAAGAAGAAGAAGACAAGACAGAGATGGAAGAAGACCTGATATGGAGAGAAGAGAAGTGGAAACGGCACTAGACAAGATGAGAGGGAAGAGCACTGGGAGTAGATGAAGTGAGTGTTGAAATGGTGAAGGCAGCAGGGGAGGTTGGGAAACAGTGGTTGTATCAGGTAATGAGGGTTGCGTGAAAATAGAATAAGACCCCAGAAGAATGGAAGAAAGGTGTAATTATCCCAATATTCAAGAAAGGAAGCAGAAAAGAGTGTAAAGACTAAAGGGGGTCACACTGTTACCACACTGTGCGAAAATATACAAGTCGATCCTGGAAATGAGGATACAAGCCAGAGTGGAGAGAGAAATGAGAGAGGAGCAGTATGGTTTCAAAGCAAGAAGATCAACTGTGGATATGATATTTTCAGTGAGGCAGCCAGAGGAACGGTATTATGAATATGGAAAGGATCTGCTTATGGCATTCCTGGTTATAGAAAAGGTGTATAATAGTATGTGTAGGAGCAAGGTATGGGAAGAAATAGAAAAGAAAGGAGTAGAAAAAGAAACAATAATCAGAGTGAAGGAAATGTACTGTGGAGTGTGAGTTGTGTGAAAGTGGGAGGTGAGAGAACAAATTGGTTCAGATAGACTACTGGGCTGAAACAAGGCAGTGCTCTATCACCTCTTCTATTCATTATTATGAAGGATGACATATCGATGAAAGTGGCAGATAAGGTTGGAAAGGATAAAATGAAGGCCATGATGTTTGCAGCCGACCTGATGGATGGGGAAACAAGGAGGAGGAGATTCAGGAACAGCCGGATGCATGGTAAGAAACGATAGGACTGTTTTGAATGAAATTCAATGTGAAAAAATGAAAGGTTCTGAGTACAACTAGAAGAAAGGATAGAACAACCAGTAAAATAATGATTAGAGATGAACCGCTAAAGGAGGTGGAAAGTTTCAAGTACTTGGGAAGCATAATCGATGCAAATGGGAGAAATGATAAGAGATTTCAGGGATTGTGGCAGATGGACAGAATCATTTCTACGAAGTGTTATAAAATTAAAGTTAAAGATCGTCTTATTTACCAGGCGAAGTTAGGGCTCAGAAACCCTCTCTAACACCTAACCTGGGGACCAACAGCTTAAGAGTGACTTCCGAATCACTATCAGTGACAGGGTAGGTGGGCTGCATGCATGGACTCTCAAATGATCACCCATCCAAGGGACAGCCACGCTCGATGTTGCTTGACTCCGTTATCTTGCGATAACGTCAGAACCCTCCGGTCAAGTGTTAGGAGCCTAGTTTGGAACAAAAATGTACCACGAAGAAGCAAGGCAGTGCTATACCGGAGTTACCACGTGCCAATACTGACCTATTCAGCAGAAACATGGGTGATGAAAAAAAGAGATATAAGCAGAATACAGGTGAGTGAAATGGAATCTCTGTGAAGCAAAATAAAATGACAAGAAGAGATAAGATGAAAAATGAATAGGTCAGGAAAATGTTAAAAGAGGAGCCCTTGTGTTAGAGGATTTAGACATCAAGACTGAAATAGTATGGGCACTTACAGAGTCCATACTCTTCCATAAGAGAACAGTATTCCCAGGAAGATGCATGAAATAATAAAGGCGGGGGAAAGTAACCAAGAGGAAGACCAAGAGATAGGTGGCTGATAGGACTGAAAGAAGGTGATAAGAGGAGAGGAGAGGAGAGGACTGACCTGAGTAAAAACTGAAAGATGGTGGGAAGACAGAACTAAATGGCAAGGTTTGTGTTCCAAACAAACCCAGCGTGCAGCAGGAAACTGCGCAAGAATGATGATGAATATGACTATTGAAACAGGGGTTACTTGTTCACTGACCCCACTCGTTAACTTTTTCTAATACAAATGTATTATTGTTCATCTATGATAAATAACCCAGCCTCATTATTCTTTGCCTATTTATAAACTGCACAATATCTTCTCCATTCAATCAGACAATCAGGTCTTGATTTATTCGATTTCATCCAAGTTCCATCTTAGGGGTGTGCGAGTAGTGATTTTTGAGTTCGAGTCGAGTATTGGAATTTTTTTCGAGTATCGAGTATTTTTGAGCGAGTATTTACAGAAGGATTTCCTGTTCACCCAAGACAACAGTAAAAGACAGACACCATCCTAAGCCTATGTTAAGTTTTGCCAGATTCGTAAATATATACATCTAAACTGAACACAATAATTTTGATTTGTTTGTAACTGTAGCATTTCATAAATAAAACTTGTTACTTCCTGCCTTCCGGTATTTTTATGTAATATTGTTTTGTTTAACCTTTTTCTTTTTTCATAGCTAATATGATGTAAGAAACTAAGAAAGTATATTATTAATTGAAACAATGTGGATTATAAAGATTTAATCTGTTCGCTCATATCACAGATCATATTTTCTATGCAAGCCAATTATACTGTTTCACAGCCGGCCGATATGTTTATCTGGCGGTTCAGTTCAAAGTGTACCGCAAAAACGTAGCGAAGCTTGATGGCAAAAGCTTGATTCAATAAAGCTGATGCTAAAATTCAGGCGTCATCATCAAATGCAGTCATTTGCTTTCAGAATTGCCTCCTCTCAACAAAAAATTGATTGTGTACACGCCAAAAAAAGTGGATCTGTATTCTGTAGGTATTCAATTCAGTAATAGCAATGTTACAACTAACCAAAAATAAGCTGTGAATTAAATAATCAAATTTGAAAATCTGGATGACAAAGACTTGATTTGATTCAATAATTTGATTTGGTTCAATCGATTGATAATAATAACTAAGCAGGTTTACTAAAAATAAATTTTAAAGTCACTTAGGATAAATTAGTTTTTAAATTATGATCAGTAATGAAATGTGTGCAACTAGAAACTACTTCGATACATGAGGATACACTGAACAACAAATAAATAATTATTTCATAATGAGAAATTCATGAAAACCTGGTGTAAACGAATGAAAACCATAGACGTAGTCAGCTATTATAATAGGCCTAGCCGATATTAGGGATGAGATGCAGTCTGAAATATCAGCTAAGTGCCAACTAATGACACAGTGAAGATTTTGGGCAGCTAAATTATAAATAAAAAAACGACACGTGTGATATGGCTTTGGTTCAATAAAAATTATTTTCCGAGTCTAAATTCGTCATATTTTGTTTAGAAAAGATCTTCCGACATGTTTCTCCCTCACTTGGATTGATTATTTTACAACAGTTTACATCAACATCGCCGTCAATGTGAACAGGGAATCGTTCAGTGAGTTTACGAATCAAAATTATCGTACTTTACCACCTTTTACACTCCAACTGTGGTATTGTCTAACCTAGTCAGAAAATCGTTCAACAATTTGGTAGGAAAAAATATTGAATGAGCAAATGTTGTTACACACAGTTTTGGCAATCTAAGGTGTTTACGGAATAATAATTAATAGACGTTCGCCACGGATATATATCAAATAAACAAACATTTATATCTATTTTTTATTTGACAGAAAATAAAGCAATAATGTTGTGTCACACACTGCTAGAACGTCAATACCATATTTTATATGATACGATACAGTATTTTCTTACATCAACCATTGGACGCTTCCAGTTTTTAATCTGAGACTATTTAGTGCTCAGATTAAAAAACAAAATAGACCTCAATCGACTCGCAAGAAATATATGATAATTTCAGTTCTGAAAAAGAACTGAATGGTTCCTTGCACGTACGTATACCAAAAGCGAGATAGACTTTCGCCTAGTGGCAGTTTGATTCTTGGGATGTAAAGTGATCCGTGTTGTTGTGTACTACCTATTCTTAGGCGTATTGTTTAGTTCATAATTAGGCATACCAAACTGATAACGTATGATTTTGGGTAAAATAAAACTCAAGAAAGTGCACCATTTTATTCATAACTTATAAAACTGTTTAATCTTAAAACTAAATTAAGATTTAAATCTGATATTTCGTGAAATACTCGATCGAACTTCGAGTAGTTTTGGAAGCTTCGAGCCGAGTTCGAGTAGTAAAATACTCTCTCAAATACTCAAAGTTTTGAGTACTCGCACACCCCTACCTATTCCATCTCTTAGCTCAGCCTTGAATATTTGTCTTCACCTTTTTCTCAATACTCTTGTTGTGAGTGTAAAACAAAACAGCATTAATTTAACTAAATATTATTAAGAATATTTTTCATTTTTTGAGTCCTTAATACTTTACTGTTAATTTCAAATTGAAGGCACAATAATGTATTATGTAAAACATGGGATAAAAATAATTAATATAATAAATAAGAATCCTTATATATAATATGTCAAGCCGTTTTGTTGTTAACCTAACTCCCATATTTTTTGGCCATTTTTTAAAGTTTTAGGTGTCAAATAATTTTCCTCTATTAGTAGCTGTGCAATAAGGTTTATAATGTTCAATATTTTAACCTCAGGGCACGAGGAGCCCTCAAAGTACGTTTTTAGCCAATAAGAATATCATGGACACAGGTTTCAATTAGTTAAAAAATAACAGCTACAAATGTAAATAATGACGTTTATGAAATAGTAATAGCTGTTGAAATGTAAATAATGATGTTTATACTGAGAAGGTTATAGATATTTATAAATGTAAAACAGGAACACATGTCTGTCTGTATGTAATCATCAGCTGTTAAATAAAATGAAAAGATTTGAAATATGCTCAGTAATAACATTGGATGTTTATAAAATTATTATACTCTAAATGTCTAAATAGAGTGCAAATCAAGTGCAGTGAGTGAGCTACTGTAAATTAATTTACATAATACGAGGTGTGTTAGTACCGTTTTCGAATCCTGCTGCTGTAGCGCTGCAGTGGCATTGAGCGTGCTTGGTACTATCTGTTGGCAAACTACAGCCACCATTACGGATCCATTTGACTGTATTTAAGGTCGCTTATGACTGTCTAAAATTCCCCTCTGATTAAAAATACTGCCGACTGTGAATTATGTGCAGTGTACGTTTTCATAATGCTAAGGCTGTGAAAACAGCTGGCATTCATCGTGAGTCTGTTGCCGTGATAATTTGGTTTTAAATATCGTAACCATTACAATTATAATGCTCTAGGCATGTGAGAGAACTGGTTATACTTTTGTTTTTGTGATTCTTGCCAAACATTTGTTTTTGTGATTATCTTGTCAGAATTTTGGGAACCTAGCATTAGCATAAAAATTACTCTCAGTACTTCAAACGTTCTGTCACAATTTCACCAATCGCACTTCTTGACACTTGAAGACAGACTACATAACGATGCAGTTTTAAAGCGTCTGTTTTCTCTGAATTTTTATCAAAGTCATCAGTAATGAGTGAAGGTTTCTCACTTCGTTCCTCATCATGGACAGTCGTATGGCCTGCTTAAAAGCTCTCACCCTTTTCCATACCATCCTATCACTAATTCTGTTTTCTCAATAATCTTCACAGATCTCTCGATGAATGTTAGTAGCTTTCATGCATTTAGCGTTACGAAAACTATTACAACGTGCACTTTACAGTTGGTGGCATTTTTAATGAGAGGAGGAATTTTAAACAGTCATAAGCAATCTTAAATGCAGTTGAATGGATCTATATTGGTGGTTGTGGATTGCTAACAGATAGCAGTAGTCAGTGTGTGTTCGCTGAATGCCAACTGCAGCGCTACGGCGGCAGAATTCCAAAACGGTACTTACTTTAAAAACACGCCTCGTATAATTTTATTTAATACAGTTTAACCACTAATATTTCAAGTCAACAGTTACATGCCAAGGCTGAAGGCAGATGTGTCATAAGAAGCGTGCAGTTGTGTCCCCTAGTACAAGATATTACAAGATAACAAGACACAATAACAATTATAAACTTGTCTTGTATTGTTTATAATTGTTATTGTGGCAAACATAAATTAAAAATAATTTTTGTAGCCAATATCTACATATAAGTTAAAATGTCTTGAGCTCCAAAAAGTAAGAATATAATATAACATTTAGAATTAGTCTGTATCTATGTGCTATTTGTTATTTTGTGAGGTTAAATATTGTTGGTTTATTTATTTATGTGATGATTGTATAGTTTATAATTATTGTTCAGTATTTCTGTTTTGCCTTATAGCACAACAATTTTAGTATAAAATTACAAATAGCACATAGATACAGACTAATTCTAAAAAAGTTTTCTCCAAGTTAGTTTTCCTGGGAACAAGGCAAATAGATGCTCCCTCCAAGCAGATCTAAGGGTACCAGCATCCCAGCTTCATTGGATATGGTTTACGTGTGGGAGTAAGTCTTGCTGCATGTAATGTATATACTTTTTTAAGAAAGCTACAAACATAAGATATATGAACAATGAATATACACACCACCAGCAGGCGCTCCTGATGTCTGTGCCCTAGATCTGCTTGGAGGGAGTTTTTTCCTTGTCCCTTTGACACTAACTTGGAGGTAATATATGAGGTAACTATGAGGAAATCTATAAGTCCTGGAGGGAGTTCTCCCTTCACGGATCGGTTTGCTATGGTAATTCAATTTGTCTTTGAAGAACGTAGTGAGTTCAGCCAAATTAAATGCTTTTGGATAAGTTAAATATTTTTACCATTTTTAATCTTTTCTGTGTACTTTGTTGATTTTCATTTATTTCTTTGTCTAGTATATTTTGTCATAATTGTGTATTTTTATTTATTTATTTATTCAGTCAAAGTTATATTACAGCATAAGATACAGAGTGTAACAGGTCCACCAAATTGATAGATGAATTCATTAATTAAAATAGATAATAAATTATTACGTAAAAGAAAGGGATATATTTAATGGGAATAAACCACGAAGGTTCAAATAATGTTAGAGAATTGTTGCAAGTCAGATAGGAAAGCAAACAGAAACATCTGGAGTAAACAAAATACAACTCTGTCTTTGTTATAAACCAGACATGGGTGGAGTCCTTCTGAGAATTATAATCATAAATAGGACAGGGTGGCGTGTGACAAGAGTCAACAGGTCGGTTGGAAATTTCCATCGTCCCCACCCCGGATCCAAGTAAATTAAACGATTCAGAGGACAAGTTTTGAAAGGGACCAATCAGAACGGGGAACGTAGTTAGAAATATGTCCGTAGATGGCAGCATCGGACAGACAGCAACCTCGTGGTGCAAGCGGAAATTGCCAAAAACTCTCCAAAGCAAATGAAAAACATACCGGAAGAAAGGGTAGGGGAGAGGAATCAAGCCCTACGGTTGAGAGACGCTTCTCACCCCAGTCCATCTCTGACAACAAGACCTAAAACATGATCTACTAGTTCGAACTTTGTAAACCTCGTGGTAGACAATAACTTAATTAATAAATTTATATTATAGATCATGATGTAGTGATATAAAACAAGTTTGCTTTTCAAAATTTTCTAGATTGTGCGTTTTAACTAAGTAGTTATCCAAAGTAAATTAAAAAACCGCGCTACAGCTAATAGCTTGGACTCATCTATAAAGTTATACAGATAAGTTTAGTTTTATATTTAATATAAGACTGTAATTTTCAATATATTTTCACTAAATGAAATAGGTTAGAATTTTGAATATCTATTGTCAGATTTTGAATGAATTAAATAAGGATTTTTTTTGAAAACATGTGATTAAAGTAATATTGTAAAAGCATAACTGCCTTGTTTCATTGTATCATACAGTCTCACCAATTTACCTAACAGACCCTGAGAAAATTAAGAAATAATCATGTTCTAAATTAAAATATATTTTTTACTATTAAAAAAAATAAGAATATAAAGAATGATCAAATTAAGCTAAGAACCTTATAAAGGTAGCAAATTATAGATTGTCATCCAAAGTGATAACAAATTATTCAAAGTCAATCATTCTAATTCCAATTAATTTTATTTAATTAATTGAAAATATTAATTTAATGTAACCCAATAAAAGTAGAGGAAGAGAAAGGTTACAAAATGGCGCTAGAACGTGAGGCCAATGTAACAGGTTACAAGAGTATTACTCTAATGCTAGATGACATGTCAATTTCATAATAACTAAAGTCTTAAACCCACAAAACAAAATTACAGACATGCACAGATATGTATATAGTTTTTTTAAATTAACTAAAATACAAAGGATAAACAAACCAACAAAGAGATCACGACAGATACTCTTGAAATGAATAAAAACATTTGGTATTTAAAAAGGTCAGCAACTTATTTCTAAACATATTTTTGGTTTTTGCTAGTTTTATTTCAAGTGGTAACTTATTGTATACTTTTTTTATTCCCATGTAGTAAACATTGTTAGCAAAAAGGCTAGTTTTATGAGTGGGATAGTTTAAAAAGTGTTCATTTCTTAATTTATAATTACTATTAGGCTGTCCAGAGAAAAATGTAATATGTTTATTTACAAATAAAAGGAGTCGAAATATGTAAACACACGGAACAGTTAAAATATTATTTTTTTTAAAGATTTGTTTACATGATGTATTGGGAGGGATTTTAGCAATAGTTCTTATTATTCTTTTTTGAATTCGAAGGATTTTGTTTATTTCTGTGGAATTACCCCAAAATTCAATACAGTAGATCAAATTAGAATAAGAGTAGATATAGTACACCATCTTAAGAATATCTTCATTTACCATTTTAGAGAGAGTAAGAATTACAAAAAGCGATCTATTAAGCTTTGTTTCTATTTGCGAAATGTGACTTTTCCAAGAGACTGAATAATCGATGATTACACCTAAGAACTTGGAATACAAAGAAGTAGCAATTAAACCATCCAACAATCTGAATTTTGATTTAGCACTTTTTTTGTAATTGTTATGGAAATTAACATGCTTTGTTTTACTTTCATTCAATAATAAATTATTTGCTGTAAACCATTCGTTTAGAACTTCGATATCCTGTTTTAAATTGTGGTCTAAGTTACTAGGAGTATAATTTTTTATAATAGCTGTAGTATCGTCAGCGTACATAAGAAGTTTAGAGTTTAATCTTTGATTCAGAATATCATTAAAATATGTAATAAAAAGAAGGTGACCAAGAATGGATCCTTGAGGCACTCCCTCCGTGACCACTTTAAAATTTGATTTGATATTTTTATTAGGGAGTATTACTTTTTGTTCTCTATCTGAAAGGTAGGAACTTAGCAATTTAAGACTAGTTCCCAAAAACCATAGAAATGGAGCTTTTGAAGCATAATGTCAACATTTACACAATCAAAAGCTACTTATGTAGGTAATAGTTTATAAGAGGACATGACTTTTTTGAAAGAGTTCACTGTATTCTATAAAAGCATGTAGTTGTTAAAGGGGTTTCACATTGATGTGGGTAGTTAGAAAAAACAAATTAGTTTTAAACATAGGCTAAAGTCAAAATGTTATATTTGTTTCGTAAAACACTTGAAGCGTGGAAAATTTCGAACAAATTTTACAAATATCTATTTTTTAAAAGGTAGTTTTGTTACCAACGTCAAGCTCTAATCTAATCATGAATATTTTAGTTGGAGCAGGAATTTTCTAGCTTTCATACGACATAACCTAAAGATTTATTTATTTTTCTAATACTACAATACAGCATCATTGCCAATTACAAAGTAGTATTTATTATAAAATAATTAATTAAGCATGCAAAGAGTCTATGAATATTGATTATTTTAAATTAAAATTATTAAAACCTGGTATTTAAAAAAAAATAATTTAAAAAAATTACAGGAATTTTCAAAAATTAGCAAGGCTTGTACAAGATTACTTACATGAATTCGGAATCAGTGATATGGAATTGCCACCATATAGCCCAGACCTTAACTCACTAGAACACACCTGGGACCTGATAGGAAGAGCTATTAAGGTTGCACTCTTTGGAGCAGATTAGTCGGGCCCTAGAGAGTGGAATAATATGGACCAGGGCGTGATACGGGAAATGATTGACAGCATGCATTGCAGACTGCAAGTAGTCACCACAGCCCGGGGTGGTAATACAAGATACTAAAATATTTTAAAGGCACATTATAGACATAAAAGGGATCTTGAGCTTCTCCACATACAAGAAAAAGTAAATTTATTCCATATTTTCTCATTTCAACTATTTTTAAATATTCTTGAGTGAAAACTTAACGGCTATAAAATTTTCATGATAATGTTCTTTACTGTTGTTAAAAAAATGTAAAGAATGTTTTACCGTAATTTGTGAATTTAAACTTACTAACAGGTTGAAAAATGTATGTGTGCCACTTCCCCCCCCCCTCAGTGTATTTGATATAAAACAGACTTTCATTTTAACTGATAATCATCAGCCCCCTATTCGCCCATTTTAACAACGAATACACATCTATAAGAAACAAAAAGCCAATGTTAGAAAGTCAAAGTACTTTTTTCTTATTTTGCGATACAGTTTAACCTTGCTCGACCGGCTGGAACTCCCCTGTAATTCAGCCTAAAAATAGTCCTAAAAAATGTTGTGAACTTATTTTACAATACTGTGCATAATTTAAAAATAATGAAAAATAAAGCAGGTTAGTATTAAGAAGTTATAGCTTATACTGTACACATTAAAAAACTAAAGTGGAAATAGTTTTTGAGTGACAGTGGCAAATGATGTTTTTTCTTTGATTTAAGCTAAATACAACACATAGGTGTGGGAAAGATATGTTTGGGATCGGAAATCGAGATTTATAATGAAAGACCAAGGTCAACACTGTGCGCTACTACGAAATAGAATCAGTCAGGTGGATGGAAATTACAACAGTTTCCTGGAATCACATTCTAAAATGCATTTAGTCACAAATAAATCATTTTAAAAATTCTCATATAAAAACATTGTTTATTACAAAATTAATTACTTTTGATCTATAAAATTGCATAGATAGAGCAGTTCAGTACAAGAACTTTAAAATATAGTATAGTATCTACTTTTTCAGGGGCTTATTATGTCCCAAAGTGCTACTTAATGGCCTCTCCTTTGTCCAGCTTTTCCCTAAATCAGGCCAACCATCGCCACATTTAACCGAACCAGCAAGGTTGTACTGTATTTGTGCAGGTGCTGCTGATCGAGCTTGTTAAAGGCAAGTTTACAGCGAGACAAAGAGGGCATTGTGGCCGATTGGAGAGAGAAAGAGATTACAAATACCAATCTCAGAAGAAAGGCAGAGAAGGGTATTGGGTTGAGAGAGGGGTACATAGCAGAAAATCAGCAGCAGCGCTAAGGTCTATTTGTCTGCGTCAGGAAGTCTGACTGTTTTCATATCTTTTTCATTTCTTATAGATCATTGTAAAAGATATATCATTCATTGGTTAAAAAGAGTTACTATTGTATATGATTTTGGATCATTATTGTATTTAGCATACATATGGCTAAAGATATTTTCAATTAAATTCATATTAGATTTGTTACATTATAGACTAACCATTATTCTCTTGTTATGTATGTAGTCCAGAGAGTCAAGGAGTTCCTGCAAGCAACTATCACGTCAACAACACCTTCACAACTACAAGTTCCAGCTGGCCTTAGCTCATTCACCAAGGAACTATCTGCATTAGCTGCTCGTTTCCACCGGATCGTCTCACATAATCGAAGTGTCTTTGGGGAATACTATACTGATATTCTTGAGTCAGCAAGTCAATCTCTATCGAATGGAGTTTAACAAGTTTTACCAATATGAAACTGAGTATTGTACATCAATGCAAGAGTAATTTAATATAGTGATCAATAATATCAACATAAGCAACCATAATTTTGTACAAAACTGCTTAAATTTGCAAATTATTAGTCAAAGACAGCTTATTCAAGTTAATTGCTTCTTTTTCTAAAAAAGAAGTTCAATAACATAATATGTTATATAATAATATATTATAATTCAAGATTTTTTATATTTTTCAATACACTATGGATTCAATTATCCATGTTAAAGGGACCAAGCCTATTTCAAACAAGGCAGTCCATCATTATAAACTTACTTCTGGTTGAAATAAGTGGATTGTCAATCAAGGGCTGGTGCTTGCCCTATGAACATCTTTATGGCCGACAGTCTCATTAGCTTGCGTATCATTCCATCACTCAACACATTTTGAGATCATATAATATAATTTACATTCTATAGTAATGTATGAAACAATACCTACAATGTTTTAGTGCAGTAAATTTCTGTTTTAAAATGGATTTATTCCATTACTACTGGATTATAAAACTATTTCAATTCTAAGGATGTGTTTTTGAAAACCACATTCCAGATAAACGCATCTCTAGTGCATATTGAATTAACTGTCATTGATATAGAGAGTCTAATTGAGAATTAATTAATTATATGAGTAGAACAGATTAATGAGTTATCTATGTTTTGCATTTATGTACTTGATTGAATTTGTTACATTACAATTTTTTAGGTAGGAAGAGTGGATAAGCTACATATATTGTGATTTGTGAGTTTTAACTTTAGGCAAGGTTCAGATATCTGTGTTTTGAGAACACATTAGTCATAAAGTCATTAGTGACTACCCTCAATGCTTAGCTCTTAATTGACCCATTAAATTATTTAACTGTAGAATATAATCTTGCATGATACATTTTCTAAGAACCCTGTCTGAGCAGAAAATTCAGAATGATCATTATTAATTCACTAATCTTATATCTGCAAATGAGTACGAGTAAAGTTGAGTCTGCAATCATACATTTTAAATGTACAAGTGAGGGTTATGGGCATTCTCAATGAATACAGGACTTCTCTTCATCCTAACAAACTGTCAATTCACATCCTCACGTTAGAAGTCTGCTCGCGACCATCTTCCATGTATTTCATTCCAGTGAGCTTGTTCATTGCTGCCAAATCATCAGCATATAACTCTCCATTGGAAGGTTTTAAAAAATTAACTATTTTCGGCTGTGGGCTCTTTGTTATGATTCTGTTTCTTTGGCTGTTTCTTGGCTTTGTTAGCTAGTCCACAATTTCATGGGTGTTGATGGATAAATATGTTTTTTATTTCCTCCACTTCTGCTGCAAGTGTTTTTGCTCTCGATGTTGACCGAAGAGTCTGAAATTAAGTTGAATGTAACTCTGCTAAAACACTTATTATCATCATTATTATCAGAATGTCTGATCTTTATTGATGGTTGATAAGATTTGGAGATAGCCTTTTCTTTGGTCATTTATCGGGTTGTTGTCTTGGGTACACAGTTTAAACCTTGCCCTTAGAGGCTCTGTTCATTTAGTCCCTTGAGCTAATTAAAACTTTTTCATTAACGGATTCACTACAGATAGTTTCCTTAAAATGTAGTTCTGTAAATTCTTGTCATCAGATGATTCTTCTTTTTTCTTCATTATCTCATGAAGAATGATCTCTTGGCTTTGATTTAGGTGACCCTGGAGTTGTCCTAAAGAGCTTCTTTTAAAAATGTTTATCATCTTGTATCTCTGAATTTTTTAGTTGTATAAAACAATGACTATGATAATGAGCCTCCCACCCACTCATACAGTGGTATGTTTTTGTTGAGAGTTAATAACATTTATTCAGAAGTAGTTGTTATTCAAGCCTCAGATCACAGTTCATCTTCACTAAGGACTGATGTCTCCATGGCTTTGACTAACAGTCTTGGTTGCTGTGTTGTGTAGTAGATAGCTGCTGCTGGGCTACTTTGCATCTTATTGTATTTTTACTCTTTACTTGACCTACAACATATTTCCCCATTGCTTTTTTGTGAATCTTCCTTGAGCATGGCATACAGTTGATTAAAGGCTTTGGCAACTATTGAATAGTAGATTTTGCCTTAGTGTTTTTTTTTCTTTTTTTTTTTTTTTTTAAGTGATATAAATATACCCATTAGAATATAATAAACTTTATATACTATTTTTTGTATTACTAAATTAAATATTGATTTTAAATGTATACATTAAAAGAAGGCGCAGGATTGCAGAGGTTTGTTGGATTGTAGGTTTATGTTGACAGAAAGGATCATTATGTCATCATTGGTCTTAAGAAGTTTATGGCTCTGCTTTCAGTCTGTTTAACACATTGACTGCGTGTGACTACCCGGGCGTTTGAATATCTGCTTGCAGCGTTTGAAATATTTGTCCTTAATGTGGTACAGCTCTCAATTTCTTAAGTATCGTTCTAAAAGAAGTTTAGTATCTACCGTTACTTCAGTTCAAGTCAAATGCAATGCCAGTGACTGCCACGGCAGTCATAGTGCAATTCATTGTTTTGCACTGCTATTTAGCAGTTTATTCACTAACAACTATTCATAAATAAAGTTTTGAGGTTATTATTAATGTAAATGAGTGAACCACGTGCGATGTTATTTTGATTATTTATTATTTTGATTATTTAATTAGTATGTAATAGCTGTATGAATTTGTTTCCCAGGGCAGTCAGGACAGTTTTTATGTTTTCAATTGTTTATTTTTAACTTTCTGGTATTTATGTACAATATGTGAATAGGTGCAAAGTTTTATGCCATTTCCATAATGTACAAGCAATTAAAAAAGACATCACCAATATGTGGCTATTTTTAGAACTTTTCAGAATAATTACAAAAAAATCTGTATTTCCTGCTACAAGAAACCAGAAACAAGGAAAATTAACATGTAAACAAAACATTTTTTCCAGCATCAGCACTCTAGTCTTTGTTGGTATGGCAGTCTGCTCCAGTGAACGTGTTAATTTTGTTGTATAGGGAGCCGAGAGAAAACCCCAGAATCTGGCTTTTATTTTTAATTTGCATAAAATAGCAAAATAATTGTTTTGTGTCAGTTATTTTCTTATTTTAAAATATTTAAAAATTGGCTGTAAATTAACACAGAACTTTCCATCTTGTACTTTCTTGCTAACTAAAGGAAATAATCTGATAGTTAAACTACTCCTTCCATTCATGAACAGGAAAGAAAAATGTGAATTAAGGTCTTTGTAATTTGTTAGTCTATCTGGATGTTATCAGTATTTTCATTAATATATATACAGTTTACATTTTTACTATTAATTTAAGTATATGGATTATCAACTTTTGCTAAAGAAGGTCCATACTCACAGCATGGAACTGAGTTGTCAGTAAGACTACAAACAGCTAACAAAGTTCTTCAGTACTGCTCAGGATGAGCTTATGTATTTTGAAAAGTTATAAGTACCAGTGCTGCCTACAGTGTCTCCAACAGTAACAACAACTCTAATGTATGGCATTACTCTCTCTGTTTTTGTATGGTAGTAGTCATCTGGGATGCATCAGTGATATTTTAATAACACACTCCTTAACTTGCGGATGGATCACACAATAATACAAACCATAAATTAAGAAAAAAACTTCAACAAACCAGATTCTGTTGATTTGACGATAAAAATAATTATTGCAATTATTTAGCATATTGAGGTAATTCATTATTGTTACTAATCAGTACCGGGAGACAGAGCTTCGCTCAGTTGAATTTTGCAAACTGAAGAGGGAGTATCAATGTCTCCCAGAAGATCCTGTGGCCTCAACAAGGCCTGCAGCCTCTCCAAGGCACTCTGCTACAGTCCCATTTGTGGATCTCGACATGTTGCCTCGTGAGGAAGATCGGCCTACGTCCTCACCAGGATTCTTAAACAATACGACCATGAATTTTTGTTTTTGGGGCAGTGGAGCTCATAAACATAGCCTTTTCTAAAATCTGATGGTATATTAGGAATTAAGAAAAAAATGCCTTTAATTTGATACCCCACATGGGAGTATTAGTATAACATTACCCGATTTCGGGTTTTTGGGCATATTTTTTATTTGGGGGGAAGCAGAGCCCTTAAATGTCTTTTCCAAAATTTAATGGTATACCAAAATTTAATGATAAATACCTATAGTTTGATCCCGCACTTACTGTTAGAAGTCGATAATGGTTCTATATTGTTAGAAGTCATTAACTCTACACATCTAGGAGCCTCTGGGGCAGAAATCAGAATTTTCCCAGGGTTGAGACTGGTTCCAATTGATTTATCGTGGCCAAAAACCCCCTGAAAAATAAAAAAAATTTAAAATCCATAGAGCCAAAAAAAAATGTCGTCGAGACGTGGCTTGTTTTAGAGAATAAGATAAGATTATTAAGATGCTGATCTTAGATATGTATGGGTGAATATGAGGGTCAAAAGAGTTTGATAAATGTAGTTGTTGTTACTATCTAAGGTCAGCTGTTCCTTAGATAGAGCCAGCTATTAACCCTTTGACCGCCAAGGGCCGATGAGACCACCAAGAGAATAGTCCATATTATTCTACCAAAACTGCCTACTACATCCCCTCACCACTTCGTAGCCAGAACAGCTGAGGGCTGATCTCAGCGCCACACACTGTTGGACCAAAACCGCTGCGAGCCGATCTAATCGGCTTTTAGTAATGTTGCCACAGTTTCCTTATTTATAGGAATAAATAGCATATCTCGTAGAAGGGGAATGGTCGCTCTTTAAGACAGTAAACTCAACAATGTTTATTTAATTTAGTAAATTAACATACAATAACAAAAGTTATCTACATTGATCTAGATGTCTGTGGATTATCAGCTGTTAATTGTTAGTTTTGTAGATATTTTGAGATAAATAATGTAATTATGTGTGATGTTTTTATTAATTTGTGTTAAATTATTTTTTTTATTACATTTCAGGCACTTCTGCAATAGTACTTTGCAATATGTTGAAAAACAATGCAAGTAGGCTACATAAGTAAGCATTATATTGATTTATGCATAATATACAAACTTCTTTAAAATTAAAAGAAGTTTATTTATGTGTATTTCTAGCTCAAATTTACAGGAAACATTCTTCATTAGCTGCTTTACAATAATGAGAGTATTATGTTTAATTTAAGTATTAATAATGCTATCGAATTTAAAACTAAAAAAATATAAAATTTTAACTTAATTTTGTTAGTAATTTTTTATTTTCGACTCTAAATTAAAAAAACGTAAAACAGTCTTCATATGCGGTACAGTCAAAAAGTTTCCGGAATTGATTGAAATATATTTATTGGACAAAGATAAAAACTTGCAAACCTATTTTCTATTAAAATACTTTCCTCCTACAACAATACATTTGTTCCATCATAAAGAAGTTCAAAACACTTTTTAAAATATATTCAATATTTTTATCACATTTTTTCTGACAGCTTTAGCACCGGAAAATTGTTTTCATCATGTCAATGTTTTCAACAACAGGGGGATGATGTTCGTGTCCAAAGCAAGTCTTTAAAGCTGTACGTATCCCCTGGGTAGTTCTAAACGAGCAACAAACCTGGTAGCTGGACTGTCACAAATTTGTGATCTCCAAGCTATGGCAGCTACCACACAAAAAAAGGCCCTTTTGAGGACCAAACTAATTTCAAAATAATAGGTTCTGTTTTAAATGAAGTCAATTTAATGCTGAGGGTTTAAGCAACACGAAGAGTGAGTGGATCAGTAGGGTCCTTCTAGAAAACAATGTAGGTATCCTTGCACTCCAAGAGATACATATCGAAGATAACAATAGTGCAAGAGGCAATATTCCTGGATACAGACTTGTCGATTCCATTGGGCATAGAGTGTATGGTATTGCAACTTATGTGAAAAATGACATGGACAACGTGCCAATTACCCATAAGAGCTCTGATGGTGACATCTTTGTCTTGGCAATCCAAGTGTCAGAAATTACAATAGTAAATGTTTACAAGCCTCCCAACATCCAGTGGCCTGACGATAGGATTTTGCCAAGTTTTATATACCCTGTCCTCTATTTGGGAGACTTCAACAGTCACCATTGCCAATGGGGCTATAACACCGACGATGAGAATGGTAGAAAGCTTACTGATTGGGCTTTTCCTGATGTTTGATGCTAAAGATTCAGCCACTTTTTATTCAGCTATTTGACATTGAGGTTACTCTCCCGACTTAAGCTTCTGCTCATGTGAACAATCATCAAGCCCAAAACTAATTAGGAAAGTTATTGATGCTTTTCCCCATTCTCAACATAGGCCAGTGCTGGTTTCATTGGGAATCCAAATTCCCATAATTCAATCTTTTCCAAGGCCTAGATGGAACTTTAATAAAGCACATTGGGAGGCCTTTATCACCAGGCTTGATGATAACATCAGGTTCATTCCTCTTACAATAATAAATTACGATCGTTTCACAAGTCTTGTCTTGTCCATTGCTAAAGCTAGCATACCGAGAGGATACAGAAAGGAGTATATACCAGGATAGAGTAAGGAATCGGATGACCTTTACAAAGAGTTTAATGTCACTGAAAACTTCAACACAGCTAATCTGTTGCTGCACTCTCTAGACAGTGCCAGGAGAGAAAAGTGGGTTAAAACTGTTGAAGATATAAACTTTACCCACAGCAGTAGAAAAGCGTGACCACTTTTAAGGAAACTACTGGTAAATCTCCAAATCAAAGAGAAGGCTGCTAATATAGCTAAATGGATTGTCAGTTTATCAAAGTCAGCCCGTCATCCTTCTGACAAACATGTGCTTTACAAGCTAAATGAAATTAAAATGAGCCAATTGGCACCTCTGGAAGTCTCCAGAAATTTCACAGAGGAAGAGATAGATAAGGCGATTTCCGCTATACCAGCAGGGAAAGCAGCCGCTCTTGACAGTATCTTTCCGGAATTTCTAATGCATGCTGGTCGTAAAGTGAAACAATGGCTTCAATCTGTCTACAATAAGCTACAGATAATTTGCCAAGAGCATTTAAGCGGTCAAAAGTATTTTCTGTTCTGAAGCCTGGCAAAGACCATAAACGAGTGGAAAGTTACCGCCCTATATCTCTTCTTAGTGTTTGTTATAAGTTGCTGGAAAGACTATTATACAACTGAATTTCACCCATTCTTGATCCTAATGTTCCAGTTGAGCAGGCTGGTTTTCGCTTTGGCCGAAGTTGTTGCGACCAGATCCTGGCTCTGACATCATTTATTGAGAATGGGTTTGAAAACAAGCTAAAAACATATGCAGCTTTTGTTGATTTCACAGGGACTTATGACACAGTATGGAGTAAAGGTTTGTTATTAAAGTTCTACAGCCTCCTTCCCTGTCCCTTTCTTTTGCAACTTCTAGAGTCAATGCTTAGTGCCAGGCTAATAAAAGTTTATATAGGTCGTGAAGAAAGCTCATTTAGACAGCTGAAGGATGGTCTGCCACAGGGGTCCGTACTTGCTCCAATTTTATTTAATGTGTATACAGCTGACATCCCTATCACCAAGTCAAGAAAGTTTATACATGCAGACAATATTTCTTTAGCTTATCAACATAAGGACTTCACAGCTACAGAAGAATCATTCACAAACAATCTTGCAACCCTCGAAGAATATTTTAGAACCTCGAAGCTGAATCCTAACACATAAAAAACTAAAGTAGCCTGCTTCTACCTAAGTAATCGACTGGCTAATCGAAAATTATACATGTCTCTAAATGGTGTTAAAGTCCACCACAATGATCATCCAAAGTACCTGGGAGTAACGTTAGATTGATCACTGACTTTTAAAAGCCATCTTCAAAAACAGCAGCTAAAATTAAAACCAGAGCAAATGTACTACATCATATTGCTGGAACAACTTGGGGAGCCAACGCACACATCCTGCGTACTACTGCTTTGTCACTGATTTATTCAGCTGCTGAATACAGTGCTCCCGTATGGTTAAATAGCGCACATACCAAAGTGATTGATGTCCAACTTAATAGAGCCATGAGAGCTATTAGTGGTACTCTCATGGCAACTCCAGTACCTTGGCTCCTGGTGCTGTGCAATATAGCTCCTCCAGAAATAAGACGTCAGGAGGCAATACGTAAAGAATTCAATAAGATCTTGCATGTCCCGCACCTCCTCATTACCCAGGATCTCCCACGTCAGAACGGTCACTTAAAATCTCGAAACCCACCTCTACGTACTGTTTTCCAGTTATGCAGATCAAATTTCTCGTCTAATACTGGCTGGGCCATAGCGTGGAACAGTTTTCATGGACGAAATAAGTTCCTTATTAATAATCCATCAATACCTGTAGGTGGAATGAACCTCCCTCGTAGGGAGTGGACATTATTGAATCGGTTCCGAACTGGAGTGGACAGATGTAACTGCTGGAAATACAAATGGGGATTGACAGTAGATCAGTCATGTGATTGCGGGGAGTCTATCCAAACAACGGATCACATAGTTGTGGTGTGCCCCTTGTTTTACGCAGGCATTAGCTTGCATAACTAGAATCAGTGAGGCAGGTCTTAAATGGCTTAGTGGACTGGATTTAGCTTTGTGACAAGAGATCATTTGTTATTTATTTATTTTCAATTTTTATTATATTGTAATGACTTTTGGTAGTTTTGTCCAACTGTAAAACTCAGCTTTCACATCATTTTAAATAAAAAAAAGAGTAATAATGGTAGCTGACAAAAATACCTAACGATATATATCATGTGAACAGGATGAAATTGGCCAGTATTGGGCCAGGCGAGTAGGGAGGGTGTTCTAGCGTGGTAATGTGGAGCTTGACTAGGTAGTTACGAACTTAGAGGGGTCGATGTGCAGGAGTATTGTCATGCTGCAAAATCCAATTGTTGTTTTCTGTTCATTTTTCAGGCCATTTCCTCCTAATGGCATCTCGTAAGCGCCAAGAACTTTCATGTGGATAAATTTACTTATATGCGATTTCAATCGTTATTCTTCAGTTTACATGGACAGTTTGCCGAACTTGCTCATTGTTGTCAACAGTGATTGCAGTCAAAGGGCGTCCACTATGAGAGTCATCTTCAATGTTTATACCACCTTCACGAAAACGTTTGTGCCATTTGTAAAATTGGCTTTTCTTCATCGCCTGAACTCCGTAATCATGACTGAACATTTTAAGTGTCTTAGAAGATGACTTTTAAGGTAAAACACGAAATTTAATGTTTTTTAGCTATTCTTTAAATCAATTTTCAAAAAGCGACAATGTAAACACGAGGGAGTTCATCCAACGAACATACACTTTATAGACACTGATAGAGAAATAAAACCTGATGGATGGACTCACAAGAACGAGAGGGAAATTTTTTCATATTTCGTAATTCCTTTTAGTGGACAAATTCCATGTTTTAAATGAAGCGCCGCTTTTAATGTTAAGGTCGATGATTTGGTTAAAGCAAATTAGTGAATTAAATTGAGTTAGGTATTTTTCATCTATTATAAGGTGTTATAGCAAATCATTGAATTTGACTAATGTAAAAGACATAAAACCTAGAACTGTAGACTAAAATTTAGCCATGAGCTCATACATTACAACATTAAGACTTTCAGTTCGATTCCAATGAGAGTCATAAGAAATGTTGAAAGGGATCAGCTGATAACCACCGGCTGTTTGTTTGTCATTAGGCTATTGTTGAATGATACTTTATAAGGAATTAGTTTGTAAATCAATTCGTTCGTCTATACTCTCAAAATCCACATTCACCCATTGACGATTGGAGTATTAAGAATAAATAAATATGAGTTAGTTCTCTCCCAGACTGTGAAAGATCATTTAATGCATAATTAATTGTGGAATTTGAAATATTGAGAGGTAAAATGGATTTTATTCTAATTTTGTGTTTTTATTTTGATTATGAAAAATTTTCTCAGCCTGTGTAAGGTGAAAGAATTTGCCACAGTTCAAACCTTCTTTACTCATGTATATGCAAATAGTACAACATACAAACAATTAAAACAACTAGCATTATTTTGACATTTGACACAATGAATTTGACATTGTGAATTTAACACATCAACAATCATTTGACACAATGAAATTTGGAATTGTCGATTTAACATCATTAGCCTTCTTTATCTCATTGTGGATCACTGACGGGCTCAGCTCGCATACACGTTCTGCTTTTAATTTGACCTCCAAATAGTTACAACTGACTCTACTAGGTTGCGTAAGCGTCTTATTCATGAACTGGGTATTTTTTTAAACGGGTTTCGTTTATAAAAACTATAAATATCCTACAGATCGCAGTAGTAGAAGCAGTTTATATTTTGTTCAGTAATATAATACTGTATTTAGTTTGGTGTATATATAGTAATGTATATAGTATCGTGATATATTCAACTTATAATTTTTTAAAGATTAATTTTGAAAACATTTCCTTTTATTCACTTAAATCAATTCAGTATTTGGTTCTAAGAAATGTCAGCACTCCTTATTAAGTTCAACTAGTATAAAGGGGCCCATACTCCACATTAGTGATTCCCAACCTGAGGTCACAGGAGGCCCCACAGAAGGTTTAGAAAAATAATTTTACTAATACTTCATTGAAAAGTAAGAAGTACAATTTTTTACTGTAATTTACATATCTTTTAGTGCAACATTCCTTAAAAAAGATACTTTAGAGCAAAGTAAAATATCTTTGATGCCTGATAATGGTTAATGCTAATACAGTAAAAAACTGTCAAAATGTTAGCAGACAACAACCCTTGAAGTTTTTACTAATAATAGTAAACTGTTAGATAGACAATATAATCGCTAAATAGTAAAATATTTGCTAGTGAACTGCAAGGCCAAGGAAGTAATTGACATAATGCCTTTTATTATGTTTGCATAATTTTATTCCGTTGTAAGCCAGTTTTTCATTACAGTCTACTTACTCAATATATACTGTTTTTATAGTGCTTTTAATCTTTGTGGAAAAGGTTTGCGTCCTCTAGCTTGAGTTTTTTTATTTTTTCAGTAAAAAAAGCCAGTGATCTGGGAATATGAGCCGTAAACCAACATCACTTACATTGTCTTCTGAGTCTCAGCTTCATAATATTATCCTATATTATGTTTGTGTTGAGTGCTCAGTATAAATTTTAGGTTGTAAATATCTGTAACTGATTCACTAACTAATTATTTTCATTTACGTGTAACATGACATTTATCATCAGTAGAAGTAATAATGTTGTAAATAACTATACTAATATTTACTGGTATATTCAAAAGAACAACACAATTTTTAATCTATTATGTAGTTGCAAATGTAGGCAGGAAATTCCTGACAGAAACACATCAAAATGTGTTCTGATTACACTAAACTGTAAAGAACACTGATGTTTTGATCAAGGAAGGTGTCAGTGAGTGTCAACTTACTGAATATAGTGGCTACACAATATTTAAAAATAACACAAACAGCAGGGATCATCCCAAGTATGTGTAATATATCAACACTATTCAAAACATTGTGTTCGATGTAATTAAACAATGTTTACGTTAACATACAATCTCATTGTCTTGTAATTCGATGTAATAAAACTTTTTCATTAAGATATGTACATCCAATACTAAAAACCGATAAACCTTTAGCTATGATTTAAATGTAAGTTAGGACTCAAGACTCCAGTAACAAATTTTTTTTCTATGAAGCCTTTTTATTGGAGTGTTGTCGTTTCATAATTAATTAATACCTTCAGTGCTTAGTCTCAGATCCTAGATGGCCAAAATTGGCATATATAATGTTTCACTGAGAGCGTAGCATTTTAGAAGACGGTACCATTTGTTTTTTTAGTGGTGAATGTGTTATGGTTTGAAAACAATGTACTTAAGAAGTAATATTATGCAGTAGTTAGATCCAGGAATATTTCACAGTATTTTTACTTCTATTGTTTATGTTTAGGGTAATTATTTTATCAGGTTTATAATCTTGAATGGAATAAGATTTTTCAGCAACAGTTATGTAACAAATAAATGATTTGTTTAATTTAACGACTTTGATTGAAATCATTGCAATTATACTTTTTAATTAAGTACTTATTTTCTACTTTATATGGGCTGCTTAGAAAGTGACCTACTGAAAGCACTTGTACGAGAGATATGCACTGACTGGTGGAAGTGACATAAAGAACAACTCTTTCCCCACTGTGTTATTCCATTTAAAAATTGTTATGGCAACTAGGACGGCAATAGGCTGTGGGCTGGTAGTGCAGTAACAAGTGCGGCCACTTTGCAGCAACAATGACCATTGATTGGATTGATTAACACTAACGAAGCAAGCTTGGAACGATTCAATTACATTACTATTTAGTATTTGAATAAAAATTAATAACAATGAATAATAATGTAAACAATAATAGCACTAAAGAAATTTGTACAGTTCTTAGTTTTTTTTTTCAACTAAAAATTGTAGTGGAATGTTTGACGGATAATCATGCCTGTGATAGACGGCAGCTGAGCTGTGGAGCGATCCCCTCAACTGCTGAAACCCCATATGCACTTATAACACGCAGGTCACTTTCTGTCTGACCCAACTATACCAATAAATTTAGAATGCATTCTTATTATTTTTAGGTATTAATAAAACTACACTAGTCTTTTCTCATATCTGAGAACTGTGATTATCTAAAGCATATATTTTGTTATTAGTTATTTTAAATTATATCGTAAATCTGAACTTTATTTACTAAAATAACAGTAATAATAATAATAACATGATTTAAATTATTACTGATATGAGTTATTATAATAACTATATTAAATATATTGTTAATAATAAGTAAATTTTCAACAAATAATTTATTTTGCGAGACCTTTCACCAGCAATGCTGCTGTAATTTCAGGCAACACAAATTTACTTTTTTGCTCTATAGTTTATCTTGATTTTTCAGGATGTTATTTATTTGTTATCAAGATATACTATGTGGTTAAGTGTTATTTTACCAGCAGTTGGAGACTTTAACACTTGACCACTGACTCAAATACGGAAGGAGACACAGGGCAAAAACTGTTATGGTTCATCAGCAATCTCACCCGAAATGACTACGTGGCAAGCCAAGGTCTCAGCTGCGGCCACTCCTTATATGGTTACATTAAACACCATCCATATCCTTCTGAAGATAAAATGCTGGTGAAAGGCCTTGAATTAAAAACATTATTTATTGGTATTTAACAAATGTGTATATATTTTAAATTCTTTCATTACAAATAACTATCTTTTTATTTCTAGAGAGTATATGAATAAATATTTGTTAACATCGATTGTAGTTGCTATTATTTCCAGATCTAAACTCTTTACAAATGTATGTACTCAATTATTCTAACAACTAAGCTTTAATTTTATAAAAGTATATTATATGTAAATACTTGTAATAAAAGATGCAAAAATGTAAATTTGTTGTGTACATTTATATGTGGTTTCAATGTGACTATGTAGTCGACAAATATTCTATATAAAAGAAAATCACTTTAACAGCTTAGCCCAAATGTGTGGATTTTTCTAACCTATGTACAGTAATTATAAGAAGTTTTACCTGCACAAAAAATGTTTCAAATAGAAATCATTTTAAAAATTTGATTGTCTTTTTATGTATCTGTAAACACACCACAATATGCTTTTAACACGTTAACTGCCATGCTGACCCGATCGAGTTGGCGGTCTGATGGTGGCAAGCGGAAATGTGCCGGCCTGATTGGGCCGGCTGACTGACGATGACAGTATTTTGTTTTTCTGCCACAGAGCACTCTCAACTGCCGTCTGGTGCCAATCACCCAACTAAGTGTGAAAGTAAGACACCATGCTAGATGCAGAACATTGTCTTTGTGATATTCATCAGTTGGTTTTTATGAAATATGCATTGGAGTTTTGCATATTTCTGCCGACCCGATCGGGTCGGCCATAATGTTTTTTAATAAAAACGTGTTAATATAAGAAATTTAATTGTTAAGCTTTACTTTCTTAGTTATACTGTCGTATTTATATTTTAAAATGTCAAATAAGCCTGTTTTACTTGTAAAGTATATATAACGGAATTCTTATAAACAAAAACATTTCGAATAGTCTATGGTTGCTATTTTGTGTAAATTAGAAGAAAAATAATACTTATATTCGGCAATAAACATGTTTATTTTACATTTCAATAAAGAATACAAATAATGAACGTAAATATAAACAAATTACGACAGTGAAATAATCAACATCTACAAACTGATTTTACTTATTACTTGTGTATTTGTTTGAAGCAGTCTTTGCATAAGAAAGGTTTCTGCGGACACTGTTCACACAGTGTTGTGATTTTCTTCATGTTTTTGGATGCCGCCCATCCTTGTTCACTTGCCTTCTGATAGCATACTCTGCAATTCTTTCTTGCGCATCTTATTTTTTCCTTCTCCAACGAACATTGAAGTTTCACTTAGGTAGTGATGACCAGTTACTCTTGACTGGTTCGACGACTTCAGCGTGAAGGCCTAGAAGAGAATACACTAGCTTTTCCTGGAAAGTAGTGATAGAATAAATGTTTTTCGTGCATGTTGGGCATTGGCTCCAACAGCTTCTTTGTAGGCTAGCCATGCATTTATCACCGCGGTACCTAAGATAAGTTCCTCTCCAACCTTGTGGTACCATCTTACTGATTTCCTGACTGGTGTATATGATGACATCTGATCTGAGAGATCGATTCCCATTTTAGCCTTATTATGTTCTTGTACAACCTAAAGGTTTGAGAATCGGTTTTCCTTGCCTGGTTTTCTTACCAGTATCAACGAAATCAGCCGGGTGTTTTGTGGAAATCATCTTAACTTGTCTTTTGTCTTGCCAGCGAGTGTAAACTAATCCGTTCGGATATTCCAGGCTGACCATTTCTTCTAACTCTAGTTTTTGATTAGGAGGTATGGTTTTTTTTTGTGGGAACCATGCCCGGTTACTTACCACAGAGCCAACAAGGTGTGTGCTTCTTACCAAAAGCATGTTGGCCAAATCCACTGAGGTATAAAAGTTGTCAATGAACAGCACATAACCTTTATCCAGATAATCAAATCCATAACGACTAATGTAGCCAGCGTTGATCCGTCATCTGTACCGGTACCTTTACCCATGTATACTTTCATTTTCAAAGTGTATCCGGTCGTGTCGCAAATCTTGACTTTGATGCCGTATTTGTGGGTTTTTTTAGGCAAGTACTGCCTAAATAAGAGTACTTGCCTAAGTAGAACTGTACCTGTACTTCTACCTTCTGCTGCACTCAATTGATTACGACCAGCTAAACTCTCAAGAGTAAACGTGCAGTAGTATTGACCTACCCACCCAATACACATGCAGTGTTGGTATACCGCACTCGCTATTGGAACGGTTCGTCAAGTCATCTTTAACTCTGCGGTTCCTTGTAGAAATAAACAGTCTCACTCTCGACTTTGTAAGGTGAGCAATGGAGAGGAGAAGCATAACATTGTCCGAAATATATTGTTGTCGCGAAAAGTCTAATGTGATAGTCAAAACACCTATTGCAAAGTTACTGGCAAGTATTTTTGCTACTGCCCACCCATGCACGTACAGTGGTATTGACCCACCCGCACACGTACAGTAGTATTGACCCACCCATACACGTAGTGGTATTGACCCACCCATACACGTACACTGGTATTTGTATGGGTATGGGAGTATCATGAGTACCCATGAACCCGCTGAGAGTATCATGGGTTCCCATTTAAGGGGAAACCATGATACTCTAAAAGGTATCATAGTCTCACCGACTACCAGATCCATAGCGGGAGACTTTGTCTTTGAACTTTTTTGATTCAAGTGTGAAACAAGTGGGGCAATTTTCGCCAATCGACCATTTTGTGCCATGGTTTCATTGTTATTAAAATGCCAGAATCTTAATAGCAACTGGAATCTATTCCTTCCCATAACACAGGGTGCAACCAGGTTTCTGTAAAGTGAATTTCGTGACCAGTAGCTACTCAATTTAGGCATTGGGATTAAGCCCATGTACAATAACAGTCCCAAAAAAAACTTTAATTTCTTCTGGATTGGTTGGATGCCATTTACGTAACCTACTGCTACGATTTATCCTAATTTTTGCAATTACTTGTGCAGAATTGCGGTTAGTTTCATTCACCATAATCATGATGAGAAAAAATCAAGGTATGAAGGGAAAAAATCAATTAGCTGTGCTCTTCTAGGCAAATCAAAATGAAACTCCGACCTGCCCTAAAAAACAAAATTCTTTTGTTTCCCCTCACATAATTGCCATTTTTCTTCTTCTTCCCATTTCATTCTTTCTTTCCCTGCTTTATTAAGTTTTTTATATTTCTCACTCAAACTAGCATAATGACTCACCTCATCAATCCCATCAGCATTAGTCAAAAGACCGTCAAGTTCCTCGTTATCTATGCTTAGTACTAACACTTCCATTTCTGTTTTCTTCATTCACACTAGTATTTACAATTTCTTCATTCTCACTATTATTTACAGTTTCCACACCCTCCATTTCATTCAAAAACGCACCTTCATTTGTCTCTTCATTATCAATAAAATCATCATCACTCGTAACCATATATTTGTCGTCAGTCACCACGAAGTCCGGATCGTCGTCTGTATCCGATGTTACTACCCCATTCATCATCACTCTTAGGCTGATCAGGTTCACTTGACATGGGGATATTAAAAAGTCTCTCTATATCTTTATCGTTAAGTTTATCGCTCATTGTAATAGGTTAACATTAACAAAATATATATAACTGAATTATTCACTTCAGAAATAAAGCTTCACATTCGTATGTAACCAAAAGCATCATATAGCCTACAAAACAGCACTACTGAGATGGGTGTAGGGGGGAACCACTTCGGCGGGAACCACTTCGTGTTCAACCAAAACTGACAGCCAGAGTTTCAGCAGCAGTGCTACTAACCAGAAATAGTAAAATTCCCCATTTACTCAATAACATCTCTGTCGGTCCGATCGGGTCGGCATCATTATTTTTCAACCTCACAACGTTGGAAACCAGGATGTGTACAGGATACACCACAAAGCGTATATGGTGGCAGTTAACGTGTTAAATCAGTTCCTTATTCATACAAAATATGACAACTTTTGAAAGTGTATAAATTGAATACTGTAGTAGACTATTGAATACCACACTAACATTTTAAGCCCCCTTCCTTTCAACCTTCTACTTAAATTAGTTTCATTGGCAATTAAAACAACATATCAAAGCAGTTAGTTGTCATGACAGCTGACAAGACATAGTTAGGAAAACGTCTATGAGGAGTGCAAACTAACCTTAATTACTAAGGCCTAAAATTTTTTTAAAACATGATTTCTTAGTAACCATTTACAACAAAACATTCCATGACCATGGTTTCAAAACTTGACCACTGAGAATATATATACAAGGATCTAAAGATAGGACTAGATTGTGTTATTCATGCTATGTTCATATTTGTGCAATTTAGAGTCAATTATTTATTTATCTTAATGGAAATAAAAATAAATAACTTGCCCTAACACCCCACTGATCTGGCCAATGACACCAGCAAGTCAACAATTGGGGCTAAATTAGCTGAGTGTAAGATAGTCTCATGATCAACAATTATATGCTGCTATTAGCATTCAATCAAGGTTGTGAAGCACGTTTACAATACAAGCACACCTGACGACAAGATCTGAACATGGAGCTAGACAGTCTCTTTTAAAGGATATTTCTACAAATTCAAAATATCCAATAAGTGAGTTTTCTTCAATACTATAATTATTGTTGATTTTATAGGTACATTTTAATTAATAATTTTAAAGATGTCTAAACAAATATTATCCTATGTGAATAGTTGGGCGGGAGGTTCAACATCACTCTCTCTCTCTCTATATATATATATATATATATATATATGTTAGTACTTATTTCCTGAAGTTAAATATAATATGTATCCATCCAACTGATGGACTAATTTCTCAATTAATCTGTTTTCAAACTAAAGAAAGCCATTCCATGGGTTCCACTCCAGTTTTGTAAGAATTGCTTCAATAAAAGCCCGCCAATGCATTTGGTTAAATTATAAAAACCTTTAATAATTTGTTGATTGCTCTAAAAACTAAAAAAATACAACTTTAACAATGAATAGGAAAGGTAAAAACTACAATAAAGTATAAAAAATTAAAATTGACAAAATATTTAAGTGGTGATAAAATAGTTGGATACCATATGAAAATAGATCACCATATTAAAAAAATAAATAACGTTTTGTTAATATGGTACTTTTTGTTGAAGGTGGGTGTGCGTTAAGTCGAGTGTTCTGTAGGAGAGTGGGTGCATTTTTAGATTTTGAGTTATTTAATACAGGAAATAACGTCACAAACGGAAGCAGTTCCCACTCCTATGTTAGGCATCTAACGAATATCAATCAATCAATAATCTTTATTTACAGTAACATTAAGAAACGTATTGACATAAAAATATACATTGAGAAAAAGTAACTAAGAATGTGTGAATACAAATTACAATGTTGAAGTGAGAAGTCAGTGCCATAACGAGTGTTGTAGGTATGGATGTTTTCATCTCTTTCAAAGTCTTGTTCTCTTGTTTGGAGTATGACTGTAGAGAGCCACAACTGTTAGTATTTCGTATAGTATAGTATAGAGATTTGAAAACACTTGCAGCTGTCCAGTGGTTTAAGTTCGACAAAACTAAAAATGACTTTTTTTCTGTCAATGGTGTAACTGCCAAGAGCCTATTTTACAGCACAGATGGAACCAGACCTATCTACTTACAACATAACCGTGACGATGCATCGCTACTGTCACTGCAGTGACAGTTACTGAACCGTGTATCCATTCTCGAATGTATTTAAACAGGGTTTTCCCGAACTCTCAAACTACCTTTTCATATAATAAACCAGGTTTGGTTAATTCCTGGACCAAAAATTAACCAAAATATCATATTCAAACACTCAATATTTACTCACACAGCCACCATTTTGTTTTATTCGTCTAACAATTTTTAATTTAAGAACGGAATGTTATAATTGAAATTTGGTATTTAGCTTTATATCCCAAAGACCTAATTACAGGAAAAACAATAATATTTTACAATGATTATTTTCAAAATGGGGGCATATTAAAGATTGTAGCTCATGTTGTCATTGCGTTAGTAAAATCCACCTCTCTCCTAACTCCTCTGCAGATTCTGTCTACATACAGTAGTTAACATACAATGAACTAAGTATATATACAACAAGTAACCAAGAGGAATTATGAGCAGGAAGGTTTAATGATAAACACTGTACTATTATATGTTGAAACAAATGGGTATTTGTTTTATTTCTTTAATTCATACCACAAAACAATATAAAAACTTGTAAATTAAAGGCTGGGAAATGATCACTAAATAGTGATTGTATATACAAATCTATTTCACATTAGAAGAAATGCTTGTGGTCACATCAAGAGACACTTCGGGAATGTGATTGAGAGAGAAACCAAGGTTGCTACATCAACACAACATGTACATTTAACAACACAACAATAACAACTATCTAAAAAAAATATGGGTTTAATAGTAATAAACGTTTAAGTTGTTGATGTGAGAGGCAAAACAATGATTTTATAATTACATCCAATTTAAGACTAGGGTTTTCGTTGAAAATGGGATATCAAAGCTTTCATTTTCCCTTGTTAGAACTGAAGATTTTAATTTTTTTTTTATCAAGAAATAAATTCATCTAGACACTTACAAAGAGTGACCAGTTCATTAGTGTACGTAACTTTCAAATCACACTTTATTATATAAGAAATAATAATTAATTATAAACTCCAGTTTACGAGTTAAGATTCAGGGGGGTTTTATTGAAAAACCACATAAACACGTTTATTAAAGCCTAAATTAAATATTAAAGATTTTGTAAAGATCATTTACAAAGAAGAAGACAAAAGTTAATTTATCAGACACTAAAATTGTTTCTGCAAAAATAATTCTTATAGCCTAATTTACATATTAAAAAAAAGTAGACATTGAAAAAAAGATGGTAAATTAAAAATATTCTCTAAAAACAATTGCATAACAATAACACATTTTAATTCTAAGAATCCCAACTCCTTTATTGTTACCATAATAGCACTACAATTATAATTAACTACAAATGTTATGCTTTTGAATCATTGTGAGCAGTATTAATATTTGGAATTTTTACTTGTTTAGATTCATTTTATTCACAATGTAAGCTTAAAGGATTACAATTAATTAACAAATCTGCAATCGTATTGTAACAAGATTGGTAGAGTATTCATTTATACATATTAATTATCTTAAATTATACCTTCTCGTGTTTAGTAAAATATTAATGTTGTATTAAAATGACAAGACTACTCTATAGTCAAAACAAATTATATCAAAAATAATTTATGAAATCTATTATTAAATATTGATGAGTAAGATCTATTTAAGCATATAAATAAAAAACTATTTTAGATAAACACCAACACAGTTTCCTTAGTTATGATACATTTTGATACAAAGTTGAAAAGTAGTGCAACCAAACCTCCTGTGTCATCCTTAATAAATGTCCTAATTAATACTGAAGCTGCCTACTGTGCGGTGGGTCTCTGAGGAGGCGCCAGTCGGCTGGTGAAGGATATAACAGACAGCAGACCATTGCGAATCACTTCTGGCATATTGGGTTTGTTTGCTACACCCTCCACTGTCAGTCGCAGTTCATGGAACATATTACGGGTGTACGGATTACGTTGTGAGTTGTACCGCTGCATCAAGAAGTGGTAATACACAAATGGAGTCAGCAGTCCTGCCCGGCCCCTATAACAATTGAATGTTGTAACTAATTACACTCATCCACACTCATCCTACACTCATATAATCATTCATATTCGCCTTAAAATACCAACAACAACGTGTCGGCGTCTCATATGTAAGAATAAGAATTAAAATAAAGTACAACAAAATATTTTTAGCCCATGAGAGACAATAAAAACAAACCCTGTCAAAATATTGTTATTTTTTCTATTATTAATTACAGACAGGCAATATAAAATGAGCGAACAAGCCTAATTATAAAGTTAAAATTAAGGATCTTGGGTTCTGATCTATAACTGAACCTTTCATTTTAGAATATTACTTTCACAATAAGTCCTATTAACCCTCGAACTGGCAGTTATTTTTTGCCTATTGTGCAGACGTTTGTTATAAAATTCATCAAAAATAGTTTTCTAATATAAAAATACTTATATTATTTATCAATATGTTCATAAAAATGTAGGCTATCATATAAATTATGAATCATATCCAAATAATTTTTGAGCTTTTTTCGTAGTATGTAACATATATGTAAATTTGTCGTCAAGAGTCACAAAAAGGGGAGGGTACCCCACAGAAACAATGTTAGGATAGTAAAATAAAAATTTTGAAATAGCCAAAATATTGTAAATTTCATCTAGTTTCAGGAAATACACATTATAAATAATATAGGCAAAAAAAATTACTAGAAATGTATAACCAGAAATACAACAACAGCTGATCATTTGTTACCATGGAAACATTAATATTTAAACTTCTTATAGAATTTAGTATGAACATTACAGAGTTCATTTTTATACTTAACTTTAGCTAAAAAATATGCTCTAGCAAATGCATAAATAATTAATAAGGTTATTTAAATATTTATAGCCATAAAAAATTAGCTATATACAATCAGATTATGAAATACATATATATTTTATGAGCTATCTTGGCCTTATACAATCCACTGATATTTAACTTTATATTATTATAATATCATTTAATTCACTCCCTAAAACATAGTGATCAACATATAAACAGTCTAAAACACATAATTACATAAATGAATTTCCATGGTCATATATTTACATAGCAATATGAAAACGGCAAACTTCTCCTATTTGAAATAATCACATCATGTAAAACAATCGATAACTTACTGTATATATATCACTGTAATAGGCAAATAATGTAGATTCCATAGATACCATAAACGTTGTTTTAGCATAATAAATGTGTACTATAATGACAGATAACTGAGGGCATGTTTTGTCTGTGCTAAAGCGCACTCTGTAATTTCATTAGGCACAATCACGTTGCGCTTTAGCACACCATTCCAGTTTCAAGGTTAAAGTCAAAATATTATTAACGAACTTGCATGTTTAAATATGATACTTTTTATAGTAAGTCATCTTAAAATAAATTAATTAGAGTAAAATAACATCATAATTAACTAATGGTAGTACTGATCTTATCCATTAATACAACAGCATGTAACAAGTTTTTAATATCAAAAGAACTGAAGTAGTCTATTAAATATATATGAAAAATATATACCTAGAGTTGTTCCATACTATTAACTCTGGTAATAAAATGAATTTGAGGGGGTAAATATGACCAAGGTACAAGTTTTCAACTTGTTATTACAGAGTATAGTGAGTACAACTTTCTAAATTTCTTGACAATTTCATCAAGTAAATTATCAAAAATAAGAGTAGCAACATAGAGAAAATACAAGATATAACTTTAATACTACTCAGAGCAGGGCATTACACTGTTCTTCCCCACAATATGTTTGACACCATACTGTATTATCATCAGATATCGTACAATTTTATTATAGATTATTATGTATGTTAGCAAACCAATATAATAATGTTTCGATCACATTTTTTAAATCTTGATGCACACAACAATGCTGTACTGTTTATGATACATCATAGACACCTTTTCATTGACTCATCGAACTAAGGCGTTGGCTGGATGGTGTAACTTAATGAGCCCCGCATTACTCCGAAACCACAGGCAGTTGCATTATTCAGAATCTGTTTTTTAAATTTTGCTTTTGATTGTTATATTTACTCGATCTATTAAAATTTTAGAATTTCATTTAAGATACAATATCGCTGCCTCCACCTCAGCAAGCAATCTCGAAAGTGCTTTATGAATACTGAAGAGTCTAGGACCCAGAGAGCTTCAGGGAGGCCTTTAAAATTTTAAGAATTATTACAGTTATCTCTCTTCATTCTAGAAATAGTCCTTCATTCAGATAGAAGAATTCCCCGACATCCGGTCATACACAACCACAACACCCAGCATGGATCAAAGTATGTCCTTCCAGCACATCATCTATCAATGTATGAGAAGAACCCTTGTTAATTAGTAGGTGACCTTGATGAGTCATTGTTACTAAGGTCATTGTTATTACCATCTAATAATTCATGACAATTGCATGTGACACAAAATTACAAAGGCATGGCGAATGTAGACTAGACGAACACGGCCAACTACATATTGTTGAAATATTGTATCTTGTAAAATATACATTTAAAAAAAACCTGTTGTTTTACACATTCAAAAGTCAGCATCATGTGTTAAGTCACTTTATGGCTTTTAAATAAAAACTTGTCACACAGTATAAGTTTAGTGATTTTGAAAGGAGGTACGGTAACTAAATTCTTTAAATGAATGGGAACGTGTTTTCGCTCCACCAAAGTAAACAAAAGACTGACAATGTCGGGGATGTGTACATAATGAACTCTTCCACCTCCCCATATTAGAAATGGACTTTTTCAGCCATGCTGTTACAAAAGTAAAAAAACTGCTAACTTAGATTTTCAGTAGCATTACACAGTAACATCGGTAATCCACAAGTTAAGAAAACAGTACCTGCAATATTCAAGATGGAAAAGTCAAACACTCTTATTCGAGATTTGCGCACTCTTATATGAGAGGGCTGAATGGGAAAAGTTATAATTTTGTCTAGTAAACAAATTTATTTTCATCTATTTGTCAAGCTGGATGACAAAGACAGCCAGATAATGAAATGAAGGTGGTACGGTAGTTCTTGCCTCTACTCCTCTTCCATATAAACTGACAAGTCATTCAACGACAAATATCATTAAATGGGTGAAAAGTCTAGTGTTGGTATACGTATCGTAAATGACACCTTAATATTTGATAATAGAAGATGTAGTTTTATTCTTAAGTTACAGGCAAGCATACATTTAATATTATTTTATTCGTGATAGTGTTTGTATTGTTAAGTAAGCTTTAGTTGGAACACAATGATGTTACAAGAGTTTCTCACATTCAAAATAAGACATATTCTCATTCACATACAAATTGTTTCAATTATCAGTATATCTATAGATAGTTGTATGGAAATTATACAAATTGTACAGTATATTTGGATTAGATAACAATAAAATTAGTAATGTGTTTAAACTAAAACATTGCTAGTGAAAATGAATGAGTTTTGTCTTTTGAAAAGCCTACCTATGCCATTTTGCCTGTGGGACCGTTTAATGAAACTCTAAAGCAGTTTCAGGTTTTTTACAATTCAAACCACAGTTAACAAGACTTTTGACAGATGATTTAAAGAAGCTGCTGTATCAAACATATATTCCAGAAGGTGTATATAGTAATTTTACCCAACATCACATTAGTCAAATATATGCCCATACATAATATGTTGTTATCCACTAAAAAGTATTCTTTTTGGATTTTGTCATGATAAATCAAGATACACATAACTTCGGAATAAGCCATATTAATTTTGGCTCAAAATATAAGATTTTAAATGCCATGCAAAAATTAGTTAAGTTTTTACTAATTTTGAAAACTAACTTTTTATCACTTATAATACTATTCATCAAAGTCCTACAGTGACTAAAACTAACTTTAACACTTCTTGTAAGACCTACATAAAAATGAGAATCACAGTATATGGCATCAGGAAAATCTCTGAGAAAGCAATCAGCCTCAAGATGTTCCGAGACTGGAACTCCACAAGAGAAATGAGGAGACGTGCACCCCACCACGAATTGTGGCCCATCAGCTGAAACAAAAGATAAACACCTAATTTCCATCTTTGATACAATACATGAAATAAAACAAGTTATCTAATCTAGGAAAGTAAGCTGTAAAAATTGGGAAAGCATAAGTTGACTTTCCCAAAATGTATATAGATTGCATTTTGCGTAAAATTGTTATTAAAATGTTATGAGACAATTTTATGGAGTATATTGACATGCCAAAAGCAAAAAATCTTATTCTGATACAAAAATATCATGTCCCATATTTGATTATATCACACAATGGAAAACCCTCATTCAGCACCAAGAGTCATTTATGACATGTCATATTGTTATAAAATAGTCTAGAAATCTTAATTCATTAAATGATGAAAGAAGACATAGTGAGTTTTATGATGAGTGAATTGGATAATAGCTGTGTATATATATTTAATAGTTGATTTTCCAGCGATCATATGGATGCAAAGGGCAGTTTCTTTCTCTGTTAGCAACTTTGTCACCCACCCTACATGCCATAATCACATAGACAATAAAAGACCCATTACACGTTCATAAATGATTTCTATCTCTGTTAGTAACAGTAACAACTCACTTAGTGACGAGGGAAAGTTCAATTTCAAATCTTGAAAACATGTTTATTGTTTGTTACCGTCCGATCATGACAGTCCTGCCCACGGGCTTCGCTCCCACCACACCGTAGTTGGATTACGACCCCACTCTTTCATCAACAGTACGTGGGTGGGGGGACGGGGTAATACCTCTTCCATCCCAGCTCTTGAGACAAACACACCGAAGCAACACCACAGTAACGATCCGACATAGTGTATATACATACATACTTACAACTTCAGTTATAATACATATATATATATATATATATATATATACAGGTCGGTCAATATGTGAAGAAAATTTAGAGTTTATGACCGCTAGCCAACATAATACGTAATGGTTGTGGTGTTTAGACGTGTGATCCTTGTAGCTGCGTACGGTGCTAAACCTACACAGTATACAAGTGTCGTACTTCTCATAAACCTAGTATGGTGGATATGATAACACTTTTGCAGTGTTAAACCCAAAGGTGGTATTGTACGATGATAAACTTACTAGGGGAACACCGTAACTGTAACAATAATTTGTACAGGTCCATCCTTTAAAAGTTCATGACTACAACTATTCTAAGACTGACAATTTCAGACAGATTTAATTAAAACTCGTTCAATCTGTAACAGAAACTACTCACTGAACGTAAACTATTGAAATTGAAAAGCTATAATAGTTTGAGATAGAATGCCTGGAACAATTACGTCCCAGCACCGTCACTAATAAATTAATGAAATAACGATTAATGTAGCTACTACCAACTCGACGATTCCCAATATAAAATGTACTGCTTGCTAGCCGTGGATTCGATTTGTTATCCATTTTGTTTTGAGTTTTTGTTGTCGTTTACACTAGAGATGGGAATTACAATTACTTTTTCGATAACCTGTTATGTAATTCTATTTTGCTCTGGTAACGTGTTATAATAATCTGTTATTTTTGTAGCCTGTTACTCTCGACACGTTGACGTTCCAGACAGTTATTCTGTTATGGCCTGCGTTACTTAACAGCTCAAAGCCTCGTTACGGCTGGTGTAGATAACGTTCCAAGAAACCAAAGGTTATGAAGCTGAAGTTATTAGTCCAGGATATGAAGGTTTTCCACTCAGATTTTACAGAATATGAATATATTTCCTTGAAAATGTGAATGTATATTGGGAATAGCTCAAAGATCGAAATCTACCTTATGCCGATATGTGCTTTTACTTGGAGGGGTGGTTACCACCCCATCTTGGGGGGTCAGAAATTTTACGTTGAAAATGACCATGGGAATCGATAGAACAATTAATTTAAAGCAAAAAAGTTCTCTAAAATTGTATCGAAAAATAAATATTTTTTTTTTAGTTACTGACGACTGAAAATTTTTATTTTTCATTAAAAAAAAACATTCTTCGCAGCTTTTTTAAAAACTAAACTCTTAAGTGACCTGTTTTATCAAAAAAATTATACAAACAAAAAACAAAGTTCCTAAAAAACCAATTGTTAGTGTAAACCCAATACTAACTGAGTTATGACTTGCTGAATGTAGAATTTTGTTCATCGAAAGCAAAGTCGGAACATTCAACATTAAACGTAGAAAACGTTAAGTCTTTTAGAAAACACTTATAGAAACTTTTCAAAAGAGCTTGAAAAATCATTCAAATTATCACTGGTGAATGTTCTCTTCACATTAACACTGAGACAAGTTATAATAAAAATAAAGTTGGTTTCATTTTTTTGTGACGGAAATAATTTTACAAAAATACCCCCCTTATAACAACCCCACTTGAAACAAATCATTAACAATTTATTTTAGTTTTGTACCAACAATACGTTCCAGGAGTTTAACCGGGTTACACTGCTTAGTTTTGGAGAAAATCGAGTTTATAGTGAAAATGTTCTCGTAGTTCATCTAAAAAGTTTCATTCTTAAAAATAATTCAAAATCTGACGTTATGTAAAACCTACTGGTATACACAATATAGCTTTCTTTACTTAACATTTTGATTTTCTTTTTAATTGTATAGGCTGGAAATTGAATGAGAATTATGTATCATAATGTTTTCATTCTTCCAATTTTTTAGGATCGAAAAGTTACAGAAACAAATTCATTACATTATAACAGATTATTAAAATTAAGTATACTGTAAAATATTACTTAATTATTCCAAGATATTGATTTTTTTAAATTTAATCGTAATAGGAGTAGTTTGAGGGTTGAAACATTACTGAAAATCACAAATAATGTTGTAGAACGTTTCCTCATATTCACCCAACGTAATTGGATCTGATTTGATTCTGTGCTAGGATGTAATATACAATACTCTGAATTTTGATGATAAGGGGTAGTTGTCACCCCCCAACGATAAGCATCTATCAGCAAATATATTCAAAACAGATAATGTTTTGAGCTTAATTCCATAAGTTTGTGCAAATCGATGCATTTTCATAAAAGACGGAGGTTTCTAGGGGTTGCAGTGTATCAATGGGTGACTTTGGAGTTTGAAAGTAGCATTAAATAATTCTTTAGGCTTGAAAAAAATATCAAAATAAATTACATTGTATTGAAATATAAAATAATTGAAGATGTAAGTGAGTTGATATATTTTTTTCAAAGTAGTCATAATATTTAAGGGGTGGTTTCTAAGGGTTGAGACGTTATGTAAAATTATCAATAATGTTACAGAATATCGAACAATCTTTATCCAACTCTCATTTGATTTTTATTTTGATCTTGTATACGCTTTATTTGTATTTTTTTTTTATATTGGTATAGGGTAGATTTTGAAGTGGAGGGTAAATTAAGCTCAATTCCACAGTTCCTTGCAAATCGATGCATATTCATATATTTCAGGGGTTTCATACCACTTTTAGCTTGAAATACTGGACTATATGCCTTATGTTACGTTACGATAATGAGTTACGGGTGTTGTGGCTTTGTTTGACGTTACAGAGTTACCGCTCAAAATTTGTTCTGTTATTGGTAAAATAACTGTCACAAGTTTCTTTCGTAGTTCAGTTACAGTTCCGTTTACTTCTCAGCGTGCTATATATACTCTCCATTACCACTATGCGTTACAGTTATATAAAGTTTGTTATAACCTTATCATGACTGGGAGTTACAAAAATAAAAGTGTATTTCTTGTAACCTCTTAAATCTATAACAGATTACATTGCTGTAACCATGTTATTTATCCTGTTTCGTTAAATAACACCCATCTTTTGACAACTCAACTTGACACATGGAAGTACGAATAGTATGATGAGAATGAAAACAAGGTTAACCTTGACCAGTAGGCAGTATATTGACAGTTATTTTGTTTCTGTAAGTGGAAAAAAAACATTGCAGTCAATGGTGAAATTGAGGTTAGCTGAAAAGAATATATTATTGTGTAACTTCTGTTTTATGAATAATTAGGTTTAACTTACAATTGAACAAAAGCATTACACATTAATAGTTTCGTGAACTTTTGAAACTTGTAAACATTAGTATGCAAAGTACCGTTGGAAATATAATAAAAATAAAATTAAATGGATTTTAGTAACGAGACCAATCTCTTTCCACATCTATTGCTGTATTCTTTATATATTAAGAAAATTAATTTCAGTTTGTCAGTTTTATTTGATTAAAGTTTATAGATCAACTTTCGCAGTAGTTAGTGGTAAGGCTATTATGTACTGTTTTTAGCGCCAGATTGCAATTTTTGTGTAGTTTCATTATTTTAAATTTTTACACTGAATTAATGTTAGGCCTCTTTTTTATTAGTTAAGACAAATATTTCACATATTATTTTACAGTTTATTTAACATACATCTTTATGAATATTTATAAAGTTAACTACTGATAAAATCATTTCATAGATTCTAAAACAATTTTCCAAGCTTTAATTATTCAGCAAACTAAATAAATAGTGTTTGAATGTATTGCTTACTTCATTTTAGTGTTTTCATTTTTGAAAATTAAGGCTTAAATACTCGACTAGAAAAACACTTGATCTTGAAATTATGTCTAAAAACTCGATTCAACTCGACTCGAATCCTAAAATTGCTACTTGCACACCCCTAACTGATGTTTTGACCCTTGTAGCTGCGTACGGTGCTGAACCTACATGGTATACAAGCTTTTTACTTCTCAGAAACCTGATACGGTGGATAAACCTATAATAACACTTTTGCAGTGTTAAAACCTAAAAGTGATATTATATGGTGATAAATCTACCATGTTTCATACACCATCGATATCATCTTATAAATTACATTGCGTGATCAATATAGGTTTTCCGGAAATATATTACATTAACTATGTTTACTACTTCGGGGTAAAGAGGTATAGTACTAGTAACTGAATACAGTAAAAAATCTATACAGATCATGATGTACAGTGTACAGTGGTATTGACCCACCCACCCACCCATACACGAACAGTGGTATAGACCCACCCACCCACCCATTCATGTACAGTGGTATTGACCCGCCCGCCCACCCATACACGTACAGTGGTATTGACCCACCCGCCCACCCATACACGAACAGTGGTATAGACCCACCCACCCACCCATTCATGTACAGTGGTATAGACTCACCCACCCACCCATTCACGTACAGTGGTATTGACCAATCCGCCCACCCATTCACGTACAGTGGTATTGACCCATCCGCCCACCCATTCATGTACAGTGGTATTAACACACCCGCCCACCCATACACGTACAGTGGTATTGACACATCCACCCACCCATACATGTACAGTGGTATTGGTACAGTTCTTATACACCTGGCATGGTGATAAACCTGCCTAGTGACCCCACGGTAATATGTATTATGTGTTTCATAGGTATGTTATAGATTCGGGAAACATTATAATCTTTTATGTTTGGGACTAACAATGGACTGACACCCCCGCGCAAAACGTACAAACTCAGAATTACCATTAAGGAGATGTGCATTATCCCTCACACCCTCCTCCACTATCAGTAAACGTACTGGAGATAAATATAAGTTTTTATTTAACTACACAGAAATTGTCTTTTATTTTCATTTATTTATTGGAGATGATAATTCATCACAGTTAAATAGTATCACTATTTCAAGCTTCTGATCCAACACCTAAACACTTTGTACGACATTTAGAACCTTGGAAGCTACCCTGCCAGTGTAAATAAATAAGGTTCTCACTTTATTGATTCGATTTTTTAAGTCCTGAGGAGACCAATTTCGATATATAAAACCCACAGAGAAGAAAGAAACAGAGGTTGCAACGCCCACGTCATACATACAAGAGGTTGTGTGGATGTTTTGCTTTCCAAACGCTAGAATGGAGATTTAAGTTATGCAATGTACGTATGCTGTAGAGGTTCTGCAAGATAAGCCTTACTCACTTTACGTGTGTATACTGAAAACTGCTTTACTTACATCAAGGAGCGTCAGAGAGTAACTGGAGAAATGAATCAGAGAGAACAGGAACACTGGTAGCAGTGCAACTGTTTTAACGTTAAGGAGAACCATTCAAATTGAACAACTAATTAATCAACTCTTAAGTTTAACTGAAATTATTGAAAGCCATGCCTAAATAAAAACAAATACTTAATATATTACTAAATAACTAACATGCACCTTTTTAGAGTAAAGATAGTATCATTGTCTTTGAATCTCTAGTTCATACAGTATACCAAAAATCTAAAATGAGAATCAGATTAGAATACTATTTTTATTAAATTATTTATGAACGGTATCACATGTCCTGTTCAATAAACACGACCTACTTTAATGAAATAATTCCAGCTGCATACACTTTAAACATCAATGTATCACCAATTAATGTAGTTGTTTATTCACTTGTATATATAGTATTGGATAATCAACCCACTTTATCTACTGTTGTTTGTTATCAGCCGACACAAGTCTTAAGCATGTCGGTGTATAATAAATGTTTATGGCTGCTGCTTGTATTTGTAAAAGTAGATTTAGTTTTTTTTTATTATGACTATAAATAACCTATCTTCCTGAATCTGTTATTTATTCTTCCGATAAGTCCAGATTGGTATGTTCTGAATATATGCTTATCGATATTAGCTCTAATAGAACACATTTCTTAGTTGCAGTTTGCTACAGGGCACCAACTGTAGGGCTTCTAGTAGGCTTCAAGCAATGTTTTATTAATAATATGGCTCCTTATTGGCATGTCATAGTCATGGGGGATTTTAACTGCAATTTACTAGGACCTGATAACTACGACAAAATCCACTTCACTATCTTATTTCACTCATGTAACCTTGCCATACTGCCTCTGACTGCTACTTACCATACTGCTACTACCGACAGATGGCTGTTTGTGATGTCTGTTGCCGATCTGGACCACGTTGTAGATCATTGACAACACTCTACTCCTAGTCTTTCCAAGCATGATCTGATATTCTGTGTGTACACGCTGTCTACTCCCAAGTATAATCCTAGGTTTATCATATTTAGAAATTTTAAAGATTTAAATCAGGAAGCTCTTCTTAACCATGCTCGTACATTGAATTAGAATGAAATTCTTATAGCTAATAATGTTGATATTATGGTAAACTAATTCAACTTGTTGGTGATCATCATGCCCCATTAGTAACAAAGCGAGTCACCAGACAGCCTGCACCTTGGATTACAGGTTTTATTCGTCAACTGCAGAGCCTAAGAGATTCTGCATTTCGTACAGCAAAACGGACAAAGTTTGCTGATGACTGGGTTCAATACAAATATTTAAGAAATAGAATAAAGCAAGAACTGCTCAATTCTAGAATTAGGTTTTATTACAGACATTTCTCAGTTCAACAATCAACTAAATCTTTATGGCCAAAGGCTAAGAGGCTTGGTATTGGCAAAACAAAAAGTGACAAGCCAATTAATATGGATTTGAACCTTGTTAACAACTATTTCGTTGATATCCCTATTGACACATCTGGCACTCGGGATTATGTCCATGACACCCTGAGCAGTAATCGTTTGGTTCCTGCTCAGGGTCAGTTTTCATACATATGTGACTGAGGTACTGGCTGCGATGTTGAGGATATCCAGTAGTGCAATTGGAGATGATAAAATTCCTCTGACAATTATAAAATATATCTTCCCCATTGTAATTCCTGTGATTACAGTCATTTACTTACTTTAATTACTTATTAAATTACTTTTTTAATTACTTACTTCCTCAAAATTTCTAACCGGGTGGAAATCTGCCATCATGTGATCCCTTAAAAAATATTGTCTCCTAAGAGCCCCTCTGATTTTAGACCCATCAGCATTTTATCTGCCCTATCCAAATGCCTTGAGAGAGTAGTTTATCAACAGATTTCTTCTTTTCTTGAGTTTAATAGATTGCTTTCTAACTTCCAGTCTGGATTTCGTTCTAATCATAGTACTACCAGTGCCCTTTTAAAAATTACTGATGATATTTGTTATAGGATGGATAGAAAACAAGTTTCAATGTTTTTTTGATTTTTGATTTTTCTAAGGAGTTTGATTGTGTCTACAATCCTCTTCTCCTTTTAACCAGACGCCTGCACCTTGGTTACGGTTTTATTTCGTAACTGCAGCTAAGAGATTTGCATTTCGTACAGCAATAACGAAAATTTTGTGATGACTGGTTCAATACAAATATTTAGATTAGAATAAGCAGATGCAATTTAGAATTAGGTTTTATTACAGACATTTCTCTTCAACAATCAACTAATCTTTATGGCCAAAGCTAGAGTTGGTATGCAAAACAAAAGTGCAACAATTAATATGGATTGAACCTTGTTAACAACTATTCGTGATATCCCTATTGACACATCTGGCACTCGGTTAGTCATGAAACCTGAGCAGTAATCGTTGGTTCCTGCTCAGGTCAGTTCAGCATATGTGACTGAGGTATGGCTGCGATGTTGAGGATATCCAGTAGCAATTGGAGATGATAAAATTCTTGACAATTATAAAATATACCCATTGTAATTCTGTGATTACAGTCATTTACTTACTTAATTACTTATTAAAACATTTTAATTATTACTACATTTCTTCGGTGGGGTTCACTGTTGGATGCATTGACTGGATAGGGTCCTACTTGTCTGATCGGCATCAGTGCGTCGCATTTAGCAACAAACAGTCAAAGTGGAAACCTGTCACTTGAGGGTGCCTCAGGGTTCTGTCCTTGGCCCTCTACTATTTTCAATTTACATTTTTACTGTTATTTAGTACTCTAATGTTCATTTATATGCTGACAATCTTCAAATTTATACTCATTGTACTGTTACTGATTTGCCCGTAGGTATAACTAATATGAATTTTTTTAATACTATTTCTATCTGGTCCTTCAAACATGGTCTAAAACTAAATGAAAACAAAACTGAATCCATCTTGATCGGAAATCCTAGACTTCTAAGAAATGATGAATTTGAAAATGCTCCCAGACTTTTACTTAACAATAACCATATACCATTTCATTATAAGGTCAAGAATCTTGGACTGGCCAAACATTTAGGTTGGCCTGATTACATAACAGAAATTAATAACAAAGTGTTTGCCGGAATCCATAGCCTTAAAAGATTTGCTACTTATCTGTCCCTGAACATGAAAGTGATGCTCGTAAAGACACTGATTTTTCCTCACTTTAATTACTGTGATGTTGTTGTCAATGAAATTACGGTTTAGCTTTCGGACAGATTGCAATGTGCTCAAAATTATTGTACTTGTTTTATTTTTAATCTTGGGCGAAGAGATCATGTAAGGCTCTTTTTTAATGTCTTATCTATCCTAAAATAGAATCAGCTTTGTCAGTTCCATATACTTTCCACTTTGCATTCTGTTCTTCTCAATGATTCACCTACGTAACTATCAGAGCGTTTCATTTATTTCTGAAATTAGTGCTAGGGACACTCGTCGTGGATCTTCATTGTTGTCAATTCCCAATCTATATCTTCAGTATACAACAAACCTTTTACTGCAAACTCTTGCCGACTGTGGAACAACCTATCTGATCACACCAGAGGCATGAATCGATAGACAGATAGGCATCGACCGGTATGCTTGGTTTCATGCTGAGGTAATGGGCTCGCTTTTGGCCTTGCAGACTGACGGCATCTGAACTAATGGTGCGGTATGAAAGATGATATATGTTTGGACTAGTTTAATTATTTTATAAATACACTTTTAGAAAAATTTTATAGGTATAATATTGCTTTTTTACTTAATAATTTTATTATTGTAAATTTTCCAACTGTTCCTTTACATAATTTATTTATCTATTAATGTACCTAAATTAATATTTTCATTAAAAAATTGGAGTAATTTCTATTAGTTAATCATGTGTCAATTTAAATTAATATGTAATTTTAATAATGGTTAGGTGTAAAAGAGGACTATGTAGTACTACCCTCGCCATTTGTACATAGATACAACAAAGACAATTTTCATTTCATCAGACAAAATTTTCAGAAGCGGCTCTCCAGTCAATCCACAAGCCTTTCTCTGTTTATTTGTCTTAAATTGATCAAAATTGTTGATTTGTGGAGGTTTCCAAAGCTCCTAGACTTCCAAATTGATTCTAGTAGTCCCCAAATGTTACTTGCCAACTTAACCTACATTCAAATAACTAAAACAGTGCAGATATTTAAAAAAATCATTTAAACAATTACAAAATTATAAACTAAGCCTGACTTTTATAAAAGGTACTTATATTACAAACAAGTGTGTTCATTTATCTTTGTAGTCAATGGTTCTATTTCTATCATGCTTAGAAAGTGACCTACTGAATGCATCTCTTTGTGAGGTGGGACTGATTGGTTGAAGTGAGAGAGGGAACTACTCTTTCCCCGCTATAATAATAAATTAAAAAATTGTCATGGCAACTAGGAAAACAGTAAGCCGCAGGCTGGCAGCGCAGTAACAAGCCCTGCATTAGCTGCAATGACCATCGGTTGGTTTGATCAACACTAACGAATCAAGTTTACAACAATTCAATTAAATAAATATTTAGTATTCAAATAACAATAACACAATGACAAAAATTTAACAATAAATAGCAATTAAAAAAACTTCTTCAGTTCATAACAGCTATTTTTTTCAACTAAACATTTATGCGGAAGTTGAGTACTTGGAGGCGGAAATCAGTCATGCCCATGATGGGCGGCAGCTGAGTAGTGGATTGATCTCCTCCACTGCTGAAACCCCTATTGCGCTAAATATAACAAAGTTCACTTCTGAATCAATTATAATAATGTTTTGTCATTATTACTAAAATTGGACTTTAAAGAGGTAACCAATGAGTCTCACCTTTGTTCTACTTTTGCTTTAGGATCTCAATTAAATAGCACTAGATAAGCCACTTGCACCCACAAACACCCCAGACAATGCAGAGGCTATGCCGTTGTCCCTGAGATTGGAAGCATGAGATATTTGCGCTCTCCAGAAAATACTCATAAAAATCATTGAAAACGATACACGATACACTTTCCAGTCCACCTCATCAGTTCCTGCTGTCGAGGGAATAAGAAATTACATTCAGATAAGTCTATATTAATTAAATTGTTAATATTATTTGAGTAATCTTAGATTAGCTTTTATTTAAATATACGTTAAAATAGTAACAGCTAAATCTAGATTTTTATATTTGTTGAAACCAAATCTAGTTTTAACACTTAAATATTAGGATTCATTCAGTAAACTAAGTTCTACTGTATTTACTCAGAAAATAATAGATTTTCTTTTAATTATATGAACTTTGTTAAAACCTATTAAAGGATACAAGTGACAGGAGACACATAGAGGAAGATTAGAGAGTAGAAAAGATAATGGCAGCTATCTTCAGTGAGCAAACGAGTAAGAAATTCTCTGTCAAACGAGACCCCGGGCAATCGCTGGTGAAGTCTGAGGGCGCTGGTGGCTGCATTTCCCATCAGCACTTTATAGTAGGCATTGTATGGATTCCTGAAACCACAGATAAGCATATTATTTAATTATACATGAATAATGTTATTTGGATGATTATATTTTTAAAAGTTACTAGCTTACTTATATTAAGCCAAGTATGCCATGTGTGTTATGAATATAACATGGAATAATATATTCTGTCAAAATTGAGCAGAAGAGTTATTTTTCATATAATTATAGTGTTTCCAAATTACTTTTTTAAAGTATGGTTGGGTTAGTAGATTATATTAAAGTCTGTGGATGAGCTGTACTGTACTTATTTACCTATTAAAAAGGTTACTGTGTATTTATTTTTTGTGAACAATAATTGTGATAAATAGTTTCAACTCATTTTTGTGCAGTTGTTAACAAATAATCAATCGAAGTTTTTATATTTACCTAAAACATAAACATTGAACTGGTAAAAGAATAAATTATTTTTGTTAGAAAATAATTAAATGAGTTACTAATTACGTTATTAACACTAATGTATCTACAGTGTACTTAGCCAGATCCGAGCAACTTGGGGAGGAGGGGATTATCGGGGAATGATTGTTGCTGTCTTTGTCTTCGAGGTCCAGCTCGACAGCACCTCACATTTTGACAGGGTGCCCAGTAGCATTAAAAGAAGGGAGATTTACTTGGAGACACAATAGGGTTTTAAGTATAATAAAAGAGGCAGTGAACTTTTCTATTGTGAGAGCGAAGTTTAATAATTTATCAAAACTAACTGGTATCCTCTTTATTAAGTCTGGAGAAAAATCTGAGAAAACCCCTATGAAATATGAACCATAAATCTTTGAGAAGGGTAAGGGCTGGATTTTATGTTCATATGAGGGAAACCAACATTATGATTTTCCTACAGATCTTGCAGTTACTTCTCTTTGCACGGACTTAACAGTATGGTCTAAATCACTTAAAGGTGCTGTTGTTCTTAGTGAATTAACTGTATCATGGAATTGTGGTTAGTAGACAAGTGCTAGACAAGGAAAAAGGAAGAGAGGAAGACCCAAACAGACGTGGCGAAGGATAGAGAAAATCAGGAAGAGGGGAAGACCTGGGGAGAGATAAAGTGTTTGGCGCAGAACAAAGTCCGTTGGAAGTCTTTCGTTGCAGCCCTACATCTCCCCTAGGGATTAAAGGAAATAAGTCAAGTAAGTTATGGGACACAAACATTCTTGGACAGCATGAATATAAACTTAATAAGTATGCTGATCTTAAAATCAACATAAGAATGAGAAGATACAAGTGCCAGTTATATGCATTTGAAAAGTTGGTGCTAGAGGCCTGACAGCCAAGTCAATCTATAATTTTTTTTTAGTTTATTTATTTAAGATCTTGATCTCAGAAGGAAAAATATAGACTCCTTCTTGAAAAGAGCAAAGTGCATCATAAATGGCAGTAGAATCCTTTTACAAACTCTGGCTTAAGATGTGTGAAACTTGGACTCAGCACGGGGACAGTTGTGGCTACAAAGTAACCCGGTCTCAGTCCGGGGCTGAGTGCCAAAAAGAAATACAAATTCCAAATAGAGCAAGATATTTCATTCCATAATTAATTGACCTCACCAAGTGAGAGGTACCTTCATTTTTGCATTTTCCACTCTATACCGATGATCTCAATGTATTTGATGTACAATATCTTACCTCACCTAATGTCATTGATGTACTATGTCTTATCTCACCCAATGTCATTGATGAAAATCTTGTCTATATGTTAAGCTTTTATATGTTGGCTGATAATAGACTAAAAGCCACAACTTTTAAAAAATATTTAAATTAACTTTTAACCTTTTGGCTGCCTTACAACGATATATCCTGGTTCTTATTTTTACCCAAAACTGCTTTGCAATAATATATTGTTGTTGCGTAATTAATACATAACGCTGATATTTTTTGGTTTATCCTTGTGAAATTTGCTTTAATTATAACACAAATAAACATACTTTCATTTCATATTAGTTTCAATACCTAATTACATATGTTATTTTATACTATACGTGTTTGGAAAATGTCAACCTGATCAGCTAACCTGTCTTTTTGTCTGATAAGCTAGTCTGACGTCAGGCGCGCTATTATGAAGTAAACATTGCCATGTTTGTTTATTGTGTGATGTGAGGTTATTATTTGTGCGAGTTGTCTGATTTATTGTTTCCTTCAACATGAGTGGACGTATATCACCAGTTAGTAACTTGATGAACTTGAGATCACACACAGTGTGTGTTAGACTCAGAGTGCCTCATTCGCCATTTGTGCCAGCAAATTTACGAAAAAACACTTGTGAATATAGTATAGGCTAAATATTTTAGTAATGTTCTTTTTATTCTTAAAACATATTTATTTTAAATGTTCAATAAAAACAATAGCAACTAATGTTTATATGAATTGTATGTTGAGCATGAACTAGTATATTATACTTTGGATCACCAAAAGCCACGTAAGTGACAATTTGTTATATTTAACGTAATAAATGTTGTAAATTTAGTGCAATACTCTTGAAATTTTCAGGATTTACTTTTCAAAACATTTGCATTTAGGAAATAATATAGAGAATGGCTTTAATATTTATATAAACTGTGTTATTTGGTGTAAAAATTAAAAAATTAATCTAATTTTTTTATATTTTGGTAGCAACAAAATTAATTTTGTGGAATTATAATAAATATTTCTCTACTGGTACATATAACCAATTTAATTTACTAATCAATAAAAACAATCATTCCAAAATATTAAAAAACTACATAAAATACTTAAGATTTCTATAAATGTGTGCAAAATCAAGAATCTTAGCCCATCAGTTTTGGGTAAACACATGCATAAAAACCTGGCAGTTTTCAGAGAAATAAAAATGTTCACCCTGGCATCCAAAGGGTTAATGCCAGGGTTAGTTTGTTCTGTCTAATGACAAAATAAAATATTGCTTGTTGCCTAACAAAAGTTACTTGATATAATTGTACATTATATAAATAAAATCCCCAGTAATATTCAAAGGTAAAGAATTTCATTCTGATTCTAAATGAAGCTCAATTTTAAAAACATGAAAAAGTGATAATTTGGGCCATTATAAATAGTATTCCTACTACCGTCGGATTCAAAAAGCAATGTACTCGAGTTTGAACCTTTGCTACAAAATAAATACTTATTCGATTTCATTGTATCGTATACCAAATTTTAGCTTATTTAATTCTACGTAATATCATAACTTGCATGTTTTTTTTAAGACTTCAAGAATTTTTTATAGCGGTTTGAATACAAAAACACAAAATTTTAGCACTTTTGGATTAAAGCTCAACTCCAAAAATTTCTAAAACAAAAACTAATCAAGATAAGTCTGTGAAACTTTAACCACATGTGAAGAAGATTATTTTTTTATAGTCTGTCTAAATTGTAGAAATTTTACAAAATCGTTTGTTGTAATTTTTGTAAAACCTTGCAATCTTAAAAATGGCTGATCATACAAACTTCCAAAATGGTTAAAAAATACCGTATTGAAAAATAATGTAAGATTATAAAACAATAAGTGCAATAAAAAAATAGAGCGATTTTATATACATGATAATTCAACAGATATCGATATGCAGTCATGTGTAAGCAACTCGCGCAGCCCAGGACTTCAAAACCAGTTTCAAGTGAGCATTGCGGCATTGCCTGAATCGTGCACCTGGAAATATTTAAACAGTGCATATAAGGTTTATTAATGTGGAAGTATTGAACGATTGATCAATCATGTTTTATGTCAAAATTTAAACCATTTTCCATCACCTTTTCTCAACGACAGGTTTAAAAATGTTATAGCTCTAAAAAGATTGTCAAATTAAAAAAATAACTTATTTACAATTATGTAAATTTCACATGTAACAAAGCTCTCATTTTCACATATGTGTAATGTGAAAATGAGAGCCACTCATGATATTGGTGATTTGCAGGATGTACTAACCACATTTCTAGTAACTAAGAGTGATTCATCAGCCTTTAGATGTAACATGTCTACCTGTCATTCATAGCTAATAAGTCCCCTAATACAGGGTGGAAGTCCACCTGCATGACGTGGCAACACCGCGTCCGGCGGCCCAACCGGTCATGCAAGTTACCGCACACCGATGTCTGTGGAATTATCATGTGATATAAAATCGCTAGATTTTTTTATTGGACTTATCATTTTATAATTTTACTTTATTTTTCAATTCAGTATTTTTGAACCATTTTGGAAGTTTTTATGATCAGCCATTTTTAAGATTGCAAGAATTTACAAAAATTACATTAACAATTTTTGTAAAAGAGTACAAATTCAAGAATTTAGACCAACTAAAAAAAAAATAACCTTCTTCACATGTGGTTAAAGTTTCACTGACTTATGTTAATTAGTTTTTGTTTTATACAGTACAAGTAAACGTCACACAACACAAATTTATTACAATATAAGCACAAAATGCACAAATATATTATAATACAAGTACAAAATGCACGAATATTATGGTGATCCTTCTGGTCTGAGGAAGGTAAGAGTGGTTCACCGAAATCGATCACCAAAATATTCGTGCATTTTGTACTTGTAATATGTTTGTACATTTTGTACTTGTATTGTAATATATTTGTGCATTTTGTGCTTATATCGTAATACATTTGTGTTGTCTGACGTTTACTTGTACTGTATAAAACAAAAACTAATTAACATAAGTCAGTGAAACTTTAACCACATGTGAAGAAGGTTATTTTTTGTAGTTGGTCTAAATTCTTGAATTTGTACTCTTTTACAAAAATTGTTAATGTAATTTTTGTAAATTCTTGCAATCTTAAAAATGGCTGATCATAAAAACTTCCAAAATGGTTAAAAAATACTGAATTTTGTAGTTGTATTGTAATATATTTGTGCATTTTGTACTTATAATGTAATAAATTTGTGTTGTCTGACGTTTACTTGTACTGTATATGTACCAAAACGTATTATGCTAATTAAAAAACTATTTTTTGTTTTAGAAATTTTTGAAGTTGAGCTTTAATTCAAAAGTGCTAAAATTTTGTGTTTTTATATTCTACCTGCTATATATATAGCAGAACTTGCTTACAATGGAATCACTCTTAACAGAGGCCCATCATGGTTTTAGAGAACCAGGATTGTTTAGTTTCTTACATTATGTTTTCACGCTAGTTTGGCTGTATCATTTCACCTAGATAGTCTTCAACAAAACACGCAAGTTATATGATACTACGTAGAATTAAATAAGCTAAATTTTGGTGTACGACAAAACAAAATCGAATGAGTACTAATTTTGTAGCAGAGGTTCAAAATTGAGTAAATTACTTTTTGAATCCGACAGTAAGAAATTTATGTCTTGTTTATTACAAGCCAAATTAGAGAAACAATTTGTACTTTTCTTGTGCTATAATTTTCCACATATTTAAGCAAATATAATGTTTTACAACCTTAACTAAACTCGGTTCCTTGTTCACCTGTCAGTCTCCATGGTTCAACATTATTATACAGTTGGTCCAGTTAGGAGATATCACAGGTTCGTATCTTGCCTGGACTTGAAGTATTTAAGGGTGTTCCTCTAGTAATGTTGATTCCCAAATTATTCTGTCTGAGTGGGTTTCCCACATAGATCAATAGTATAAGGGGAATGGGCAGAGGTTAAAAAGATTGGCCTTCTCTTTAAAAAAAATATTACTTAGAAATTTTGACGACAAATATCATGTTTGTCATATTTTCTCTTTATTACCTCTCAAGCTATAGCAAATAACACTCATTATTATGTTCAAGTTGACATAAGGAGGCCTTATGGAAGAACGTCTCGCTACTAACTATATTATAAAACCGTGCATGTGTTCACTGGGTTGCCGCCACAAACCAGGCGACGCAATGCAGGAGCTGTACACTTCCAACAGCTATTACAAAAATATAAATAAATTATATTTCACTTTGTGGCCTGATAGTTTTTATTCATAATGATTTAATTATTCTAACAACACTAAAGCTAAATTTTAATTTCTAAATTTGTATAACGAGCTTTTGTATTGTTCATTTATACGATAGAGATCCCTGATTTTATTATTATTATTACGTTAGTTACTATACTTTATTATTATAATATGTTACTTATTATTATATTGGTTATTATTATTACTAGAAATAACAACTATGATAGAATTTAACATACTGTAATAAATATTCTTGTATTATATTTTAACATTTTTATTTGGAATAAATGATGTTTTAGAGTATTAACTGGATCCATATTAAGTATCCATAAGCAGTTGTTATTTTCTACATATTTCAGTCGTATAGTCTGTTTTTATTCATGTCGTCTTGCTTATTTCAAATATGTCATAGTATTTACTACCAATATTAAGTGAAACAAAATAAACTAGTTTTTGAACTGGGTATATAAGATAGGCCACTTGGGTGGTATTTATCTGCTTCAAGGCTGGGGTAGGTGGAACAAAACATAAGAGTCAAGGTTCAAATCCAAGTAGGAGTTGAGGGAATACTTGGGTCAGAAATGTGCCAGAAACTTTGTTCAGTGCTAAAATATTTTGACCTTGAATGGAACTCTGTTGCCAGGGAAGTTTTATGAGAGGTTGTATTTTTTGTTGTTCCGATAGGTGTGATCCGATTCGTGTTCCGGTAGGTGATTCTGTTTTATACCCAGATAAATAACACACGAGTGACCTATCTTGTACACCCAGTTAAAAAACCCACGGAAACTTTATAGTTTTGAGGAGGGAGCCAGTGTTGAGAGGTGTTTGGAATATTTTCCTTTGCTGATTTGTCTAATTATTAAATATATTCATCAATAGTGTTAGTTCTACTCACAAGGTATATTTATATAAAAGTGTTTATATTGTTTCCGTTGCACATATAGTGTGTGTAAATATTCTCCAATATAATCAAGTGAATGAGATACTGTCTGTACGCTAACTTTTAACAATAGCATCGAGGACTGTAGGAAAACCTGTTAAAAGTGGTGAGCGTTAAACAGTGCTAAATTTGTTCAAATACTTTGAAAAAGTTTTTCCGGAACAAAATTTATTATTTTGGGCAAAGAAGACTAGTATCTTATGGAAAAAAGGCCGGTGTAGTGGCTCAGTGGCTAAGGCTTCGGACTGCGGAAGGCAAGGTCCAAGGTTTGAATCCCCACTTAACCAACAGTTGGTACTTAACTTGTTAAATAAATTCATGCACAGGCTTGAAGCCTTGTGAATTGGCGAGTGAAGTTAAAAAAAAGTGAAGCAACTTTGACAAGTGTATAGTCAGTTTATAGGTTTCGTAAAGAAGAGAGACTGTGGAAAATAGTGACATCAAGGAGAATCCTACGTAAAGTAGAGTATAAAACGAGCAAAAAAATAAAAAATATGATGGCTTTGTTGAAGGAGTGATAAGAAAAATAGTACACTCTTTTTTTTCTCCAATAACTTGCCTCCCAAACTTGTTGGCTGTTTTAGAACAAGTCAACAAAGAAGCAGGTATACTAGAATTTAAAAGAACAACGTTGTGGAGATTGCTAAAAGAAAATGTAACAAATTCTGTTTTGAAAAATGTAACAATCTGTATTGTTGGAAAGATGACTTAATGTTATGCCGTCATTCCTACTTAAGGTCAATGAAAGATTTCAAATGACGACCCAACACAAAGAGGCTCTCGTGTTGTTATTGTTCATGCGGGGTAAAGATGGGTTTGTTGATGGTAGGCAGCTTGTATTTTTAGCAAAGAAAGAAACAGTTGATTTTCACTCCAAAATGGACAGTTCAACATATGAAAAATGGTCTTTAGTGCAGTTGATACCAAACGTTCCATCTGGTAGGAATTGCTATAGACAATGTACCTTATCATACACAAAAAAGTTGAACCTCAAACACATCATGTATATCATACCAACCTCAAAGACAAATAAGAAAGACGTAAAGAGTGGCTAAAAGATAACAAAATTTGGCATTTCCAGAAGAAAGATTACAAAAAGAACTTTTATCCGAACTTCAAAAGACATAACACAAATATTCACTAAATATCGTTGATGAAATGGCATAACAGTTTGGAGATTACCACCCCTATCATTGTAAGTTGAACCCGATAGAGTTGGTCTGGAGCCAAGTAAAGTAAAGAGACATGTGGCAGCCAATAATCTCAAGTATGACGTTAAATTGATGGAGTCGTTAATTCAAAATGCACTTAAATCAGTTAGTAAACAACAGTGGAAAAACTACTGTGAACACAACTGTGGAGAAGATTGAAGACCATTTGTGTAAAATTGAAACCTGCAAGATGACATGGAACCTCTCATAATGCAACTGACATATGTCAAGTGAAACTGAGGTGAGGACTTCAGCAGCTTCACAGAGCAGTGTGGGTCAAGAGTGGCAGTGTTGCAGGGCTAATACACAAACTGGTATTTAAATTTTGTTTTTAGTTTATTATATAATATACGTTTTTTGCAATTTTTAAGGCCAAGTTCATCTTTGATTAATGGCAAATTTTAAGGTTAATCGTTTAATTACATTTGATTAAAGGTTAATGAAGTTAATCTTTGATTACCTTAAAAGAGCTAATTTCTATTTTTAAGAGGGTTTTTGGTTGCTTAAATTTGTTAAAAACTTCATTACTAATTAAATATTAATTAATAATACTGATGAATTAATTACTTAATACATTAATTAACATATACATTATTCAAATTCAATTGGCATATTGTTATATCATTCTTAAATTATTACCATTTTAATTGAAATTTTTTATTCATGAAAAAAGAGTGAAGTAAATTTGTACTAACTTGATTGTATGAATAAGTACAGAAAATTTTTTACTTAAAAAGATATGGGGATAAATTCATTCAAACTCAGATAATCATTTTTATGCTTCTAATAAAATGCAAGGCAGGCTGATGTTTTCTAGGTGACCAGTAGCGCGGAAACCACTTTGATTTATTGCTTAAGGCAGCGCCATACTAATAGGTGAACGTGGAACCGACAGAATCAATGTAAAACAACTAATATTATCCACAATGGCAGAATTTGGTTTTTTTATTACTGGTCCAGATTTTTAAAAGTCCAATCTCTCTAACTATAGCCTCTATTCATAAATATACATAAAACAGACATTATGAAAATATTCAACCCTATTTGTTGAGTTCTTTTTCAATATTTATGACAAAACCTTATCAACATAATAGATGTTTTGGAAAGCTTACATAAATGGTACCAGGTAACTAGCACAAATTTTCTCCCTTTCCCTTTGTTATGTCAGATTGTTGAAAAAACGTACAAAGCTTGTTAAAGAAATACTAATAACAATCATGCACTAATATTTACATTTACTGTATTTTATAATTAACAATTAATTTTATTCATTTATAAAAACAGAACCAGTATTCAACCACCCAACCAATGCTAACAATCTCACCATTAAACTATATAATAACATAAGAAAGTTTGCTTCAAGTCACATGCTAACGTTGAATGGAATTAAAATTAAAGGATTTAAAAACACCTAAATAAAAACAAATATTCAATTAATTACATTTTTAATTTTTTTATTTGAAAAAAAAAAGTAATTTGATGTAAACAATCTTCAACAACTTGAGTTTTGGTTTCTGGCCTTTGGCCCCAAATTAGTGAAGTGGTTACTAAAATATTTTTTGTTGTAATTTGCATCTTTACTGAAAATTTAATCAAAATCATTAGAACAAAGCTTGAAAAATTGCATTTTTAATGTTTTTGCCTGTAATATATATATATATATATATATATATATATATATATATATATATATATATATATATATACACAGTGAAACCTGGATAATTCGAACCTTTCTAATTCGAAATCCTCTTTAATTCAAATATTTATCATGGTCCCTAGCATTTTCTATACTAGTAATGTTAAAAAAATCGTGGTTAATTCGAATTATATTTTGGATAATTCGAATTTTGTTCGAGGTAAAATGCGGAGCCGATGTAAGTTTTAGACGGGAAAACAGGAAACGCGCTCGTGCCAAAGCCATAGTACAGTGACAATGACCTTGGCTAGCCGTTACGCATCGCCCAGCCGGCCGTACCTGCCCTCAACCCTCCCTCGCCCACCCCAGTCCAGCGCCGCTAAGGGGTCAATGCACACTCACGCTTTCTCTTTACACCCTTTGTTTTGCAAACTGACTCCACCAGTCCATCACGGCCTTCTAACGCTGACATCTGTGTCGTAGTGAGAGAACAGTTCGCTATACATCTGTGTGGTAGCCACCCTCGCCGTGCCGCTTGTGTGTCGCTTATCGCCCGCCGCGCATTGCCCATCGCTCGTATCGTAGCCGAGGCTGTAGTGTGAGAACAGTTTTGGGAGTTGTTTATTGATTAATTTCTCCCCCTATTTTTGTGCGTGTCTGTGTCATCGTGTGTGTTCTGGAAAATGTCGTCGGCTCCAAAGCGAACATACAAGACATTAACATTGAAGAGAAAATAGCGGCGATTAAAGAAGTAGAGAAGGGAAGAAAGAAAAAATCCGAGATCGCCAAGGACTTTGGAATTCCTACAAACACGCTTTCCACCTACTTGAAGAATAAAGAAAAAATTCTGAAGAGTGAAAGTGAAAACAGTAAAGGCCGAAAAAGACTAAGGGAGCCGGATCAGATTTGGACAATTGTGTGTTGAAATGGTTCAAGCAAGGGACAAGAAGATTCCCTTGAGTGGTCCGCTTGTAAGAGTCAAAGCTGAACAATTTACTACGCAAATGGGTAAAAATGATTTCCTTTCCACGCGTATTACGGGATTTCTCGCAACGTTATATTTACGTAAAACGCGTATTACGGTATTTCTCGCATTTGAATATTTTGAGATAAATATTTAAATTTAAGTGATAAAACTATACTAACGTGTACGTAAATGGTTATTGAGGTAATTTTGAAGAAAACAGAAAGGATGACAACGTTTTTGTCATCGTGACCTTCACGCACCGTCGCCATGGCAACCGAGCGGCCATTGTGTGCTGCTGCGCCGCGCGTATTACGGGATTTCTCGAACCACCCAGATGAGTGTTTTGAGTTATTTCACAAAAAAAAAAAAAACATTCTAGGGATACTTGTAAGTGCTTGTATGTCATCTATATTAGTAAACTTGTAAATAATTATTATGATTACATATATATTTTAGCTTAATCTAATTTAATTTTTTTTATAGATTTATGAGTAAATAAACAGAATAATTGTTCTACAATGGGAATTTTACAAATTGCTGTATATTAAATATTGATTTAAAAATACCAGTTTGGATTGTGTTTTCTTAACAGTTGTTGGCCTTATAACAAAATTCTAAATAGAACTTTAAACATTTTTAAAATATTTTTTTTAAATTTATGATACGTTTAAAAGAAATAGCAAATTTCTTATGTAGCGTGCAAAGGGTTAAAGCAAGTACAGGGTGGCTAGATGGCTTTAAGGAACGCAACCAAATTTCGTTCAAAAAAATTTGTGGGGAATCAGCAAGAAGCCAATCAATGGAAAACAGATTTGGAGCAGATGATTCAGGACAGAGACGAAAGGGACATCCTCAATGTTGATGAAACGGGTATTTTTTTTAAATGCACCCCAGACAAAACTTTTGCATTTAAGGATGAAAAATGCCATGGGGGAAAACTGAGCAAAGAAAGAATCACCCTTCTGGTTGGTGCAAATATGGACGGGTCCGAAAAGCTGTCTCTATTGATGATTGGCAAGTCAGCTAATCCCCGGTGTTTCAAGAACGTGAAATCAAAACCAGTGGAGTATGTAAACAGCGCAAAAGCTTGGATGACTAGTCAACTTTTTGAAAAGTGGCTGTTGAAGTTTGACAAAAAGTTCATAAAAGAAAAACGAACCGTTATCTTGTTGATCGACAACTGTACTGCACACAACACTCTCCCATTAATGCAAAATGTAAAAGTTATTTTCTTCCCTGCCAATATGACATCAGTCATCCAGCCTATGGACCAGGGGATGATAAAAAATCTAAAGCATTTTTACAGACAATCTTTGGTTGAGAAGATATTGACTGAAGAATATGACACCCTTAAAATCAAGCTAAACATTCTTGAAGCCTCAAGAATGTGTAAGAAAGCTTGGGACAATGTAACGCCCAAAACTATCAAAAACTGTTTTAAAAAACTGGTTTTGTAAAAAAGGAAGATGTAGCAGGAAATATCAATGCCATTGTAGCGGAAGAGGCGCCTTCATTTGACGTCTGGGAGGATGTCATGACTGATCCTGCCATTTCGTATGAAGATTTCCTGAACGTGGATGAAGATGTTGCAGTATGTGGTGAGATAACCAACGCAGAGATCATCGCTGAAGTGCTCCACACTGATAAACAAGATGGCAACCACGCATCGGGTGATGAAGACAACGAGTCATCTGTTGCAGAAGAAATTCACGTTCCGAGTGCGGCCGAAGCAATGAACCACATCACAGAACTTAGATGATTTTTTGAAAGTAAACATGATGTAAGTCACTCAATTTTCTCTTCACTGAATATGTTAGAATCTTTTGGTATTACTGACAGACTTAATTCTAGAAAACAAGTAAAGATTTCCCACTACTTTAGACAAAGTTAAATTTAATTTCTGTGTCCCAACATACTGTAACATAACTGTATAGGCCTACTATGTTTGAACAGCGTTCTTATGGTTTTATTAGGTATTTTGTGCACTGTACAGTACATTAAATGTTATGATTATTGTGTACAGTAATTGTTTTACAGTACTGTACTGTATTTATGATTGTTTTTAACTCTTTTGGCCGTACTGTTTAGCCTACATAACGTAATACAGTACTGTATAATGTGAATGTATTGTAAAACGTGAATGTACAACAACCAATGTTATTTTCATTAAATGTTTGGACCGAATATACAGTATGATCATTTTATTTTGAAAGCCTTTAATTCAAAACTTTTTTAATTCGAATTTTTGGATAATTCAATTTTTTTTTATTGGTCCCTTGAGGTTCGAATTATCCAAGTTTCACTGTATATATATAAAGTTAAAAATTAGGGCTACTTACGTATTTTAGGATGTAATAAAATTAAAAAACTGAGTACCCTTATATTTTTTATTAAAAATTCATTACACAACATGTTTCGACTTTCTTCTCATTTTCTAGTGTAAATTAAATAATTAAGTAGAGTATAAAATAATGTTTTTGACTATTTTTATAAAAACATTATTTTATACTCAACTTAATTATTTAATTTACACTAGAAAATGACAAGAAAGTCAAAACATGTTGTGTAATGAATTTTTAATAAAAAATATAAGGGTACTCAGTTTTTTAATTTTATTACATCCTAAAATATATATATATATAAAACTAAAATACTAAAGTTATTAGGGACATATAATTTTTACTAAAATATTTTAAATTGTAATTCACATCTTTTCTGACAATTTAATCAAAATCGTTGGAGCCGTTTTAAGAAAATTCCATTTTTGTATTTTGTTGTCCATTAAAATAAAAAAAAAAAACTAAAATTTCAAAAAAGTGAAAAACCGGTCGGGAGATATTGGATAATTAAACATACATACCAAATTTCATAAGAATCGACCCATCCGTTTGGTCACCAGCGAAATACACACACAAACATATACGGACAGACAACAAATAAAAAAAAACTTTTTTGGGTTCAGGGGGCCCTAAAATGGATTTTTAGGCCAACCTGGGAGAAAGTAAAAAGGAAATATTAAGATGGTACATTCAATATAAATATTATTCTTGTAAAAAGTGAATAAGGAAAACATATTTTCTTGAATCTGTTCTCTGAAAAACTAAAAAGCCGAAAATTTAAACTGGGATATATATTTGACAAAATAATCAAAACAATAAAAAGTTTCGGAGATTATAGGTATAAAAACTGACAAATTCTAGATTTGAATATTTTTAATCCATGTCTGTTATCTGAATGAAACCCTCTTAAAATACTGTAGGTCTTGTAAGGTGTTTTTTTTTCACAGTTTATGCCAGGTGTACAATCAATGCCACTTTATCAAATATAGTTGAGTTACATAAAATGTATATTCAAACAAATAGTGACTGCAGAACTAGGGTAAGTGGATACAATTATATTTAGTCTGCTGGTTATATTAGATAAGCAAAGATGTCAATGAACATTTAATATTATACACATGAATTGCATTTGTCCTGTTTTAGGTCAATACATTAAACACCTTTATCTCAGATTAAAATTATTGATCAGTTGAGCAAATTTATGACCCTTACAAAGTCAAACAAATATTAAGATAATTGCGTCATAGACTTTTTTATCTTGACAAATATTCTGTAATAATACAAAAAAGATGTAATAATACATATATTAATTACATCAAATATATGTATTATTTGATGTAATTACAGTCCTTTGTAAATTAAAAGTTTTACACGAGTTGAAACCAATAAAAATATTACTTTTATGGCAGTATAGCCTAATAATTAATCCAAAGACTATTAGTCAATCATTCTCTAATGTCCAAGGGTTTTCCAGATAAGTTAAAATTATATACAGTGCTATTTTTTAAACTAATAATAAAAAATAATAACTATTTTGTAATAGGTACTCAATATACTTTAAAAATGGTATACAATATGTTTATCTTAATTTGTATCAAAGAAATAGATTTAGCTAAATCCTTTAGAACACCACAATTGACCAATGTATTAGAATTCAAGGTTATAATTTCAATTTAATTTGATAATTCCAAACATGATTTCATTTGTTAAGTTGAGCTCTACTTATAAATTAGTAATACCAAAATAAGAGAGCATATTAAACAATGAAAAAAGATAAATATTTTAGACAATTTTTAACCTAAACTGATCATTTAAGACAAATTATGAATAATACGAACATATATAACTAAAGAGGCACTCATTTTATATAAGTAAATTTACCAAGTAAAAAAAAAAAAAAATGTATTACATGAAAATATAAACGCCAAATAAAGGGAGTTTTTAAAAACTTCGCGAAAGGTTTGAATAAATTAGTCATAAGAGTAACTATTCAATAGATGAAAGAAAAAGTGTTTTAACTATGTTCAAGTTTACAGATTTATCATTAAACTTTGCTTGTTAAAATGTTTATTATAAATATATTTATTTATTGAACTAGCATGTTTAATACAGCAGTCAGAATTGACTAAAGAAAGAGGCCTTCTTAAATTCAGTTTTACAAACTGAATGTGATTTGAGTTGATGACCTTGGCTTACATTACACAGGTCCCTGAAGAACAGGTCTAATTTTGATAAATATAATGATATTAAAAACTCTGTAATCAATTATAATATATTAGGAATGAGTATATAATTGCCTCCTACGCCTCTCCAGTTTTTAACATTTCCTATACAATATCCGTAGTTTACTGTAGGAATACAATACAACTTCTGTATGTAATCAAATTATAATTATCTTCTAACCACTACATCTTATGACCTTGAAATCGTCCAGTTTTTATTTAGAGGCATATTAAAGCCTTACCTGAGAAATTATTTAAACAAATTTTAATGATCAAGTACTGAAAAATCAGAATTTAGATAATACTTACAGTAGTAACTATTTTAGTAATTTGAATTAATTAGAAGTATTAGTTTATTTTTATTAATTCCACTTTCATATTACGGCTAAATAAAGAAAACAAAAATAATTATATTACAATCTGTTATTTAGGTTCTTAATTATTGAAATTAGATATACATTTATCAAGATAGAACTGTCGTTATTATGAAGAAGACTCTGCTAACAAATGTTAAACGAATAACTGATATCATTATTGATTAATATATGTTTTGAAAGACTCAATATTTTTGTTCCAAGTCAATTGAGGCCAAACTCATACAGCATATTTCAAGGCCTTTGCCCTCTCCCTTTTTTTACAGACTTTTATCCAAACTTTTTTTGACCATCCAACTCATTATCAATATTAGCTAGCTGCTTGTTTAAAATGGGTAAGAAGAGAATATAACATTCACAGAGTAATAAAAATCAATTGTAGAACATTTTTCAGACAGTAAAAAATTCCTCTTATTTTATCAGATATCCAAATTTTGTTATGTTTAGAAATAATTAAAAATATGTGTAAAAATTGTAATACTTCTACATCATGATCTTAAGAAAGAATTGTTTTATCATCAGTTTGTAAAAGTATTTTATTAAGTTATCAGTGGTGTGAATGTGAAAAATGATCAAAATTGATTTAGGTTGCCAAGGTGCCATGTGACTGGGCAGGTTAAAAGAGAGCTTGAAGGTAACTTATGTCTAGTGTCGGAGAAACACTCGAATTTGGAACATCACTGTAAAGAAACTAATTACACTAGAAAAATACAATTGACATTAAAATTGTCCTTGTTTATTCCTGCACCTTTGCGTGTAAAATGAAAATTTCTGTTTTTAATAGTTTTTTTATCACAGGTAGAATAAAAAAAGAGTGATTTCTAGCGCTCTTTACCAAAACGTTGCCTTTAAAAATTTCTACAATAAAAAACCTCTGGTCAGATTAAGTTGAAACTTTAATAGGTCATTTATAAACTAGTTCACTAACTTATGCTAGAGTTTTTTGAACTTTGATTCATTAACAAAAATATTCTTACAGAAAATGTTAAACACCTTTTTCTAGTAATTGAGTAGGCCTACTAGATTGAATAAAACTTCGTTTTGTACTTCACAATACCATTATTTCAAAAACCGAATGAACACATACTTTACGAACGAATTTACATAACATACTTTTATGAATTTATAAGGATTAATAATCAAAAGCATGGCAGTGTGTAGCAGCGCGTGAAATGAAGGCACTTCTACCGACGACCAGATCGGGCATAACAAAGCGACGTTGCCACGATGAGGTCTGTTCCAGCGTCTTTTCTTACTTCCCATATGAACTTTGTTTCACAAATTCTAATTTTGTTAGTTATTTATGTTCGTACAACAGTTTTTATGTAACAATTTTGATCTTTTAGATCAAAGGTACTTGGAACTATTAAAAATCTAACACTGAACGTTGTAATTTTTTTTATTTTTATGTTTTATTAAACATTTTTTTATTGTTTTTTTTAGAATTGAGGGAGAAAAACAGTAATAGAAAATGAATTATACGTAACAAATCGGTATAAGGTTCAAAAAAATAAAAATCTAACTAAAATTAAAGTATCGAGATGGACTAGTTGTTAGTCCGAAGATCTTAGTAGTGGAGTAAGTTTATAGAACGTTGAGATTATTCTCCGTCATCCACTCTAATGGAACTGTATGTCAATGATTGCTTCAAGAAAATGAAGACAATTATATGACATCAACTCAGTTCGCTGTAGTGTAATGGTGAGTAAGAAAACTCTCACCTATTTACACCTGATGAGACGAAACAACGTCGAAACAGCACACATGGAGACCATCTGGTCCACGTACCAACATCCTTTCGGTGTGGCCAATGCATAGCGACCAACTGTTGTCAAAAGGTGCCTTAGCAAGCACTACTTGGAGCGCTATTACTTTTGTTAACGCAGAGTAACCCGTAGACTGTTGTCAGGCGGAAAACTGCAATCATGTGTAATAATTGATGTCTTAGCGACCAATGGTTGAGGTTCATCCTCACATGGTAGCGAGTAACAACCATGGTTAGAATGAACCTCAACCATTGGTCGCTAAGACATCAATTATTACACATGATTGCAGTTTTCCGCCTGACAACAGTCTACGGGTTACTCTGCGTTAACAAAAGTAATAGCGCTCCAAGTAGTGCTTGCTAAGGCACCTTTTGACAACAGTTGGTCGCTATGCATTGGCCACACCGAAAGGATGTTGGTACGTGGACCAGATGGTCTCCATGTGTGCTGTTTCGACGTTGTTTCGTCTCATCAGGTGTAAATAGGTGAGAGTTTTCTTACTCACCATTACACTACAGCGAACTGAGTTGATGTCATATAATTGTCTTCATTTTCTTGAAGCAACCATTGACATACAGTTCCATTAGAGTGGATGACGGAGAATAATAACTGAGTTGATGTCATATAATTGTCTTCATTTTCTTGAAGCAATCATTGACATACAGTTCCATTAGAGTGGATGACGGAGAATAATCTCAACGTTCTATAAAATTAAAGTGTTAGCCGAGATTACAGTTCAAGATTATATTACGTGAACATGCCCTTTAAGCTGGCTGATCAAAGTGCAGCGCTTTTGTGTAGTGTGGTAGTCAAGAGAGCGCTGTGATTTTACGCGCCGCTCCACACTGTCCTGCATTTGATTATTAATCCATATAAATTCATACAACTATGTTATATAAACACTCGTTCGTTTTTTGAAATAATGGTATTGTGATGTACAAAATAAAGTTTTATTCAATTTTGTAGGCCTACTCAATTACTAGGAAGACAGGTTTTACATTTTCCTTAAGAACATTTTTGTTAATTAATCAAAGTTCATAAAACTCTAGCATAAGTTAGTGAAATACTTGATAAATGACCTACTAAAGTTTCAACTTAATCTGCCCAGAGGTTTTCATTGTAGAAATTTTTAAATTCAATGTTTTGGTAAAGAGCGTTAATAATCACACTCATTTTTTATTTTACCCACGATTAAAAAGATAAAAAATTCTTTTACACTCAAAAGCGCAGAAATAAACAAGGAAAATTTTAATGTCACTTGTAAATTTTAGTGTAATTAGTTTCTTTACATTGATGTTTCAAACTTTAGTGTTTATAGTTTTTTCTTCGACAGTAGGACATACATCACCACAATTACTCACATCAAAAAAATGTCAACTATATATGAAAGCAATAAAAAAAATAAAAAAAATAGAAGATTTAATCTGAGAAGACTGAGTGTTCTTGCTCAGGACTTTGTATATGTTTACTTTGCACACGGTTATGTTTTATCTACTATCTTTTATTGTTTCATGCATGCAGATTCCCTTGATATAAAACACAATTAGAAAAGTTTTGGAAGAAGACAAGCTTTGCTAAGACACTTTTTTGTCATTGTTACATGATGATGTCAATGTTATGTTTCTAATGTAGGCTTACTATTTCATTTTATTGTTGTATTTTTGAAAATTTCAATTTGAACATTACATTTTAATGCTCAATCTTTTTATTTCATTATGAGTAGCATTTAAACAGACTTGGGTGAGCTGGTGGTCGAGCGGTCTAAGGTGTCAGGAGCCTGTGCTAGAGATAGCGCTGATTGAAATCTAGCTCTTCTTTATATTGTATTATATAATCAAAGAAAATTTCTCACATCACTTGTCCAACCAATAGACAAAGGGCAGGATATGGTTGTGAAATTTAAAAAAATTGACCTGCTAGATGTTGTAGAGTGGGTTTCTATATCTTGGGATGAAGTTGAGCAATTGACTCTTGTACGATCATGTATAAAATTACTTGACCACCGGGAAATGAATTTGAGGAGATCAAAGAGAAGGAGGAAGACGCCCACTTGCTAGAACTGATCAAGAAGATTCCAGGGAATGAGGAATCTTCAGAAAAAGTTGTTGAAGAGTGGATGCAAGAAGATGATGAACACTATCTTGAAGATGACAAAATAGTTAACCTCATTAATGAAAACGAAGAAGACAGTGAAGAGGATGTGCCAGAAAGAAAGAAAAATGTCTCATACAGAGGGTTTAAAGGCTGTCGAGGGTGCTCTATGATATTTTGAGGAAACTGGTGCATCTCCAATGGACATATTGTTTTTTAGCCGTTTACATGATGAAACAGCACAGAGCAGAAATAGTGAAAAACAGTCCACAATAACAAAGTTTTTCTCAAGAGAAAACAAGTAATTGCTACTCTGTACATTTAAAGTTGTAAGTTTTCCTTTTGTACTGACCTATTTTTAAATTTATTGTTTTTGTTTTTATTACACTCAAAATCTCCAGTATATGTTTTATAATCAATTGTATTTACTCTTTAACTTGTTGTTAATCTTATATTAACCTATATTTTTAGTCTCTATGTACTGTAACTGAACAGTTTTAATGGAGTTTCAAGTAGTGTAGTTATTAACTTCACTTTCGTAAACTCAACATTTCAGAAACTTGACACCCATTCAGTCCACATTATGTTGAGTTTCCGGGGTTCTACTGTAATATAATTTTACACTTTATAACAGCATGATAAAAATTAAAAATCCTTAGAGGTAATATTTGCCTTACCCAAAAATGGGGATGAAATAGATAAGAGTGAAGAAGAGTGTGAGCAGGCGGGTTGTCCATAACGTAACATCTACTTTATGCTCGAGAGTGTGTTGTTTTAAAGCTTCAAATCCCCGGGGCTGACTCCTAGTGCTTCCGTCAGTGTCAGTCATCTGCAACAGAATATAGAAGGTGTTAGACAATCCTAAGGATGCATTGAATATGCCAGAGTACAAAATGATTAATGAAGGAATGAAAGAAACAGTTTTTTCCAAGGCGATGTTAACACTATGAAGTTTTCTCTTACTACCTTATTAATAGCACTAAAAAACACATGTAATGCTTGTTACCAAACCTCTTAGCAAAATACAGTATTGTCAAGTAATCAGAATAAATCAATAACAAATAACACAAAAACTATCATAATGTTAAAAAACTATCATATTAAATAAGAAAAATAAAAGCAAATCAAAAGCGTAGTTTATTTCACAGTTGTAGTTTATAAACAATTATATACTACGGAATAAATCCCACATAGGCTTATGCCTGTGCATGGGACCAGTCGTTAGTTTTTTAACTTTCAAATTACAAGCTAAGAACAAAACATAACTAATTTTGTTTCTAAAGGGAGGAATAATGATAATGTTTATTTATTATTATTATTTTTTTTACTGAGATTACTTTATTCAAAAGACTTTTTAATTGGTGGCAGAATTTTTATTTATTGGTGTGCAAAAGATTCCATGCATGAAAGGGTAGGCCTAACAAGAGATCTTAATAAATACCAAACAAACAATCTAACCAAAGGTTTTTGACCTTTGCCTCACACCCAGCATGTCCATCAATTGCTTTGATGACATCCAGCAGATTGTTCCACAGTATGGAGGCAGTTAGGGGGAATAATATGGAGAATAAAAGAGCAGTGTGACAGAATAGACAGTGGATGTATGATTTTTCTCTACTGGCCAAACGTTACAAATTTAAAGATAAATAAGAAGGTAATTCGGCACTCAAAAAATAGTGTGAAATAGGACTAAAATGTAAAGATAACAAAATGTATGAAGAGTTTGTAAACTTAAGAGACATGACAAATATAATCATGAGCTTTTAAATTGAAAAGGAAACAAATATAGTAATTTTTAACATGCTGAATTCTGTTGGAAAGACCAAAACTTGACCATAGTGGCTGTTGTAGCTACAACTTGAACATATTTCTGTGTCATGCAACATAAGCTTATGAACAACTCTTGCCCTTCAAGCATATGGTTTGAGATATACTGTGTAATGAAACAAACATACTATTCAAATAATATTAATTTTACTTTATCGACACAATTTTGAATGTCTTTTAGATTTAAGTTATAAAATCTAACTAAATCATGTCAGTTTAGTTAGACATGAACTACTTAGTACAGGTAATTCAAGACTTTTGTCATCTTCTGATACTATTAGAATTGTATCAGAGCGAAATTGTTGCGAAAAAGTGAGAAAAGTCTTGAACTGTTAAATGAGCCCCCACACACTTTATTACATTGGGAAGGAGGAAATATTATTGAAATCAATTAAAAAGTGTAAACATTCCTCACAACAAATGTCATGGTAGGCCAATAATAATTATTAATGAAACTGCTAAAAAACTAGCATATTGTTTTAGTTTTTTAAGCAAATTATTGCCTGATCACATGACACTACTAAAATTCCTTTAAAATTTTTAAATTGCAATATTGACTGCAAAATCAATTAAATTGTTTTTTTTCTTGCCTAAATCGTAGTTAGTACAAATATTTAGGTTCTCAGTTCGATCCCAATCAGAGTCAATACATTTTGAGAAGGATCAGCTGATAATCAACGGCTTTTCATTTGTCATTGGGCTATTAATTAATGACACTTTCTAAGGAATAGTCGGCCTTAGTTTGTAACAATGACTACATTCGCTCATATACACTCATCCCACTCATTCGAAATCCATATTCGCCCATATCTTGACGATCGGCGTCTTATGAATAAATAAATATTTCACAACCCCAACAATTGTTTTACAATTTATACTGATTTTATTGTTTACTCTTATTTAATATATTATTAACAAATAAAAAAAATTAAATTTTCTTTTTGTTTTTTACTATACTATTGTATAAAATTTGTACATGGTAAACCTTCTTGCATTTGATTATCTTGGTTTTTTGTTTGTTTGTTTTTTCTAAACACTCTATCCCTTAAAATCTAAACAATTTATCAGGTTTTAATTTACAATCATTTAATTTACAGATTTAGTTTGACAGTTATTTGTCAGTAATGATTGTTCTTGATTGTTGATCTGTGAAGATCTAAAACAAATTAACAATTTTATAACTATCAGTATATTTTTCAATTAACAAGACAAATAAAAAATACCAATGAAAAACTACAGCCAGTCACAAAAAACAATTGCTATCGATTCAAGGGAATTTCCTGTCCTTTAGAATTAACCTCAAGGATAACACTCCTTCAATACAAATCAATAACAAACCATTCTCTAATTGACAGCCCACCAGAATGCTTGCTCAGTGAAATGCCACTTCACTAAAATAAGTTTAGACATCACCTAATTCTATAAATGATATCAATTTTTAAAATGAGACTAAATTTTTATATAGTTTAAAAAGGCGGAATAATTATTTTTTACCTTTAGATTACACTATTTTACATTAGTCAATTGTTAATTCAGATAATTCATAAAAACTTAGTTTTTTTTTTAAGTTGAAATAAAGTATAGTTTAAATAAATAATACGCTTTAAGCATTTAGTAAGACAAGTTTTGTTTTTATATTTGGAAAATCTCATTTTTATTAAATAAACATTTTTGCAAATGGCATAATAAAATGATTAAGTTTGTTTTGATTATTATTAGAACAATAAACACGTTTTAGAAAAATATAAAGGTTGCTTATATTTTTCAAAATTATCTTTCATTTAAAAATAGAACATAAACAGCAAATTTATGATTGGGCGGAGTATAAAAGACTGAGGAATAAGACTCAGCAACAATTTTGCAATGCCAAGATACGATTCTATTATAGATCTTTCTCTGGTGTCATATGTACTAAAGGCTTGTGGTCTAAGGTCAGGGAGCTAGGCATTGGTAAGACCAATAGTGACAAACCTGTTTCCCTTGATCTTAATATCGTAAATAAATATTTCACTAACATTCCAATCGATCTGTCCAGAGCTCGTGACTTTGTCAGTGAGCTGAATGCCACTCCTCTTTGCCGCCCTCGCCATCAGTTCGTCTTCACTCAGGTGACTGAGGCTGGTGTGCTTGATGCTGTGATGAGGATGACTAGCAACGCAGTCGGTACTGATAAAATCCCTATTGAAATTCTCAAACTTTTACTTCCAGCAATACTGACTGTGATTACAGCTATTTTCAATAAATCTTTAACCACATCTACTTTTCCGTCTGAGTGGAAATCTGCTATTGTGCGCCCTCTACAAAAAGTTTCGTCACCTCAAGTTGCATCAGATTTCAGACCTATCAGTATCTTGCCAGCGTTGTCAAAATGCCTCGAAAGGTTAGTCCACCGTCAGATGTCATCGTTTATGGAGAGTGCTGGATTATTGTCCAATTCCCAATCTGGATTCTGTTTAAGATTCAGTACTTCCACTGCCCTTCTTAAAATTACTGACGATGTCCGATCTGCTATTGATAAGTCCCTACTTACCATCTTGACCCTATTTGATTTCTCTAAAGCTTTCGACTGCGTTTACTATCCCCTTCTTTATATAAAAATGCTCTCTGGTGGTTTTTCTGATGGTTATATTGAATGGGTCAGGTCGTACTTGACGGACCGTCGGCAGTGTGTAAAGGCAGACAACAGAAAATCTGACTGGGAACTGGTGACTAGAGGTGTGCCCTAGGGTTCTGTGCTTGGGCCACTCTTATTCTTACTCTACATTAACGATGTCACTACTGTTATCAATTTCTGCAAATTTCACTTATACGCTGACGACCTACAAATATATACTCACTTCACTCTGAAAGACTTGCCTACTGCCGTAACTAACATTAACTGTGATATCCAGTCTATCACAAATTGGGCTGTCAAGCATGGCTTAAAGCTCAATGAGGCCAAAACCCAAACAATATTGTTGGGCTCTACTAGACTCACTTCTAACATTGACCTGACAAATATACCAAAACTCAAACTTAACAATACAGAATTACCGTTTTGTGACAAAGTTAAAAACCTAGGACTTATTATGAATAAAAATTTGAACTGGACTGATCAAGTAGCTGTAATGTGTTAGAATAGTTTTTGCTGCTATACACACTTTGAAAAGATTTGCCATGTTTTTCCCTCTCAATGTCAAGGTGTTGTTAGTAAAGACTCTAGTTTTCACTCACTTTAATTATTGTGATACTGTAATCAGTGACATGTCTGTTGAGCTCGCGGAAAGATTACAGCGTGCCCAAAACTACTGTATCAGATTTATTTTCAACCTGAGGCGAAGGGATCATGTTACTCCATTTTTCTACCAATTATCCACCTTAAAGTTGAACAATCTTCGAAAATTCCATATCCTGATATTGTTGCACAGTATTCTTCAAAACTAAATTCCTAATTATCTGTCAGAGCAGTTTGTCTATCTGTCATAAGTTGGTGTGCGTAGAACAAGACGTGGTCAGTCAATGTTAGCTATTCCAGTTCACCGCACCACCACTTTCAACAAATCATTTATTGTCTCCGCGTGCAGGCTCTGGAATGCTCTGCCTGATAATATCAGATCCATCAATAAGCGCACTCGGTTTGGGGCGGAGGTGAGGTGCTATCTACTGCGGGCCTAGCGGGAGTAGTGGTTGGTGTCGCTGTGGCTTGGTGGTGGCGGTAATGAGTGATTGTGCTGAATGAATGTAGTTTTGAATAAATGTTATGAATAACTGTAGTTTTGTTTGAGATAGTCGAAATATTTTTAAGTTTAACCCTCGAGGGGGCGCTTCACTTTTAAAACGGGAGCGGGCGCATGCGGAGTTTTATTCCGCAACACTAAATTGCACAAATTTTACCCATTTTACTTCTAGTTATAACGCGATATTTTATTTAAATGTTGAATAACTTTATTAGGAACCAAATGTCATTGTTAATAACATTAATTGTACAACTAAATATAAGTAATATTTTAATTAAACAAATTAAGTAATTTTCTAGTATAAAAAGGGTATTACTGTTGGTGTTATGTGAGAGGGCGCATGCGGAGTTTTGCTCCGCAATAATGCAATTATACATCTATGCAAACAAAATATATTTAATAATAATTATAAATTAAATAATACATAAAAACATATATATATTTTGGTATATGTATAAATATACACATAGTTCGGCCAATTTTACGTGTTATGAATATAAATAAAAAAAAATTCTAATTGGATTACTAATTCTAATTTGTCTAAATTAATAATAAAATATCAATTGTGAAGTTTGGTTATGTTTAGTAAACAATTTATACTATACATTTACAGAAAAGCTACATAATATAAATTAAAATACATATGAAATAAAAATTGAAAAATAGATTTCTGTCTAAACTAACTAAATAAGTAGTTATACATCTATGCAAACAAAATATATTTTTAATAATAATTATAAATTAAATAATACATAAAAACATACATATATTTTGGTATATGTATAAATATACACATAGTTCGGCCAATTTTACGTGTTATGAATTTAAATAAAAAAAATTCTAATTTGATTACTAATTCTAATTTGTCTAAATAAATAATAAAATATCAATTGTGAAGTTTGGTTATGTTTAGTAAACAATTTATACTATACATTTACAGAAAAGCTACATAATATAAATTAAAATACATATGAAATAAACATTGAAAAATAGATTTATGTCTAAACCAACTAAATAAGTAGTAAAATGAAATGTATATCTCATGGTTAGACACAACTAAAACAGTCACCTCTAACACAGAAGGGCGCACGAGGAAATAAACTCCGCACTAACCACTTACGCGATAGGGCGCACGCGGAGAAAACCTCCGCAAACTGACACTGCGTCACTGAATTGTAACTGACAAGGAACCAAGGGGGAAGGGGGGGGTAAAAATAGCTTTGGGGGATTCCCGGAATGAGGCTCGTGAAGTACGGAGCCGGACACGACTGCCGACACCAATTGTGCATATTTATTTTAACAAAAACTAAACGTGCGGAGAAAAACTCCGCAAGCGCCCCCTCGAGGGTTAAATATAATGTTTCACATTTTTTGACTTTATATGTTTTACTTCGTACATTGCAATTTCTGTATTTCCTTGTAAATTGTTATTTATATTTGAAAATATCTTATTATGTATGATAAGGTTAAGTGGTAGAGAGGGCTTTGCAGCCCTAACTTCGCCTCTTGAATATAAATAAAGACGTTTTTCATTTCATTTCATTTCAAATTTAAAATTTGTTAAATATAAACATATGGATTGAATTGAAAAATGTAGCATTTTGTTTAGAGCTTTACATAAATCAGTAAAACTGTCTGTAGTTACATTCTACAACATTGTAACAAATCCTTATACATAATACGTGAAGCTCTTTTTTGTTAACGCAACTCCTCCCTTATTTCTTGACCAATTTAAACAGTCGAGGTGTCAACAAATTTGCCTCTGTTTGTATTTATGCAATAAGGTTTTAATTCTTCAATATTTTCACCCTGAAGGGCATGGGAAGCCGTCAAAGTACATTTTTTCGCCATAAGAATAACATGGAGAGATAGATTTAAATGAATTGAAAATAACAGCTGTTGACATATAATGATTTCCAAAATGTTTAACAGCTTTTGGAGGTTTTTAATATTGAGGAGGTTAGATCTTTCATAATGTTAACCAGAGAAGGTTGTAAGCATAGATTTATCCATATTAAATTGTAGAGCTCTGCTCTACTGGAGTTGAGGAGTTCAATGGGAGGCTAATGGAGTTATTTTATTTACAGTTAAACAAATGAAATGAGCACATTTGAAATAGGCTACTTAATATCATTGGCTGTTTATACTAATAAATAGGTAGCAACACAAGTAATGAGGGTGAGATACTGTAAATAAGTGTAATATTGTGATTTTACATAATACAGTTAACTTACTGTTATTTGTAGTAAAAAATCACAGCTCGAGGTATAACGAGCACAGCAAGTGACTAACTGGTCTTTGACACCAACTACATTTTATTTCTGTATACCGTTCATGTGGCTCGAGACAAATGCTCCCTCCCCTCCACTGCTTGGTCACCACAAATATGACCTTAACCCTCCACTCCAGTCGCTATCATTGTCATTAAGAGCTCCAAGTGCTTCAAAAGCTTAAAAATGTTAATAATCTTTGGACAATATTCTAGACAAAACAACGTATGTAAAAAATTCTCAAAATTACCATATAAATAATAACATTCACTCTCATAACACCAGAAACAGAACTGATATCATTCCTTTTCATCACCGTTTAAAATTGTATGAACAAAAAACAACCTATATGGGCTTAACATTTATTAAAATGATACCAACAGATATCAAACTTGAAACTGATATTAAGACATATAGAAACAAATTAAGTGAAGTGAGGAAACTCAGAAACACGACCAATATTTCAAAAACAGCTTGGAAAATCATCAACTGCAAACCTGATTTTCCTACAACAAAAGAAATTCAATTAAGTACAGAAAATGGGCTCATTGGCGACCCTCTATGGGTGGCTAATGAGTTTAATACCTTTTTCACTTCAGTTGCAGAAAGGGGTAAAGCTCAAACGAGAAACCATGCAATACCAGTTTGTGCTCGGTCTCCGGCTGATTCGATGGTATTGGCGCCTGTCATGGAGCAAGATGTTGCCCGCGTCATTTCTCTTCTGCCATCCAAAAAAAACAATTTAAATTTCTTGCCAACGTGGCTAGTCAAACAGTGTGCGAAGCACCTAATACGCCCACTGACTGAAATAATAAATGCCTCCTTCATGGAGGGAATTTTTCCTTCTCAATTAAAATTAGCACAGGTGATTCCGATCTTCAAAAAGGATGATCCTCAATCAATCAATAATTACCGTCCAATTGCAATCCTTCCGGTGTTCAGCAAGATTTTCGAAAAATTGTTTTTTGACCAGTTGAATCTTTTCTTAGACAAGCACAACCTACTGTCTAACGACCAATTTGGTTTTAGGACAGGCAAATCGACAGTCGATGCAGTGGTGAGCCTTGTGGACAAAATTGTGGAGGGCTTGGAAGGTCGTGACAATACTCTAAGTATCTTTCTAGACCTCTCCAAAGCCTTCGATTGCGTAGACCATGACATCTCTTACGGAAAATGGAAGTTTATGGTATTCGCGGAGTGCCACTACAGTGGCTATCCTCATACCTAAACCATAGAGTACAATGCGTGCAAGTCAACCGCAACCTTTCCTCTAAATTGCAACTGAGATACAGCGTCCCTCAGGGATCAATTCTCAGCCCTCTCCTTTTCTTGGTCTACGTTAACGATACTGGTTTGTCACTACAGCACGGGAAACTAGTGCAGAATGCTGACGATACGACTCTCCTGCTCAAATCAAAGTCGAAAGAAATTCTGGAATTACACGCGTACGAAGATCTAAACAGATGCATCCAACATTTTGAACAAATAAACCTTCGAAACAATGCCTTAAAATCAAACTTCATAAATTTTTGCCTCAGAACCAGGGACTCGGACGATAAACCAGTAGTATTGCTGGACGACGTCGCCCTTGAGGAAGCTGTTTCGGTGAGGTTTTTGGGAATCCACCTGGATAAGGGGTTGTCATGGATTTCTCACGTAGACAGTGTTTGTTCAAGAGTCTCTTCTGGAATTTTTGCATTGCGAAGGCTTTCAAAATACTGTCCAACCCAAATTTTAGTGACAGCCTACTACGACCTGATCTTTCCACATCTTTCCTATGGCATCGCCCTTTGGGGTGGATGCTCAAAGAAGGATTTTTTTGAGAGTATTCCGGCTGCAAAAAAGAGCAGTTCGTTTGATACTTAAGCTAAAGCAGAGAGAGCCGTGTAAGCCAGGTTTCATCGAACTGGGGCTGTTAACCCTACCCTGCCTCTACATATTAGAAGCAGCAATGTTTTGTCTGTCCAAATGCAGCCTCACACGGGGCAGCGACTTACATACCCACAACACCAGAGGCAGGGATAACATTCGCACTGGACAACACAGAACAAATGTTTACGAACGCCTGCCTTCACAGGCAGAGGCCGTGTTTGTTAATGGACTCCCAGCCGAAATTAAACATGCTCCTACTGCGCAGGCCTGCAAGGCTAGGTTAAAGCGCCACCTTGTGTCTCGAGCTTACTACTCTGTGGGTGAGTATCTTTCCAGTCGTTAGAGGCGAGCTTACTCTTGGCCCAGAGAATGATTCAGCTGTGTGAAGGGAGGGAAGATCATGATAGGTTAATTGCATAAATGAGTGGGTGAATGAGGTAAACAACCTGTATGTCCGAAAGAGGTATGAATGTGTTTTGCATGTCACATTGTTAAACATTATAAATTATTGACTCATTGTATGTAACATTGTTGTTATCGATGCAATAAAGATATATTATTATTATTATAATAAAGATATTTGAATTTGAATTGTTGGTGACGGTAAAGAGGTAAAGATATTTTCAAATTTACCCAAAAATCATTTATATAGTGAAATATGCAGCTTTATAATACATTATCTCCCCTATCCAACAGTATAGGTCTCACCCCAGAGGAGGAAAGTGTTTTATGAACAATTTTTTAAATAACGTATTGTCAGGGTGTCTGAAAAGTCTGGGTATGGCTTAATATTTAATAAACCATAGCAGATAGCATCTATAAACTTTGCTCAATGTTACATAGCTCTATAAACTATTTTTTCTTGTTATTACCATGACATGCCTACCATGAGTGAACGGCCCACAGAGGAAGTCATACAAATCTTAAATGTAAGCATCTGTCAATGTGCATACCATTTTAAAGGGCTTATTAGTAGAACATCATGCAGCAAATTAGACCTCAAAAGGTTAATCTTATACAGCAATTCAAAAGCTTTATCTGTTACAAAATGGTGGAGGTTTAAAATATTTGAAACACAACCATTTTGTAACAGATACAGCTTTTGAAGTGCGGTTTGAGGCATTCTTCTTTGCTTGACCATCTCTTTAGAATGATGTGCATATCAACCTATGCTTACATTGAAATTTTTCTACTGACTCCTTGTGGACCGTTCCCATAGAAGAATAGCAGGACACTGAATACATCTTAAAGTATGTGTTTGTGTACAGTAATAATGTGTGAAGTTTTGTGGCTTCATCTGATATACAAAATCAGCCATTCTTACAACAACAAAATTAAGCCATTCTTGAACTTACACATAAGATCAGTGTTGAAACTTTTTAGCACCGCCATTTTGTTTAGTATTAACCTTTTGATTTCTAATTTGTGGCACGATGTTATACTAAATAAGCCCTTTAAAATGCTATTGACGGATGCTTACATTTAAGATTTGTATGACTCTCTGTGGGCCGTTCCCCCACAGTAAGAATGTCATGGTAATAACAAAACAAAAAATAGTTTATATAGCCATATAACACTGAGCAAAGTTTATAGATGTTATCCGCTATTGTTTATTAAATATTAGGTAATTATGCACTTTCTTGCCACCAAACAAATTTGGAACATTTTGCTTGAAATGGGTCTAGAATTGGCTGTATTTTCACGAGATATGTTTTTTATTCCGCGGAAATAATGTATTTTATCGAAAAATTCGAAAAATCCAATGTCACAACTTTTAGTATTTTTGTCATATTTCCGTTAATTTAAATGGTATTTTAATCATCTTTTTTTTATTTTGATGTATTTTTTGGCGCTGAATAGAAATTTGAAAACTATTTTGGTCTATTAAGAATATTTCTCGAGATATAACGGAAAAACTACTATCGCGGCGGATCGCGATTAGCGGCCATTACGCGATCATTATATACAACAACTATTAATCACAAAAAGCGAATTCACCTATATTCCCGCCGGAGTGACGGCCGGCAGGCTATCACGGAGGCCAAACGCTCGAATTTAACGCAAATTACGAATTTTTTTTGAGAAAATAGACAGTTAGGATAAGTTAGGTTATGTCAGTAAAACATGCATTTTTCGCGCTGAAAAAATCATTTTTCTACAAAACCAGTTATATATTTGTGTTCAGCACAAAAAAAAACACGATAAATGAAAAAAAATGTCAAAAAATCACTATTTTTAAAAAGTTGGTTTTTTTCACTATCAGATAAAAAAGTAGTTTAGGCCCTACCGATTTTTCGGTATAAAACGAGTTTTCCGCGGATGTAATCAAACTCATTTTTCACCACTTTTTCAACATTAAAGATAATCGTATTTTCAGAGATGGCAAGAAAGTGCATAATTACCGTTAGGTTATGTTTGGTTATCAGCAAAAATGCATTTTTCGAGCTGAAAAAATAATTTTACTACAAAACCAGTTATATATTTGTGTTCAGCATAAAAAAAACACGAGAAATGAAAAAAAATTTGTCGGAAAAATAACGATTTTAACCCTCCAGGTGCTGACATCACGCAGTGCGACGTTCGGTACGCAATCTTTTTAAAACGCACTATCGGCTATAAACGACTGAATATGACAAAGTATTTTATATAGTAATGAAATAGAAGGAACGTGGAACATATTATACTCTATGAAATACGTCTTTGCATCAAGACTGCCGCTATACAACAGTTGTTTAGAAGCATATGTTTTGTTTTCAACAAACACAAATCAGTTGCTCAGTGTATTGCCGCTTGGTGTTTGTTTACATTGTAAGTTTGTTATTCTAGTCTATTATTATTGTTTTATTTTGTTTTATCATAAAAATGAACAATCAGACATTGAGAGTGAAGTTGACTCTGAGTAAATCAACTTGTCATTGCTCCAGAATGTAAATTTTTGTACACAAGATATATTTTTTAATTAATTATTTAGGTTTTGTATTGATTGTCATTGTTATATTTTGTGAACTGAAAACATTTTGAGTTGTAAAAGTGAAATAACACTACATGTTACTATGAAATGTGTAACTTGTCATGTATTAGTGATTTTTTACATGGAACAATTTTCCATTTTTTACTCTAACTGAATGTGTCCAAGAAGATGTTTTTGGCCTATATATTTTTGTGTTTAGGGCCTATTATTAAGTTTTCTACAATGTGTCTATCTTGGATTTTCAATTTTATGTCTTTGGTGAACTGATATATGAACTCAGTGAAAAAATTGAAAAAAAAATTGTCTTCTTTGTAAAGAATAACATCCAGCAATAGTTTCCCATGAAAAGGTAAGCCCTGTATAAGTATTTTTTCTCATTCTATGATTTTTTCTGAAAATAATGATATCTAATGTGTACTATTTTTCATTAGGTTTGCAGTATTTAAAAACATATTTTATATACAGTTGCAAACATGCTGAAAAACGCACAGCACTCAAGAAAGTTCAACCTTCTTGAGTCTTTAACCTGGAGGGTTAAAAAAAGTCAGTTTTTTCATTATTAGATAAAAATCTAGTTTTTCGATTTTTCGGTAAAAAACAAGTTTTCCGCGGATGAAATCAAACTCCTCAAGAGATATAAACTCATTTTTCATCACTTTATTAACATGAAATCGTATTTTCAGAGATGGCAAGAAAGTGCATAATTACCAAATATTAAGCCGTATCCAAACTTTTCAGACACCCTGTATAGTGAACTATGCAACCTTATAGTACATGATCTCCCCTATCCAACAGTCTTACCCGAATGTATGTATGGGTCTTACCCCAGAGAAGGAAGACATTTTTCTTCCTTTTTTTAATAATTTTTTAAATACCGTATTGACATTTTTTGGTATGAGATTGTCTAATTAAAACAAGTTATCCATTTTTAAAATGAAGTATACTATCTTATTATACTGGATCTCTGCCAGATCCAACTGTATACAGTTTCACCTCAAACCAGTTAATATCTGGGGATTGAATGATTATTCATTGTCTTGTGATCGTATTCAAATTTATTTTTTAATTTGAGGTTGTTTAATCAGTTTCAAGTAGCTTCCTGCCTAAATTATAGCTGTCTGGGATTGGTCACTACAATGTCAAGTGCCATTTCCCTAATTCCCTACTGTTGTTATATTAAAATGTGAAGTTACATTTCCCTAATTTCCTTCTGTTTGTATGAGAAATTGGGCAGTTCCACACTGGTTCCTTTAATTCAGTTACTTAAGTCTAATTGTTAAAGGTCTTCCAAACTATGAAAATAAAGGCTGAACTGTATTATTGCGGTAGGTAGATAATATTTGTAGAATTTCAATGCTTCGCTTTTGTTTCCTAAACACTTTTAAGCATTGGAAATCTCCAAATATCATTTACCTATCATTAACAATCCAACAAATAACTTTTAAACAAAAAACTTTTAAACAAAAAACTTTTAAACAAAAGTAATATTATGACTTAAGTCCTGCTGAAGACAAATATTTTTGGTTGTTAACTACCTTCCTTAATCCGTTTTAGCCAAAACAATAGTTATATTCATTATTAAGTTATGTAACATGCCACCAGCAGAGAATATTACAGTTATATCCTGTTTATTTAAAAGTATAAAACTGTAATTACAGATCTTAACATAATCCTTACCTCTGTAATTTATTCTCAATTTATACAAACTCACAAGTCAACCACAAGCACAATCACACGACAAACATTGTCTAGATCTTTCAAGGATGAGAAATGATTACTTCACCTCACCACCTGACACCTGGCTCACTCATAGTCATTCTCAACACAGCACCAAAGACAACTAAACCAAACATTGAAATAGTACTATATCATCATGTGTTAATTCATCTCCAAAGAATGCAGAATTAATATATCGTTGCCTTGTCACATCAAAACACACAATACAAAATACAATCAACAAAAACGCTAGCATCTAATTATATCCAGTCAGAATTGATTTTAGAAGTTTTCTAAAAAAAATCCTGCATAGTACTAAAAAAACTAAAACGCTTGAAAACTAAAAAATACAAAAATATTGTCTTAATTAGGATAAGGCTCTAATCGATTTTATCTCTAACAAGTACCATAAATACGGTGACACTTCTGCACTGTTCATGCTTCAATATCAAGAATTTACTGTCGTTTGCCATAATATGTGTAATGCGAAAATGTTGAAAATAAATAAAATTTCATTTTTAAACACATTTTCAATTTAAACTGACCGTACTCTCTATGATTAGTTTTAACTGGCAACTATAACTATGGAACTGGCAAAGTGCGTTAAAGCGCACAGTGATTGTACCTAACGAATTGCAGAGTGCGCTTTAGCGGACCACCCTCAGTTATCTGTCGTTATAGTAACAATTTACTAAGCTACGACAATGTTTTTGGTATCTATGGAATCTACATTAGTTGCCGGTTTCAATAATATGTAGACTGAAGCCGGATTTTCATTAATAAAAACAATGAAAGTTGGAGGTTTTGGATCCGATGAAGATTGCTGTACCAGATGGGATGCTCCCAGTTGTTCTTAAGCATTGTGCTGTCGTACTCGCCCCGCCTCTGGCGATACTCTTCAATATATTACTTGCTGCGGAGATATTTCTTGATCTTCTAAAGCAAAGCTACATTGTGCCCATACATAAATCTGGCAATAAAACCAATGTTAAGAACTATCGTCTGATTTCCATCAAGCCAGCCACCGCTAAATTATTGAAAAATTAATACTCGATTTCCCGTACTACAATCTCAGACATTGCATTTCTGCGGAACAGCGTGGTTTTATCTAACAACATCAAATTCTCTTACAAACATCTACAAACTAATTAAAATCTAACAACATCAAATTCTCAACGTGAAAATGCAGTGAAACCTTGAGAATTTTGGACGATGTTCTCCTCGAAGTTACAGACTCCACAAAATTCTTGGGAATGCAGGTTGACCAAGGTTTGACATGGAATGATCATTTGAACAAAGTCTGCTCTAGGGTCACATCAGGAATCCATGTACTGCGTAATCTGTATAGAACTTGTTCTTTTGAAGTTTTAAGAATGGATTACTTTGGCCTTATTTACCCACACCTTTCCTATGGAATTCGTTTATGGAGCAGTTGCTCTCAACAACAATTGTTGAGAGTCTTCAGACTTCAAAAGCAAAGTATAAGAATCATTTCAAAATTATATTACAGAGAGTTGTGTAGAGATTCCTTCAGGGAGCTTTGATTGCTGAATTTACCCTGTCTCTTTATTCTCGAGGTAGTCTTGTACTTTGTACTGTATTTTAAGGTGTACTTTGGTGCAGGGCAACGAAATCCACAATAACGAGAAAAGAGGCAGGGACAACTATTGTCTACAATAACACAAAACCACAGCACACTCAAAGCTTCCAAAGCAAGTTAGTGTCAGACTTGCTTGCTTTGCTTGCCTGTTAACAGGCTTCCTGAAGAAATTAAAAATACTAAATATTTTAATCAATTTAAAGCTCATCTAAAATACATTTTGCTGTCTGGTGCGTTTTACTCTGTCAATGAGTTTCTGACAAGGCGCTAAGATACAGTTTTACAGTTACAGTATTAAATTTTACAACAATTTGTATCTGATGAGGATGAATAAGCTGAGTGAATGTTTTTTCGTGATTGTATTTTTGAATTTATGAGTAAATGATGCAAGGTATTTCTATTTTATATTTTCTAAGTGTTCTCAGAAAATGTAAATTTCATAATTTGTGCTCATTAGTAACCCAACAAAAAACGGTTTTATTTATCGCAGTGACTCATCTTGGTGCACATTTCCTTTGTTATTCGCTTTGTTAAAACAAAATAAACCAGCTGATAAATGTTAAAATTACCTAACTAGAACTTGTGTGTACTATGTCGTTGCTGCTAAAATCCAAGGAAATAATACAAGTCAATATAGTTGTAATATTGATGTTTTCAGTGGCTATTTTTTGTTACTGTACATTTTTAAGTGCTGAGATTTCAAAATTGGGATCTTTTCCGTTATACGTATACCACTATTTAAATATATTGAATAATACATTTTAACCATTGTTTGGTATAAATAACGGAACACGGTATTCAATTTATTGATTTAAAACATGTTTTCCTCATTTTCAACCTTTAGAATCCCAATACATCGAGGCCGCCCATATACATCCCGCCACGGCAGTTATGGTTAGGTTAGGTTATTATATTGTAGAATGAACCTGTAATTTGTAAAAACATTCTACAATAGGCTATGCTAACCTAACCTAACCATAACTGCCGCGGCGCGATGTATATGGAAATATTTTGGGATTGCTGACACATAACGGAAAAGATCCGACATTAAATAGTGGTATACGTATAACGGAAAAGATCCCAAAATTGTTTAAACGTGTGTACGATAATTATTGTAGTAATTTTAAAAGAACAGTTTTACTCTATTAATAATTGTACAGTAAATTTACAGTTGCTTTATTTGAAATTAGTTTATTATTGGTTGTTTGACTTTATTGTATTATGAAGAACGTTATAAAATATAATAGTCGGATTTTCCTGTTTAATTGGTTTATGTAGATTAAATGTACGTCCATAGTATAGCCTTTTTATTATTAATTTTATAGATACTTTATTCTGTTTATTTATATCGGGCAGACAAATGGTAGCTGACAACAAACCATACGATATATTATACAGGGTGTTTAAAAAGTATGGAACCACCTTCTTTTCTCTTAAATGGGTCAAGATAATAATTGAGATTTAGTATATCTCTGTAGAACGTTTTTCTATCTTGTTTCAGTTTGTAATTTTTTCAACCTAGAGGGGAGCTTATTGAAAAAAAGTTTAGGATTTCGTAAAAAGTTTAAATTAAAGGCTATGATGAGTTGCCCATCATTTTAAAGCTTATTTTTTCTGAATAAGTTTCAAGTCAAAAGAACCACCCTATCAGAAATGGCGACTACTTAATCTTTCTTAGCAGAGGTACTTGAAAAAGTATGGAACCACCTTAATTTCTTTTAAACGGTGAAATAAATAATTGAGATTTAGTATAACTCTGCTGAAAGTTGTTTTATATCTTTTGAGTTGTTTATAATTTTTTTACCTAGAGGGGAGGGTTCGTGGAGAATATTGTAAATAGTTTAAATGAAAGGCTATGATGAGTTGCCCATCAATTTAAAGCTTATTTTTTCTGAATAAGATGCCACAAGTTTAAAGTTAAAGAACCACCCTATCAGAAATAGCGACTGGTTAACCTTTCTTAGCAGAGATATTTGAGTGCGAATTCGACTTGTTGTAAAATCCAGTTATGAAACTAGGTATTTGATTAAAGAAATAGAAAAATTATCTTGAAATGTATTATTGACATAATGGTACAAATAACTCTTGGAACAGAACTGGCTTTTACAATATATTATATTCCCACTCAAATATCACTGCTAAGAAAGGTTAACCAGTCGCAATTTCTGACAGGGTGGTTCTTTTGACTTGAAACTTATGGCATCTTATTAAGAAAAAAATAGGCTTTAAATTGATGGGCAATTCATCAGAGCCTTTCATTTAAACCTTTTCCTAAATCCTCCTTGGACCTTTTACCTAAATCATCTAGGTAAAAAAACTATAAACTGCATCAAAAGATAGAAAAAATGTTCAACAGAGAATGGGTCCAACTAAATCTCAATTATTTATCTGGACCCATTTAAAAGAAATGAATGTGGTCCCTTACTTATTCAAGACCCTCTGCTAAGAAAGATTAACCAGTCCCCATTTCTGATAGGGTGGTTCTTTTGACTTGAAACTTGTGGCGCTTCATTTAGAAAAAAATATGCTTTAAAATGATGGGCAACTCATCATAGCCTTTCATTTAAACTTTTTACGAAATCCTCCTTGGGCCCGAGAGATTAAAAGATAGAAAAAACTTTCTACAGAGTTATACTTAGTCTCAATTATTTATCTGGACCCATTTGAGAGAATTGAAGTTGGTTTCATACTTTTTCAACACACTGTATATATTGGGCGCTTTCGTGATTCTACTTCTACTCGTAAATATGAACTGCATATTTTTTATGTGAACGTTTTTGGTATAAACTGACTATTCAATAAAACTTTTTTGGATATTCATCAAATATGTTAAGTCAATTCTTTTTCTTCAACTTAAACATGATTAACGTATTGAAAAATGAAAAGTAGTAAACGTTTATCATTGTTAGGGTTCTTGACTTTGTGAGGTTTACTTTATTTGTTCGTTTAAGTAAATTAAATTAAAAGCGCCTTTATCAACTGCTAAAATTATTTGTTTTGTTTGAAGGTTTTTAGCTCTTACGACACCTTGTAAATTTGTATGCTATTGATATATAGTTTTGTGAAATAATTAGCTCATATATTAATTTATATACATAAGGGGTTGGCTTGTAGTGAAAAAGATTTTAAAACAAAATATCTGATATGGCATATGTTTTTATATCAACCTCTTCACTTTTTCTACAAGTCCTTACTGATAGAATTAGATATCTTGGGTGGGTGTTACTCACTGTCACTCCCCCCCCCCCCACAGTTGCCAAGTTCACGTCCCTCTATCCATCAGAACGGGTGAAAGTTACCGTATTTATATGAGCTCTCCTCAAGTACCAAGTACTTTTAAAATGCTGTGTAACGGCGGTCAACACTTTCACTTGTTGTGCTATCTGACTCAGTTTACAATTTCGCAAATATAACACTCATACAGTACAACAAGTAAATTAGAAAGTTATCTGAATCCCATGAGGCATTCTTATCATGAAACTTTGTGGCGTTTTATATCTACATGAATGAAATAAAAGCATTCTCTGTACATTGTGTATAGTACTGCAATTGTTGCATATACAAAATTACCCTAAACCAAGGTAAATATAAGTTTTTTTAATAAAAACTCAATTAGTGTTTTAAATGTTTTATTTGAATATTTTTTTAATACAGTGTTTTAAATGTTTTTATTAAAAATAGCAGTACAATTTCCTCTAATGTGATATTATGTCGTATTTAATCTATATTTGTCAATGGCACCATAAATTGCCATTCTTTGTTATATATATGATTGAACCAATGCAAAATTAACAAGTTTTGGAATTTTTATGGTATGAAAGTAGCTTAATCCTCATAAATCGCTCTATAGCTGATTTCTTTATACACATTATCAAAAGAAGCATAATTTAAATTAATGTAAAGAATTAATCCAAAAAATGTTGTTCTTGATTCTAATTTTGTCTTTAAAATATTAATATTGTACATTTCTGTTTGTTTTGAGAAAATAAAAATTGCATTAATGCAACCTAGTCTTGGTAGATGTTATTAGTGTGGTCACTAATTATCAACCTTCGTTCCTAATGTTGGAAAAATCTCATTATATCTCACTGACATGCTCAGTGAGTCACATCTGAATGTACCAGTAGCCTATAGAACTTTCTTCATTTTGTGAAATAAAAAATCAAAATGTGTGATCTGTCTCATTATTTGTTTATTTGGATACCAAATAACAGGTGGTTAGGTTAATTTTAACATGTTAAAATGTTATTATATTTACAGAATAATAATTGATCATTACTACATTTAAAAATTAACATAATTGCCTGTTATTTGGTATAAAAAAATAACTAAAAATTAGGTGTTTAAATTTATATTTTTAAATTCCTTAAAATTAAAAGTTCCATATTAGTATATCGGAGTAATGAGAAGTGTCTCACTGAGCATAACAAGTGCAAATTTAATAAGTGTTTGTAACATAAAAGGGTCAGCCCATTAGTTTGTCAGACTAGTTTCCGCGTAACTCTGAGATGCATTTTAGTAAAGTAGTAAATTATTACTTGATAAATAATAATTGATGTATCTAAAGCTGAATTAATATTTTGTTTTAGAATGTATTTAAGTTCGATGACATACTCTATCAACCACTTTGGACAATTTAAAAAACATGCCAATAACACTAACAACTCTTTCAGATGCATTTATAATTCATTCAGGAAAACTTGTTTTTTTTTTCAAAATGTTTTTCAAAAACTTTTGAGGAAGAAGGTTACATTGAAATTGGTCTCTAGTTAAATACCGTACTTATTTGATTTAACCTTTTTTAAGAATCGGGTACATTGTTGGATTCTTCAACTCTGAGAAATATTTTTATAACTTTTAAATTATTTAAAATTATAATCACTTTCAAATAAATCTGAAATGGAATCATATACAGATAAAGAGACATATTGACTAACCAATGTGTATATGTGATATGACAGTCTGTTTATTTTTAGTGCCTTAATTTATATATTTAGATTTTTGCTACAAGATGACCTATATTTTCTCAGTTTTAGAAATTATTAGAGAGTATGAAGAATTATTTATCTTCAGATTACCCAGTTGAACCCTTTCAATATTGACATGGCAAGAAATGAAATTTCGGACATGGGTGCAGTAGGTTATGGCCTTTTTATTAATGTATAGTTGAAAGGTAGACAGTATAATATTTCAATTGTAATATCTAAAATTGCAAAATGAAAAAAATTATTTGTTGTAGTGCATTATTTCATGTTCATTTTCAGTAAACACACGCAAATAGTCCTTTGCTTATTCAAATTGTCCAAGCAAAAGTGAGCCTATTAAGCAACCAGCATAGAAAATAGTATAAATAATAAACTTATTACAACTTTACTACTTATATTACTTACTAATCCAACTGGGAATCCATCTGGACCAACAGCAAACTTCTTAACTGAAATTGGTTTCAAAATCACCATAGCTCCTTTTTCAAATATTTCAGATACAATCTTGGTTATATCAACATTTAATGTAAAACATATGATTTAAAAGGAACAAAGTGGAATATCTCAACAGTCTGTGGTTTAGTTTCATACTTACAAGGTGCTTCTTTACTATTAAAGAAAAAAGGATTTCCTTTTATATTTTGCTTTAGTTTAATTCCCTCGGAATTAATGAATGTAATAGATTTAAAAAATTGTTTATTTCCAATTTAAAATGTAAAATAACTTTACAATACATCTAATCAGCAAATAGAAATAAACAAACAAATAATCAAACTAGAGGAAATTATAATCAACAATATCACCTATTATAATGAAACATCTATTGTATATAATAGATAGGTAGATTAATAAATATTTTTTGTCTAAATTGGTCAATTACACTAAATTGTTGCAATAGAAATATTTGTTTTCTAAACAATAGAGAGTTTGAAAGTGTGGAAAAAGACTTAATATTTCCCATTATTTCATCTATATTTATAAAAGGCTTTGTCCTGACTGACTGACTCATAATCAACAAAGTTAGTTCAAAACAGCTGTTATACGAAAAAAAAAATTTAAGCATCATGTAACTTTTTAAAAGGATTTAGGAATTGAACACAACATACTATGATAATAGAGAGTTTAACCCTAGAAGTGATGTGTAAAAAGTACCAGAGTGATGGGTACTTTGTAATCTTTACACAACATATTTTTCAAAAATATATGTTAAATATATATAAAAATAAAAACACTGAGTATTATACATCAATTTTATCACAATAACATGCAGAATCATAATAAATAATATAACGAACTTACCATGCTCAGGTGGTGTTTTATCCATATTTTATTGAAAAAACTTTTTCAAACAAATTTCTTTTTCACTTTGAATGGTTGTCACTTGATTGATATTGTTGTTATCACAACACTTTAAATGTAAAACATGTTAACAATTTAATTCTAAACAAAAATGTTTTGTACATATTTACATTTATATCAAACAGGAAAAAAGTTATTTACAAACTCATAACTATGTACAAAGTTGAAGTGGCCTATTTTAGTCAGAGTCACTACTCTCAGCCACTCTTTTCCTCCCTTGGTGAGTGGGCCTATGAAAATGTTGTAGTCTATGGTAACAAGTAGGGTGAATCCCACAATTACAACTGGGACACCAATACAAACTTCTTTTTCTTTTCACTGCCGGGTTGTCTGCACAAACTACACAAATTCTCTCTTTGCGCCCAGGTAAATGCACAAGTGCATGAGCTCCATCACCCTGTTCATTTGGAATGTGTTGGCCTGCTCAAGCTGCATCATCCTCTTCCTCTGCTAAACTTATAACTATACTGTCTACAAATTCATCTCTGGGTATGGGTTTGTCAGTATCATTTGCATATAATATGTATGCATAAAAAACAGAAATATCTAAAAAATTGAAAAAGATTTGTTTCCAATACTTTTTTGTTGCTCTGGCACAAGAAAGGTGATATAATACTTTTATCACTGCAGTCTACCCCTCCCATCCTGAGATTATATTTATTTATAACTACAGGTTTTACTGCACGTTGCCCACTTCTGCTATTGATGTTTGTATCCTCAGCGTGACATCCTGTTGTTAGTAAATAAACTGGTTTCCTGCTTTTTTTCTGCTTATAACCAACTAAGTGTTTTATTTTTCCTATAATAAATACTCTCTTGTATTCCCAACTTTGCCTGTACTACATTCTTTGATAGACCCTTGGTATTTTTGTTTACGGTGCCGGTAATAAAGGTTTTTTTACTATAAAGTTTATCAGCCAAAGGTAACTTGGTGTAAAAGTTGTCAGTATAAATATGATAGCCTTTGTTGAAAAGATTACATGAAGACAACTGATCCATAACTACTTTTTGTGTAAAAGGATCATTACCCTCAGCTAGGAAACTTTTGCCACTATAAAGAGCTACATTCAAAACATAATTGGTGTGGCTATCACATAATTCAAATTTTTTTATCCCAAACCTGGCATGTTTTTTGTTGGGCATATAATTTATAAATACACATCTGTTTTTCATGCCGATTAGGGATTCATCTATAGCCACATTCTGATATGGTACAAAAAATTCTTTTAGTTTAGCATTTATATAATCATAAAATTGCCGTATCTTGTACCATGGGTCATAGTTGGGGTCATTACAGGGAACTGGTTGCTTGGAACTAATATGGAACATTGAGCTTATCAGTTGAAATTTATTTATGGACATTGTTCGAGAGAAAAAAGGAATTTTTCTGTTGCTTTTTGTACTCCAATAGTCAACCACATTTTTTTCACAGATCAATCCCATATTCAATATGAGTGCAATGAATTTTTGCATTTCCTTCAATGTAACAGCTTTCCAATTTTGCAATCTAGAAAATCTTTTCATATTATCTGAACTTCTTTTTTTCCTTATTTCATTTTCAGCATATTTATTAGTTTCTTTTACTAATAAATCCCAAACAAATCTAGTAAAAAATAGCAAGAAGTAAGAAATTGGTCGAGAGTTCCTAGGAGGACAGTTTTTTATGCCAGGGTTCCTTACCTGGAATTCATCCTCAATCCTAAGCTCTGGCTCTGGTGGAAAAACTCGAATCCATGTAGGTGTTGGGGAAATTCTATTCAAAAGTGGAATATCAGAATCAGATACACTTTCATTGTCACTCTGTTCTGGTAGGCCTAAACCTCCTTCATCTGGTTCATCTATTTCCGATTGAGTAGGTTCATATTCATCACCACAACCCAACGAATAATCAAACAATGAAACATCATCTGGAATATCACTCACACTCACAGGCAAATCACTATCACTATCGGTACTTATATTTTCATCCAACAAATCCCGAATATCACTTGAACGACACGGGTCATCCATCTTGACTGTAAACAACAACAATCACGAAATAAACAAAGAACTGTGACACTGTGTAGTGCGCGACTTGTAAATTAACAGCCGTCTCGCCGTAGCAGCTGCGCTATCTGCCAGACGTAATGCCGTGTATGGCGTTTGGATTTTTTTCACCAATAACGAATGCACGGAGGAATATATACTATATGACAAAAATTATTACTTATGAACAGAAGAATAAGTCAGTATGAATAAAATTACGATAGCTTCAATAGTATTCGACTTATACAGCTCGAAATTTGATAGTCGTAATTTACGACTTTATCACTTGACGAACGTAATAAACAGTCGGAAAATACGACGGTCATCAATTAGATGGTTAAGGGTTTGAGGTCAAATGTTCTTTCCATATTAGTGTCGAGATTTGTTTTTAGACACCCGCTGCATTACTTGCTTTCAGAATTTCATTGTATATCTGTTAAATATTACTTAAATAAAGCTTGAAATAAATCAGTTACATGACAAATAGTTCATCTTTATATAACTTCAATTTCTAAAACATAAAAATTACACCAACAATTGAAAACATATGTTAGTATTAAATATTAAATAAACATAAGTTACAACATGCATTTAGAACAACAACTAGGTTTTAATTTTTTCATTAGTACAATGGCTACAATTGAACTGCTTCAAATAAACAACTTGCTGGTCCCTCATCGGTTCTACAAGATTCCTGGTGATAGTGCATGTCATTTTTCTTCATTACCTTATGCAATGTTCTGTTCTATAAACAATTTGCGTAAGGTACAAGCTGAGATTGTTGATCATGCCTCTGCTAACTGGGTAAGGCTACTCATATATTCCATCAACCGAGATTCATCAACAGAGTGAAGCTGAGTATGTGTCTATCATGTCATGCTCATGTTACTTTCGGGACCGCTTTTGAATTAGAAGTTGCAGTGGAAATATACCCACCATTCCAATTTGAAGTGTATTGTAATAAAAAACTTGGAACTGGGAGTACATATGGAGGAGGGGAGTCAATGAAACGTCTTAAATTTACAGGCATATTTATTTTGATGTTTATGAACCGGTTACATTGACCTCATCTAACTACCTGCAACCTCATACTTCAAAACAATATCCACAACTCAACCTCCTACATCCTTCCACGCAACTTCTACTCTCTCTCAAACAGTTCTTCAAACCTCTTTGTTTTTGAGTAATGAGGTATTTACTGAATCAATGGATATTGACTTACCTGAACTGTAAACAACTCTACGATGTAAAGTATTGACTTTAGAAGACTGTTAATAACTACCATTCAAAACTCTATTGGTTTAAGTTTTTTCAATTGTGTGTTAGTTACACAAAATAAATGAGTTTATCAGTAAGATTGAAAAATATAAAAAATTAATTTTATCATTTAAGTACTTATCTTTTGCATGAGTAATAAGACAGCTTTGGTCTTGCCATCAATGTCTGATTTAAATTCATTATGTATAATAATTGATAGAGACTCCTTACTCATTACAATACTTATTTCATTCGAATTGAGTAGAACTGAGCAAAACATCTTTTTGCCTGTCCATTTTTCCACCATTTCTCCTTCATAGTACTTAACCATTCCTTTGAGTTAATGTTGACTCTTTAGAATTGTGCAATAAGTAATAACTTAATGTTCCAGTAATATAAGCAGGGTGTATTCGGGGTTAGTGTTTATAGGGGTTTGTTAAATGTCACAAAGAAAAAACGTCATTTAAACTATAAATCAAACGCAAATTATCTGGCCTCTCATCATCTGGCCATTTATCATACCAAGAATCCAAGTAATCTTGGCAAGCCATTAGTACAAGAATCAAGTAATCTAAGGATTAATTAATAAGATTATTTGTGATACTAAAACAACGAGAAATATGTAGAGAAAAACACAAATTGGTGCCTTTTTTTGGCAAAAATTCAATATTGACAGTTAACAATACAAAATATGGGAACACTTAATTTAAATTAGACTGTGAAAGGACACGTTTAAACATAAACACAAACTTGAAGACAAACGGATATATCTTTAGTAAAACTGATGGTACTGGTTATTCTTACTAATAACTAACTATATTATTGTAAAGAACATGTTAAAATATACTGTGAATAATGAATTCTTTTTACCTGCTTTGTTTTATTTTTTAGAATTGCAAAATTAATTGGATATTACATCTTAAGAGTATTCAATCACTTAATTGAGGCTTTTTCTGGACCTAACCATCCAGTATTAATCACTCTTAATGGAAATAAACACAAGACATGAGAAGTTTTTGTAGAATTTTGGCTAACTTTGTTTGCTTCGCGTGAATATACAACTAGATCCAGTATAAAACAACACCTTACGAGGTGAACAATTATTTGCTATTGCACAGATATTAAAGAGAGGATGGGAAGATGAAAGGTTCATTCCAAATGAGTTAGCACCACCCCTTCTGGAAGCTTGTCTTTTCAATAGAAAAAGTAAGGATGAAATAAAATTTAAATCAAATTTATTTTTGGAGTTTATTGACCCGACAGATCAAAGAATAATAGCAAATAATAACACTATTAATGAAGAAGTCCTTGAATTTATACAAAGATATTGTGAAGAAAATAAATTATCCCTTGAGGTGAGGTAAAAAGTGCATGCATAAAGGTCCTGTGCAAAATTATGTACAGATATCTTCAGAATATACGTCGGGTTTGGTTGCCAGAACTTTGCTTTTATGGATGGGGCAATCTTATAGTATCTTGCCCCACCCGCCCGCCCCTACATGTACAAGGTACTGACCCACCCACCCGCCCCTACATGTACAGTGGTACTGACCCACCCGCCCGTCCCTACATGTACAGTGGTACTGACCCACCCGCCCACCCCTACATGTACAGTGGTACTGACCCACCCGCCCGCCCCTACATGTACAGTGGTACTGACCCACCCACCCGCCCCTACATGTACAATGGTACTGACCCACCCACCCGCCCCTACATGTACAATGGTACTGACCCACCCGCCTACCCCTACACGTACAGTGGTACTGATCCACCCACCCGCCCCTACATGTACAGTGGTGGTGGTATGTGTATGGGCCTTCTAGAATTTGAACAGTTCAAATCTATATCTATAAAATCCAATGTATGTTTGTTTGTCTATCCTTTATGCGCTACCAAACCGTCCAGCCGATCGCCATGAAACTTGGGGAAGTTGTTCTATATACCCCAGGGAAGGTTTCTGTCCTATTCCCGTTTCTTTAATCCCTCAGGGCTCCATCCCTTGGACTTCTAAAGTTTCGATGTTAATCAAATAGCAGGATGCATGAAGGTATAATAAGTCAAATATAAAAAGAATATCAGCTGTGGGTTTTAAATATGTAAAAATTAAATTAAACCATGTGTTAATTTTTTAAACTGTTTATATTTTTATGTTTTGATTTCTTGTGAAGCTATATTAAGTGATTGATTTATTTGATTAACAGATGTTAAAAAAAACAAATAGAATAAAATTGTGGTAGGCAAAACTTTCAAAATTAAAAATAATTGAGTACAGTAGTAAACTACACAAAACATCAGCTGTTGTAAATTGGATACTGTGTAAACTGAAAGGTTGCTGCACATTTCAATGATACAATCAAATCTCAATATTATGACCGGCGAAGCGGGCAGGTACAGCTAGTCCATTATAAAAACGCAACGTACCATACCAGTGTCGGAGGAGGTAGATATTTGTACTACATCTCCTCAAATAATTTTTTCATAGGGTTACTGGGCTTGCAAAGGTCCTTTAGTAAATTGTAAGTTTTTACTCCTAACACTGTTAGAAATGTACTAACCTTTTCAGATTTAATATCGTTGAAGTCCACAAACAGTTCAAGTCTTTCAACATATGACGTCCACAACTATAAAAACAAAAGGACTGTCCGCTAATATGAGTTTCATGAAGTTGCTTTTTCTGTACTGTGCAATTAGTTCACGTTTGGATTCACAGGAACTGGCAAGTGGTCTCCCTCTCGATATTTCTTTCTTTTTCTTTTAAAAAACTTCACTCGCCAGTTCACATGGGCCTGCAGGCCTGTGCGTGAACTTTATTCAACGAGTGAAGTACCGACTGTTGGCTCAGTAGGGATTCGAACCTTGGAAATGCCCTCCGCAGTCCAAAGCCTTAGCCTGGCTATGATGGCGTTCCTGCTTCAATATTTAAAAAAAACATCGAATTATTAAGTCAACCACTTTTACACCTGTTCAATCTCAGTATTTCCACCGGAATCTTTCCAGATATTTTCAAAATTGCTAAAGTTCCTCCCTTATATAAAGATGAAATTCATACAGATAAAAACAACTTCTGTCCGATCTCTTTACTCAGTGTTTTCTCTAAAATACTAGAGAGAATAGTCAAAGAACAGCTTGCTAAATACCTGCAAATAAACCTGATTCTAACAGAGTGTCAGTATGGGTTTAGGGAGAACATAACAATTTCAGACATACTTTTTGATGTAAACAAACAATTGCACGACTCTATTTCCAAAGATGAGCGAATTATGCTTATCTTTTTAGATCTGAAAAAAGCTTTCGACAGCATAGATAGAAATTTACTACTACCAAAGTTGGAGCAAATAGGAGTGCGCGGTAAAGCACTTGATTGGTTTTCTAGCTATTTAACAGAAAGACGACAATTAGTTGCCTTGGGTGGGGTCAATAGTAATTTACTTCCAATAGATTATGATGTCATTCAAGGTAGCACTCTTGGTCCAATTTTGTTCTTAATATATATCAATAATATCACAAGATTAAATTTAAATAGTAAATTGTTTCTTTTTGCCAACGACGCCTTGGCGCTCGTAAAGGGTCGGAACTGGGCAGAGGTGCGCTCATTTGCTTTAAGAGATCTCGTCTTTAAAAACATGGTTTGATCAGAATCTCTTTTACTTAAACGTCAGTAAAACAAAATACTTACCTATCTCGTTAAGGAGGAATACCGATTATACCTTAGATAATTTAGTGATTCATTCTTGTGGAGACTACAATAGCTGGGGATGCGGCTGCGAGGCTATTGAGGGTGTGACATCTTATAAGTATTTGGGGTTATTTTTGACAGACGATTAAACTGGGCTCAACACATGGACTATTTGAAAAAAAATTACGTAAATACGTATTTGCGTTCAAGCGGGTTCGAGATATTATTTTTGAAAAAAAAATCAAGTTAGCGTACTTCGCCTATGTTCAGTCCTTGTTGTCTTTTAGAATAATTTCATGGGGGGAAGCGTTTAAACCTAACGTCATTACAGCCTCCTAACGTCATTCAAAAATCTATTTTAAAAGTGGGATTTAACAAAGGTTTTAGATATCCAACTGACGCTCTGTTTTTTTAAACTGGTATTTTAAGTGTGCGTCATCTTTACATAAAAGCCCTTTTAATTCATATATTTAAAAATCACAACATAATCTTTTCTAGAATTTCCCACTCGCACAATACTAGATATTCACGTAATGTTAGAATTTCAGATGTTCCCTTAGCTAAAACCTATCTATCAACAAATCCATTCTATACATGTCATACATTGTTTAGAAATCTGTCCAACTATCGTCAAAATTTGGGCCTAATATTGTTCTCTTCTCCATCATTACCTTCTCTAAAGACAAATGCTAACCAGTGGTTGTCTCTTATCAGTACACAAGAGGCAGAGGCTCTCGTCACTGCCGAATACAAACATGGCCACAACCTGAACACCCTTTACCACGCAACAACGGATTGATTCTATACTACTACTATAGTTTTTCAGCCACAGCGTTATCTCTGCCTCCCACCTTGACTCATGTAGGCATATACTAACCTTCTCAGCCTGAACGAAGCACTTCCTTGTCTAGGGTGCCCATGATCAGTATGGGCCAACGAATGGCCAGTTGAGTTTTATAATTCTTATAGAACCAACGTATGTGTTGGTGTTTGGCCTAGGAATGTTTGGGCACCTGGGACTTGGGGGTGTTAGGGAAGCTGAGGAAGTTCAGCAATGCTGCTAATTTTCTTTCTTTTTTTCTTTTTCTCTCGTGCTTATGCTGTACTAAAGCATTTTTGAATATAGCAGAGTTACTTAACATTGCCAAATTTTCAAAACAAATATTTAAAAAAGAAAATGAGATGGTATACTATACTAGTTATTAAAAAAATACATAAATAACATTTTCTCATAATTTTAAATACACTGGATAAATTAGTGAAAATATTATTCTACTGACAAGCAATTCAAGCCTACGCCTACGATTTGCCTATGTAGGCTTATTTCCATACACCTTTGTTCTACTAAATTTAAACTAGGAATACTCTAATAATTTCATCAATACAGCAAAACCCACACATAATGGTCCTAGTTTCCACCTTTTACTTTTTTTCTTTTTCTTTAACAGTATTAGTAGACCAGTTGTAAATCTAAATTATAAAGTTTAATTTTTAAGGAGTTGTGTGTTTTAGTTGTATGGTATCTCACATGTTTAATGATTAATTTAAGAGTATATTTTCCTATGTGTACAGTTTAATTTTTGTAACATTGTACATTTGTATAAAAGGAAATAAAGTTATTTTGAAATTTAGCCACTGAGCCACCATGCCGGTCTCTTCAACACTCTCTCTGTCTCTCTCCTGCACATGCTGAAATGACTATTTTTTATGACTAGCTTGACTTCAGAGTGCTCTTACAGCAAATGCTTAACTATGAGTAGTTTGGGTATGCTATGGCCAATGGCGTGACGATGTAAGCTAACAGCAGCCATAATAATGTTTTAATTAATGTATTGCATTTTTGCCAAGTTTCAGCACCTGTTTTTTAACCAGCTCGTTTGATATTGTGAATTTCAGTATGAGAGTGAACATTTTATGATCATGGACTTTGATATTGTTTATATTAAAAGATTAAGACATCACAAAATTACCTAAGACAAATTTCCTGCACCACTGCCACTTTTCTCAGTTATGAGAGTGGGTAGGTGAGAGGCCAGTAGAGAGAAAGACTGCATCTCTCTACTCACCTGAGGAAAGTGTCAGTGCTAATTACCAAATAAAAGAGAGGTATTTTTAAATGGTTCAAATAATAATACAATATAACAAAATATAAATAGTGCAATAAGAACAATCTATAAACATTAGTAAGCTAAAATGTATAAGAAATATAAAAAATAATTTTTTATATTTAGTTATATTGTATTATTATTCAAACCAATTAAATACAGTACAGCATCAATAATTCGGACGTCAATAATCCGGATTCAATTCTGGCAAAATATTTGTATTAAAAATAAACATTTTATACTATAAATTACTTTAAACACGTAATATATAGTGGTTAACTATTGAGTTCAATAAGTTAAACACAACTCAACATTTCACTGTGTGCTATAACAAGAGTTACTCGCATACTGTATCTTAGTGATGTTTAGTTGACGAATGACCAAGTCAAATGAATGAATCAGCTAGTTCCGAGTCAAATGAACGAGTTAACTAGTTCATTCATTATGATTTGAACTAGTTCAATTCAAAGTGAACAACAGAGCTGGAGAGGTAGTAACCTAAAACTGCGTGAATGGAACAGAAGTCCTTGTTAGTTCTTTAGAACGCAAGAAAGGGGATTGCGCACACACAGCTATACTAGACCAAAGAACAAAATACATAGAATGAATGAACTACATTGTAATAGGTAGACGAACTACAGCAGTTGTTAATTGTGACCAATATGGCTTCGTTCAAAAAGAAGCATACATTTTTAACCATTTTTACATATGACACAACCACACAACATTGTGCGTATTTTAAGACAAATATGAATGATTATATGAGTGTAGCATTGAAACAAAGCTATAAAGGATTGTTTTAAACATCTAACTGTGTAATTTACAATAACATTTTTAGAACTGTGTATTACAGTGTAATTAGTGGGTTAAATATTTAAATCGCAAGTCTTTAATTGAAATGTATGTCAATACAGTAAACTTAAGTGTTAGAATAATTTGGTACATTAATGATATTTATTCATTATAGTTAACAACATTGTATGTAAAATAGTTAAAAATCACCATAGGTTTAATTCATCAGCCCTATTTCCTGCCAACCGATAACACGAAAAACAGCCAATTTTAGGGTTCTTTTTACGTTGAAGACAACTTCCAGCAATTATACGAGTTAATTTCGATAATCAGGATATTTAAAAAATCCGGAAGGAGTCCGGTCCCAATTAATCCAGATTATCGACGCTCTACTGTACCTCTTTTTTATTTGGTAACTAGCTGTTTACCCAGCGAGCCTTGCTACGAGATTAACATATAAACAGTAATGTTTTAGTTTATTTTAAATGTAAAATTTCAATAAGCATCACATCCAATTTAAAAAATGTTCAAATATTTGTTTTTATCTAACAGATGATGGTGTCAAATATATAAAGTAACTCCCATTACGTTATCATTAAAACTTTAAAGGCCACTGAGGTGGAGCCCTTGAGTTGGAAGTAAATGAAACCATACCAGAAGCCTTCGTGGGAGTGAACACTACAAATTCCCAAAGTTTAATGACAATCCGAAGAGGTGTTTGGTAATGCATTAAGGTCAAACTCACATATATTCGTTTTTATAAACATAAATTTTACCAATAAAGCGGATTTCTACCTGAACAAGTAACTTTTGTCTGTCAAACACAGAACTCTTGACAAAACCACGTGTCAAGAGGTACACTCAAATGCAACTAAGAGCGCTCATGTCAAGTTGGGACATTCATTAAATAAAGTACGATAGCTGAGCTAATAGTACACCAAACAGTTATCTGAAGTGCTTATTTGAAACCAATCACCATTAGATAGCAGCAAAGATGCCTGTTTAAAGCAAAAACATTGCTTGGACAGTTTATTTTGAAGAAAATGTTGAAGAAGTCTATGTTGAGACATTTTATATATATATATAGAAAAGTTGTAATTCCTAGGGCTTCTATTTATAATAATGTTATAATAAAAAAACAATAACTGAGCAACCTTAAATACTTTTTTATTAAATTACCACAACCGGTTTTGGCATTTATGCCATCTTCATAGGTGAATATGTGTTTACAAAACAAATAAAATTAATTAAATAATTATCATAAAGGAAACATATGTTAAATTAATCTTAGAACTTAGGCTTAAGCGGCCGGTGTCATAACTAGAATCTACAGTTTCCGGTGACAACCGCGTCAAGGTACTATCTACAATATTTACAAGATGACCAGACGTTTTGCCCATACTGTGATGTGGCATCCTCAGTGGTTTCCCTGAGACTGAAATCGGCAAGTGACCTTCCAGCTTTATAACAGGTGGTGGGGTGGGGACTGGTTGGCAGGTATGCTGGAGAGGGGGGCGGAGGCACGACCCACGTGACCTACGGTCATTGGCCGAAAAATCAATATGGCTGACTCTTCCTTGGATATTGTCAGCCATATTGATTTTTCGGCCAATGACCGTAGGTCACATGGGTCGTGCCTCCGCCCCCCTCTCCAGCATACCTGCCAACCAGTCCCCACCCCACCACCTGTTATAAAGCTGGAAGGTCACTTGCCGATTTCAGTCTCAGAGAAACCACTGAGGATGCCACATCACAGTATGGGCGAAACGTCTGGTCATCTTGTAAATATTGTAGATAGTACCTTGACGCGGTTGTCACCGGAAACTGTAGATTCTAGATATGTTAAATTAGTAAAAATTTTTGGTTTGGTGGTTAGTTGTCATTGTGTGTGTTGTTTCTTATATGTATAATTGTTTCGAATATTGGGTTTCTTTTTTGTGTTAACATGGTGTTGATTAAATTATTGAGATTTTCTTTGTTGTGTTTATAAATTTCAAGTTCTTCTTGAGAATCTAGTTTTTTGCTTTTTGAACCGAATTTTAGATTTTCATGTTGGTTTTCATATTTGTGTAGTTGTGATTATTGTTTAGTAAGTGTTCTGCAAAGGAAGATTTCATTCAAGTTCTGTTGTTTGATTTTAGAGCTTGTATATGTTCATTAAATCTTCGTTTTAATGATCGTCCTGTTTGTCCAATATAATAGTTTGGGCAGTCTGAACATTCAATTTTGTAAATTCCTGATTTGTTAAATATATCTTGGGTTTTATGTAATTTGGAAGTGGATTTCTTTTGTATTATGTTAAATGCGTTATTTGTTTTAAAACCAATTTTGAATTTTTCTTTTTTAACATGTTGAGGTCTAAGCCTGAAATGACAAAATTCATTCTAATCCTAAAAAAACACACCAATAAACAGAAAACACTTATGAGAAGCGAAAACACTTCCAAACTTGCGACTGACGCACACAAATATCAATAGGTTCGTATACAAGGGCCTGACAACGTAACGTCCTACCTCTACGAGATCCGATTTCACACTGATGAAGCAACCATGCAACCACAAATGGAGGGTCCGCCGGCGCGGATTTATCTGCGCGTAGCCACCGACGTGTTAAAGGTTTTTCTAATTGCTTTATTAAGTATTGTGTTGTGGGGAACACAGATGAATGTTCTATTTTCTGGTTCTTCTTGACAAATGCTTCTATTTTTTATTTTATGTAATATTTTGTCGATTGTGGAAGGTTTGTAACCATTAGCCATTGCTATTTGTTTGATTATTTTGAATTCTTCATTGAAATCATGTTTGCCCATCGGTACTTCTACTAGTCTTATAAATAAGAGATCGAAATGAAGCCATTTTATGACACCATGGATGATTGGAATTTAATGGGATGATTGGAATTTATTGGGATTATAAGATCTGATTGAGTGTTCTTTCTGTAAATTTTAAATTTATGTTTTGATGAATTTTGATAAATTGTTAAATCTAAAAAGTTAATTTCTTTATTTTGGCTTTCCATTGTAAATTTGATTGTTTTAGAGATGGAATTTAGATAGTTTAGAAGTTGAATTTTTTGATCTTTTGTTCCTTTGAATAAGCAAATATCATCAACGTAACGAAACCAATAAATTAAGTTGTTTCTAAAGGGATTTTTATCATTAATGATTTTTGATGATTCTAGATTATTCATGTAAATATCAGCAAGGAGACCTGGAGATCCCATTGCCAAAACCTTCTTCTTGTTTGTAAAATTTATCATTAAATTCAAAGAAGTTCTGATTTATACTTACTTTTGTTAGGTTGATTATATCGTTGATGTTGGATTCAGTTTGGTTATTCATGCTTTTTTCTAAATTTCCATGAAGAATTTTTATTGTTTCATTAATTGGAATGTTTGAGTACATATTTTGTACATCAAAAGAAATAAATGAAGAATCTTTCGGAATGTTGATGATTTTTATATTCTTTATTAACTCTAGTCTGTTTTTGATGTTGAAATTATTTGTGTATTGTATGTTGTTTTTGATAAATTGATTGAGGAACTTGCATAATTTGTATGAAGGGGCATTTTGGTAATTAACTACAGGTCTGATTGGGATTTCGTTTTTATGTGTTTTAGGTTGGCCTCTCATTTTAGGAGCTTTTGGATTGATTTGTTTTAGTCTGTTCTTTTTTATTGTAGAAAGAATTTTACTTTTTGTGATGGTAGAATTCAATGTTTTTAGATAATCAGCAGTAGGATCTTTGTGTAAAATTTACACCAAAACAAAAATATTTACTAATTTAACATATGTTTCCTTTATGATAATTATTTACTTAATTTTATTTGTTTTGTAAACATATATTCAACTATGAAGATGACATAAATGATGAAACCGGTTGTGGTAATTTAATAAAAAACTATTTAAGGGTGCTCAGTTATTGTTTTTTTTATTATAACATTATTATATATATATATATATCTGTGTGTGTTTAGGGGTTAAAACTTACGAACTATCCAACATATTTCCCAAAATTAATTCTTGGAGCAGTTTGACTTTAAGAGTGTTCGCCCGACCGGCTCAGTTTGGCACTGGATAGAGTTTAGTTCAACATTTCGCCGCCACAAGTAGTAAATTGAATATCTTGCTGGGAGCATGGGAGAGTAACAGCACTCTTGCTGCATGTCTGGAGCACAATCAGGAATAACTCCCTCATTTATTGTAAACTTTATAAATAAAGATTGCATGAATTTTTATTCTACTTTTCCGGCCAAAGATAATTGTAAAGATTTCAACTCAAAATTCGTACGGACATTATTAATAAAACAATAATTGGTTACACTTTCAAAATATTCTTTTTATTATTAGTTTTAATTTACTCTAGGTTGGCTAGTACCATTTGTCCACTATATTCTCAAAATTAGAATAAAATATATCGTAACGGTTTGTTAATGAGTTAGGAACCAAGAGAGGCCAAGTTAGCCACTTTAGGTAGCCATAAATCCATTAACATTTTTTTCCCTCAACAAACATTACTTGTAACAAGACAAACAATTTTATTCAAAAATAATTTTCGAGCAAACACCCTGAAGTCTGATAACTGGGTTAGGTTAGAGTGTACAATGGAGGTAGGGGAACTAATGTCTCTCAGACGAATCTACAGTGGTGTAAGAGTTAACATTTAATACAGAAAATTTAAACATTATTTAAAATTATTAAAAGATGGCACTCAAGGCAATTAATTAAACATTAATGAACAGTTTTGCTTAAAAACTAATTAAAACTGTTACATACCAATTATAGATATATAATAAATTATCTTATTAACAGTTTTACTCTAATAACATGATTTAGTAACATTGTTCCAGTGAAAAACTTTTGTATTTATTAGTGATTATAGAAATGGACACATTTTTAATAGAAGCAAGCCTTAGCAGTTTCACAAATTATTTTATTTTTAACTGATGTTTTATCAACAATAGATTTAAAAGAATTTTTCTTCAAAAAAAATTAAGCATCCTTTAGAAGCAGTTCTGGTCAATGTTCAAAGTAACATTATATCGTATTATTGGATTTTATTTCAGAACAGCTATAATTAGGTATGTAAAATCACCATTCCCGTGATCATCACACCCAACAATACAGTCATATCCACCCACCTTGTCCTACACTTATGGTGGTATTGACTAACATGAACATCATTAACAAGACAGTTACTTAAAAGGTGTAAAGTTCCCAAAAAATATGAATTTTTCCACTTTTTTTATAACTTACAATTTTCTTACCAATAATGTTGCATTAATGCTTGTGGTTTTATCTCGTTACACAGTTTCATGATGCAAACAAATACAAATTATCAATAACATTCTACAAAGAACTATATTAGCAACAAACTTCACACTTACCAGTACATCAAAAACGTACTTAATACAACATATTCAGTTTTTAGTACTAATTAGTTAATCTTAGATAGTTTATGGTAACTCTGTCACAGAAAATAAAAATACAATGGACAGAAGAAATTAATTTTAATAATAGTTAGTAGTGCTTTAAATACAACATGATAACTGGATTATCTATATTTCTCCCAAATGAAATCTTTATTTAACCCTTTCGATGCCGTTGTCTGATATATCGGACAGCGGTAGTTACGCTAAAAATGCCGCGGTCCGATATTTCGGACCGCTCGTAATTTTTTTTTTCGATAAGGCATTTTTGTTAATATGCCACATATACGGTACCAATCTGTTGAGAATTGATTATAGTACTCAGAAAAAGTGTTTTAAACATCTTTTAAACATGCGTTTGTTGAAATATATTTGTCACACTTGAAATAATCGCTCAAGTGTGACAAATATGTGATTTTGTACTGTCGGAAAAAATTACGATAAATCCTAGGATTTTCAAGGTAAGACTTTGAAATTTGGTATGCATGTTAGTAATTAAATGTTCTTTCAAATAAAGTCACTTTTATATCCCTAGTATTTTTTTTGTATGGTCTGAAAAGTTTCAAAATTGAAAAATTAAAAAAAATTTTAATTTTTTAAAAAAGTTGATTTTACAAATTAAAACCAATATTTTATTTAAGAAAATATATAAGTAGTAAAAAGAGCTTTTCAAAACAAGAAAAACCAAAAAATAATTATGAAAATATATTGAAAAATAACAAAGTTAGAACAAAATAACGTAAACTATGCATATTCACTAAAAATACCCCCGGCATTTCTCGCATACCAAGGGAAAATATGCCCGGCATCGAAAGGGTTAATAAACATATGTTTAGTTAATTTTTAATTGTAAATTTGCAGTTTTAACATGAAACAAGGTTGTTTGTATTGATTCACTCTGAATAGAAACCAGTATGCGTAACTTTCTATTCAGACAAAATAAACAAGAGAGAGACAATCAACTTTCAAAGTTGCTTTATTTTCCATCCTTTATTCAGTAGAAAAAAACCAATTAGCAAATCACATTAATTGTGATAACAACTTGCTACAACAACAATCTTGCTAGCAACCAAAAAAGTTGTACTATGAAAAGGCATGTTCTTTCTTTGAATTTGAAAACATTTTTTAGAAATGAGAGTAAATAACAAGTTGTCTAAAACATGTTAACACATGTACATACAGCCAGCCGTTAAAGAGGTTAAATAAAATGTATATTAAGGTTCACACTGATTTAATATGCACTGCATCTAATATATATGCATAAATATAAAAACTATTATGACTAAAAAGAGGTATACATTAATTGTAATAAAACAGTAATTCGTTTTATCCAAATGAAATAGCTGTTTAAAATATTACAAATCTATAAAATTGTTATACCAACTCTCTTGTAATTTGTAACACAGATTAACTGAGAATTTAAATTTATTTTAATATGTGGTTTTCACTAGAGCTGAAATGAACGTTTCATTGTATCATTACAACATTTGTTTCAGCAATGTATTTAATTACTAAATGATTCTGATACCAAACATGCTAGAAAACTATTTATAATTTAAACTCAGTTTGAAGATTTAAAACCTATAGTAAATAGACATTTTGTAGCACCTTAAGAGTTTAAGCCAACACTAGCGTTGGTGACACAGTTTTTTCAAATCAATTGTTATTACTGCACGGCTTTTATCCATAATTATCAGTTTGTAATGTTTACATTAGTTTACTGAACTCTTTGGTTCATAAATCGTCAACCATGCTTGGTGCGAAACATACCATGTTGACGGCTTATCGCCAACCATAATATGTGTGAAAAGTACCGGTGGACAATCGATCGTCCACCAGATTGGCTATGTTATTGTTATTAATATTTACTGACATTAAAGTTACTGAAAGGTATTTTGGCTAATTAAATATGGTAACACAAAAAAACCAATATTTATTTTATTTAGCATTCTGAGACTTTGTAAACAAAGTCAGCTTATGTTTCCATCTAGAGAGCGATGCAATTCAGTTGGCGCTAGTGAACAGCTGTAAGAGTATGCTGCCGTCAGTAGTGTTTGTTTACGTCCTTTCATTGTTACAATTGTACTAGAGTTCTTGTAGTATTATATGTAATTATATATGTTTGTGAATATAAGTATGTGTTATTATAGTTTTGTAGATATTGATTCTTTTTCTAAGTCTGAAGTGTATTTATAAATAACTAAGTGTTTCACATAATTTGTAAATACAGTAAAACCCCAATTATCGGAAGCCCGAGTTATTGGAAACAGCGAAAGGAAAAACAAAATTTTAATTTAAATTAATTATAAAAAGAAAATTGTACTGTATAAACATTAATATTACACACATTATTTCTTATGTTTGTTTAGTTTCAAAACAATAATATAAATTAAATATTACAATATACAAGTAATATATTGTTATATAATAATGAAGACGTAATAAACAACCATCGCCACTAAGCTAGAATACGATAACATTTTTTTGTAAACAAGAGTCGTGGCAGACAAATGCAGAGGGGACATGAGGGACAACCTATTGGCCTACTTTCACGGAACTGTTCCGTGATGACGTTGCATGGCCCATTTAGGCCACCACGGAACTGTTCCATGATGGTGACGTAACATTTTGTTATCGCTGTTATGAATTTGGTATTGAAGTTACTGTTATGAAATGGACATGAATATGTTAGTCAAACACAGACAAAAACATATTGTACCTTGCAATAAAAATAAAATGTATGGTAAAAAAGGAATTAATTATTTTATAAACCATTTTAAAATCATGACTTTTTTTCAAACTCCATTTCGTAGTGGTAGATAATAGTTTTAGAGTAAACAAATTATATAACTCAGCGTTCTCAGAAAGCAGTATAGTATTTATATTAGTAGTGTTGTATTCGTATTTGACTCTGGTAGTCCAAGGTAAACAACCACACCTGGTTTATTTACCTGTAAATTACACAATATAGCAGTGTAATTTTTATTAAAAAATATAATTTAAACACTTTTTTACATTTATTTATTTTTTTAAATTTATATATTAGTATTATATTCTTTATAAATTGCTTAATAATGAAATCTGAAGCTTGTTGTTTTTGCTAATTTAATAGGATTTCTTAGTCCCAAGTAGGACCAAAATAATAGGTAGGCCAATGGGTTAAGGGTCACTCTCCTACCTCTACCTGTTATTGAAGAAGCTTTTATAACAATATTGTAAAATTTTATATAGTTACGTGATCCAGTAGTATGTAATGTAGTTTTTACAATAATAATAGATAGTAGTCCCTCATTAATCCGACACAATGCAGACCAGGTATGTGTTTGATTAGTGAAAAAGCCGGATTACTGGAGCTCAATTGAAAAATATGCTTAAATTACATAATAGAATGTATATTGTAACTAAAAAAGTCAATTTTTACAATAAAGATGTACGATAGTTTCAAAATAAGAAAAGTATGGTGCAGCAGTTGAAACGGTTACATATGAATGAAATAAAAGTTAAAAAGCTTACAACAGTAAGCCACGCACGCAGAGTAGTGATAAACTGAATTGACAACTGAGTGAAGTAATGTTTCAAAACTACTGATAAAAAACAAACTGGTCCTCACCTTGTCCCATCCCCAAACAGACTACCTTTACCCAAGTACAAAAAATGTTATTTACAGAGTTGTGGTCTCCCAACTAATTAGTTGACAAGAATAACACTGTTTACTTTTACTTCCTGGGCCAAATACTCCTCGCTCTCTCTCTCACACACACACAGTGACTTGAATGATGTCACAGGCATTCCCAAACTGTCTTTGTATATTGGCCAGATTACTGGGGGGGGGGGGGGATTATATTATACCAGAGATAATCGCAGGGCCAGATTATAGAGGGACTACTGTAATATGATAAACATTTATTTCCTGCCTTGATCATCAAACTAACATAATATTGGATATGTCCATTATCGGAAACAAATCTAGCCCCAATTAGTTCCGATAATTGTGGTTCTACTGTACCTGAAAAATATTTTTTAGTTCGTTTATTTATTGCCAAGAACTGATGAATTTTTTTACAGCTACAAGAAATAATATACTGAACATAATTATGACTACTGCCATGCATACATTGTTCTTACTTTTTAAATTATTTTCACTCAAAACATAAAAATTAAAATAAATTTATAAAGTTTTTTGTATTTACATTTTTTATCATATTTTATGAAACTGATACAAGTTAATTGTAGTCCATTTTACAATGACAGAAAAAAAGAAAAATTCAATCAAATATGTTGAGTAGTCTCTGAGATATTATTAATTTTTTTTTTAAAGAACAACTAAATAAGCAATTTCGGTCTGGTATTTTTTGGCACTACCCTGCCAATATTGGTCCTATGTATATAAACTCACTACCCCAAAAATATGAGGTAGCCAAAGGGTTAAACTGTCCTTATAGGATGATTCATGCTCAGAAATATTACACAGCATTAAAATCCCATGAAAGTAATTTTTATAGGTAAATTAATATACAGTTTGTCAAAAATAAATAAATAAAACTGCCATAATGCCAAAGAACAGTAGAAAAAGTTGGAAGTTCATTGATTTTTACAATTCTGAAAATAATAAAACTTAACAACACATTTTTATTTTTTGGAGACGCTGTACAATCAGGTACAAAAATCAAAAATATTTGACAAAATTATGAGTTATTAACAACGATGGCACTTTGCTCATTCTCATTGTTCTTCGTGGTATTGTCATTGTCAGGAGGCATTGTCACTGTTGATTCTGGTGGTATTTGATCCTGAGAACTATCTGTATTTTCCACCTTTGGTTCAGTCTGTAATTTTCTTAGGAGTGATGCTGATGCTGACAAAGCATTTTTTTCTGCATTAGTCATAAACACCTTGACAAAACGTACTGCATCCATTTGTGATGCTCCAGGAAATGGCCTACGCTGTCTCAAACCTTTCTGTAATCGAGCTTCCTTAGGACTATAGTAGTAGCCGGGATACTTTACTTTATGCTCTTCGTCTGCTTTTCTTGCAGCAGAATAATATGTTTCCTTGGAGTCTGCATCTAAATTCTTCCACATTGTTCCCAGGCGAACTGATATGTCTTTGTTGCTTTCCACTATAAGAGAATAATTACATCGGTTTGAATAGAATTATGAGAGGTACCAATTAAAATTGCAAAAATGTAATGACTATCTAGGTATTGAATGTCGTTAAAATTTAAGAATAAAAATAAAAAGAAAGTTACTAAAAAACATAAAAAGTGTACATTTATAGTAAAAAAGCAATAGACATCCTGACCTGAAGATTACAAATATAACTATACAATAAACATAAAGTAATATACGAGTATATAACTTTAACCCTCCATGAGTCATATCTGAGAGACTCAATTTTTTCCCAGCCATTTTATAGATGCTGAACCTTTATCGCCCGTAATGTGTCTTCCCCTACCACACCCACATCCATCAATATCATAACTGGTTCACTAGAGCCGACATTGTCCAAGCTAAGCCCTTTTAATCTAACAGATACAGTGTGACTTTTCCTGATTTGGTTTAAATTATATCCTTCAGATATACTATGAACTTTTGTACTTATTTTTCTGTTAATACGTGATACAATGTGACAATTGTTGTAATATTTAGTGTGTTTATAATTGTTGAATCTATAAAGTCATGGCAGATAGAGAGGTTCATTTAAATGTATTACACCCTAACAATGTCTCCATAATTAACAACTCGCTGTTCAATGATGTAAGCAAGCAGGATAATCGTAGTCAGTTTGAGGATGAAAGTGATACAGAAGGAAAAGATAATGTGTGGAAGTTCTCATTAGAGCAAAGTTTGAGATGATGTAGAGGGATTGTTTATTGGAAGATTCTTCTGTTTATGTGCAGGTTCAAAGGAGTTTTGAGTCTGCAGAATTAGAGTGAGTACTGTACAACAAAATTATATGTTCTTGTATCCCATACTGTTATGTGATGTATTTTTCCCTGTATCTAAAATGTATACAACAAAAACAGGAAAGGTCACTATCAACCAAACACTAAAATGGTGGTTCTGAAATAGTTCTTTTCGGTGTTTTAAATATAAAAACTGGGTAGACAATTAGAATTCAAACTTAAAACTAACTAAGAAAATATAATATGTAAAATATATGGTTACACATTTTGGGAGTTTTGCAGTTAAGAGTATCTGATGTGAATATATAATTTTTAAGAGCTTTTTAAATCATACTATTTCTTCCTGTTCATGTTCTTAGTATGGATGATAGAAAGTTGTTAACTCTTCCTTGAGGTACTCCAATCTGCACTGTTTTATTGTCTTTAAGTTTAAACTATTCTGACATGCTGTTTATTAGTTAAAAAACTTGTAATTAATTCAAGTGGGTGTTCTATGATTCCAAAATGTACAGTTTTTATATAAGTTTTCATGATCTACAGTATCAAACGCTTTTTAATCTTTTAACAGTGCCTATATCTTTTTTATTGTCATTTAAACATTTAAAATTATTTTATTAATACTAGCTTTAGTAAAACAAGTATCCATGTTTTTCCTGAAGCCGAATTGTTTTGGTGAAATTAAATTATATGCAATGAAAAAATTATACATTCTAGTACAGATAATTTTTTCAAATGGTTTAGGCCATGTTAGCTATTAGAAATATTGGTCTATAATTTGAGCATTCAGCAGTGCTACCACTTTAGTGAACAGGGATAGCAACTGATTTTTTTTTAGAAATTGCATCCATATACCAATATGCATACAGATATTGAAAAGTAACTGAAGCGTGCCAACCCCATCACTCGCTGTGCTCGTTACACCTCGGCCTCTAGCCTTGGTATGTGAATATTTACTACAAATAATAGTAAGTTAACTGTTTAATATAAAATCACAATATTGAATGTATTTACAGTATCTCACTCACATTACTTGCGTTGCTACCTATTTATAAGTATTAACACCCAATGATGTTACTCAGCCTATTTCAAAAGTGTTCATTACATCCTTCCCTGGTTTATCATTATGACATATATAACCTCCCCACTATTACAAACACCATTATTTACATTCCAACAGTTGTTAAAACGTTTTAGAAATCATTATTTACATTTGAACAGCTGTTCAGTTCGGTTCATTTAAATCTCCCCTAAGTTATTCTTATGGCCAAAAAACGTACTTTGAGAGCTTTCCATGCCCTTCAGGGTGAAAATATTGAAGAATTAAGACCTTATTGCACAACTAAGAACAAAGGCAAATTTTTTGACACCTAAACCGTTTAAATTAGTCAAGAAATAAGGGAGGAGTTGTGTTGACAAAAAAGGACTTCACGTATTATATATAAGGATTCCAATATTAGAATAAGTATATTGGAGATATAGGACATCAGCAAACTTACCTTATAAGACAAGTTCACTAACATCAGAGTAGTAGTAACATACACAAACGAATCACATAATCACACAATTGTGATTCTTTTGTGTACAGTTGACTCGCGGTAGTCCGACACTTAACAGTCCGACACGCTCGGTAGTCTGACGCGGTCAACAACCTTTGTTTCCTGTCTCAACAGGATTGACGCATCGGTATTTCCGTGTAGCATAGTGCAGTACAAGTGCTTCTTCCTTTTTATTTAGTGTGTGAAATTTGAACAGTTTTTGTGTACTGTGGCATTGTAATTGTAAATATGTAACTGTAATTGTATTTAAGTATATGTAAGTGCAAAGTAACTGTATGTAAGTGTAAATACTGTAGTTAAGAGTTCTGTACAGTATATTTGGTGTGGTATATGATGGCGAGCACAAGTGGAACCAAACGTAAGCATAAAACATTATCAATTTCAGAAAAGTGGGAAATCATTAAGAGATATGACCGTGGCAAAACCCCTACGGTAATTTCTCAAGTGTTTGGCATAGGCCGGCCTACAGTTTATGACATTGTAAAAAATCGGGAAAAAATTGAAAACTTTATAAAATCTGCCGAGAATAATTCAAACAGAAAAACGTTTAAAATGAGTGAATTTCCTCAAGTTGAAGAAGCTCTTCATGCGTGGTTTCGACAAGAAAGAAACAGAAATGCCCCAATTTCTGGGGATATTTTAAAAGAAAAAGCAAAGTTCTTTTATCATGAAATAACTAATAAAGACGATTTTCGAGCAAGCGATGGCTGGTTTGAAAATTTAAAAAAACGGCATGGTATTCGGTTTTTGCAGATGAGCGGAGAGAAACTGTCTGCCGATGAGACAGATATTGACAACTTCATCACGCGCCTAGACACAAAAATTACTGAATTGGGCCTAACTGCCGAACAAGTTTACAATGCCGATGAAACCGGCCTTAATTGGCGGCAACTTCCAACCAAAACGTTTGTAACAAGGGATGAACAGAATATTGCCGGCAGGAAACTTTTAAAAGAAAGGATCACTTTGATGGTGTGTTCAAATGGTGCCGGGAGTCATAAGTTAAAACTGTTAGCTGTAGGTAAAAGTAAGAAACCTAGGGCGTTTAAAAACACCAATCTTGAAACTCTTCCAGTGGTTTATATGAACCAAAGTCGAGCGTGGGTGACCCAAAAAATCTTCCTAGACTGGTATAGTAATCATTTTGTCAAAGAAGTAAAACAGCATTTAAAGGCTAATAATCTGCCATTAAAGGCTCTTTTATTATTAGATAATGTCCTGGGCATCCAAAATCAGAAGAATTAAAAGCAAAAACAGCCGATGGATACATCGAGGTCATGTATTTACCGAAAAATAAAACTGCTCTGATTCAGCCAATGGGTCAGAATATTATTAAAACTCTAAAGGCGCATTACAAAAAACGCCTACTTATGGATATTGTTTGCCAACCAGATGCAGACATTACAACACTGTTGAAAAAGTTTGACATTAAGGACGCTATTCTTAATGCAGCTTTTGCGTGGCAACAAGTCCAGCCATCAACACTTATAAAATCCTGGAAAAATGTTTGGCCACATAACCCCCTCCTCCAAAATAAAGATGATGAAAACCAACGGTAAGATGACGACAACACCCAAGATAACAATCGTGTAGTGGAAGAAACCATTTTACTTTGTAATCAAACTAACGTCCAAACAAGAATTATCGGAAGAACTAATAAGATGGGTGTTAGACGATAATCTGGGTGCAGAACAAACAGATGAAGAGATTCTGCAAGAAATCATAACACAAAACGACACAATTGAAGAGGCCGTGGAGACGGAGAAAAAATACGTGATCAGCTGTGATGAAGCTTTGTCTGCTGCCAACACTTTGATTCGCTGGTGTGAGGAACGTGACCTAGACGTCAACAACGTTTTAGTTTTGAAATACATTCAAGAAAAAGCGATTAACGAAGATTTGCGTACAAAGAAGCAGAAGAAAATGACAGATTTTTTTCATGTTTAGTTTATTTACTGTTTTGCAATCTGTTCATATGTGTGTAAGTACAGTACAAACTTTGCTATAATACATACAATCCTGTACTTTTAATGTAGTAAATACAGTTTGTCAATTTCTTAAAATTATCCGCATTAATTACTGTACTTTATTTTTAACCTAGACCTTTGGTCAATACAGTACGTATTTATTTTATGCACATAAATATTCACAAACAGTATGAAATAGGTTTGTTAATACAGTACTGTACATACCTATTGCTTAAAACTATCGTATTTGTTATTGTTTTAAGTTTAAACATCGAATTCAGTCATGATGGGAGGTACATTTGGTAATCCGACGTTTTTAGTAATCCGACACCCTACTGGTCCCGTGACTGTCGGATTATCAAGAGTCAACTGTATATTACTACTACTCTGGTGTTAGTGAACTTGTCTTCTAAGGTATGTTTGCTTATGTCCTATTTCTCCAATATACTAATTCCTGGCCTAATGCCCTTTAACCTAACAATAATAGAATAAGAATTTGCCTTAGTGTTTTTAAAGCCTTTACATTTATTAGGTTATGTCTTCCACATTGTTAACTCATTAGGTACATTGTCAGCTAATTTTAATCCAATTTGTAAGGTATTGGTTAAAGTTGTCCGTAATCTGTTTTTGATTGATTACCTAACTATTAATATACTGTCAGCTTAGTTACAGTTTCAGCACTTTTATCTAAATATTTTTCCAGAATTCCTTAGGATTTTTGGTGTAAGTTAATACATATTTTGTTTTCATAATAATCTTTAGCTTTGTAAATATATTATTTTATATTCCTTTTGGAGTTTGTTATAAATACTTGCTTTCCAAATGTTATATAAATTATCACTTTGTATACTGAAGTTATTTTTCCAGACGTTATGACATTTATTGCTTTCTAAATTGGTTTATTGTTAGAATGTTTTTTGTGGCCAATTTTATTATTTTAGTGATAAGAAACACTTAAAATTTTTCAGAATGAGGAAACTATATTACGTTCATTTATTTATTTACTAAGACACTGACTATCAAGATATGGGCGAACATGGATTTCAAATGTGTTATATGAGTGTAGATGAGCGAATAGTCATTACTATACAAATTAAGGCCGACTATTCCTTAGAAAGGGTCATTAATTACTTGTCCAAAGACCTATGAACAGCTGGTAGTTATCAGCTGATCCCTCTCAAAATAGTCTATATTCTGGATTCTATGAACATTGAATGAATAGTGAGGACACTCAAATTAATTATTTTGAACCCTTCTAGGACCAAGCCAATTTTCAATAAAATGTAATCTTTAGAAAAATTATATCTCCCTAACTTTTAGAGATACAAAGCTGCAGTTTTCGCTGGGATACTTTTAATAGTGTGTATGTGTAAATCAAATAAATATTTACAGGAAATTCATAATTTTATTTTTGAACATAAATAAATAAAATTATTTATTATTATACATTTCTTCTACTTTATACTAAGTTAGAAAAAAAATTAGGGAGCTAAACAAGTGTTTTTATTATTTTTTATCTAATTGTGATTAATTTGCAGTTTATTTAATTTATTTACTGTAAAAAATAAAAATGTTATATAATATGAAACAAAATGTTACAATTCATCACTACTGTCATCAATAACACAATCAGAAAAGTACATAATAATCGTTCAACATCATCATCGGTTAGAGTATGTTTTGTCATTGTGAAGTAATTACATTTATTTCACACACTAATAAACAACCATTAACACAGCAAGTACAGAATAAAAATAGAGGGGCTACGTCTATCTAAATAGCATTATCGGCAGTGAAACCAAATACACCACTGAATGGTGGGCCAGAAGCGAAATCTGCCGCTAAAAATGGTAGAACATTTTAATGTGCACTTTTCAAACAAACTGGGATTAGACACACTTAAATTTGACCTAAAATTACCAAATTTGGAAAATAGAATATGGTTTAATGATTCACACTGATGGTAGTGTTATTTATTACAAATATTTTATATTTTATTTATAATAAATGATAATATTTGAACAAATTTTTTAAATCACTATTTGTGACATGAAAAAGTTAATCTGCGAAGAATATTTTTATTTTATTTTTTGAAAAGTTTTGTCAGTGGCATAAGAGTTGCTACATAAAAAAAAAAAAAAAAAAAAATACAATCAATGGTTAAGACAATAACTTGGGTTAACAGAGGAGAGAAAAATTGACTTTGTGCGGCGGCCGGGACACAGAACAATACCACTGCTATTCGGATTTGGCTTATTCTTCTGTTTTAATGGTACATTTCTTGAGTTTCATATTTATATTGGGTAAATAATGCTATTATTGTTATACTTATAATAATTTTGTATTTATTTCAACGTAATATATGTAATAAAGAAATATTTTTTTGTTTGCCGATTATAAGGCAAACTACTGCTTTACTTTTAGACTAAATGAGTTTCAGCAAATGAACAAGATACAATTTTATTTGCTAATAGTTTAACCCATATTGTTCTTGCTTTCAGTATAATTTTGATTAATTTGCTTATCATAACATCGCAGTGACAAAAATTAAATAAAACATTAAAATATGTGTATTCTAAAGAAATTACATGTAAAAACTCTTTACTGCAAACATGATAGGTGGTAAAAACAATATTTTATGTTTATCTTTAAAATGTTATAATGAAACTGTAAAGATATGAAATTGTGGTTATAAAATGGCATAGGAGAATGGAGTGGGGATGCCCAATGAGTGACACACACGGTGATATCATCTCCGTTTAACGAATAGTTTTTCATCAGGTTTCAGTGTGTAGTTTCGCATCAAATTCTATAAGTATAAGTGTTATACAATAATCGTTGTGTGAATTTAGTGTTGTTTACTGTAATAGTTTCCCGAATATTTAATTTTTTACATTGGTCAGAGCCTACCATCATCAGCGATGAGTACTGTGTTATCAGCTGGTACAAAGGTCACAACGCGATCTACAGCCAAGTCTACTAGCGAGTCTTCAGAACAGCCAACTCTTCAGTCGCTTGATGAAAAACTAAACTCTATATTGGGTATACTTGATAAGTCTGCTTATTGACATTAAGGACATAAAAAAAGAGTAAAAGGATTTAGGGGCATCACTAGACCTATGCCACGCTAGTATAAGTGATGTAAAAACATTACTAAATGAACAAGGTTGTAAAACTGAACATTGCGAAAAAGACATTACATTAATTAAGGAGGATAATGCTGCTTTAAGCAGAAAACTAACCAGATTAAAGGATGACATTATTGCCCTGGAAAAATACTCCCATAGAAATAATTTAGTAATATACGGAATCCCTGACGAGAAAACTGAGAACATTTTTAATGTTGTGCGGCGTTTGGCAGATGTCCTGAAATTTCCTAACTGGTCAGATTATTTAATTGACACAGTACATAGAATGGGTCAACCCACTAATAGTCCTAGGCCCATTATTATAAGGTTTATAAGACGATTGGATAAAGATGAGTTCCTCAGCAGGTGCAAGGCGGCCCGTCACCTCAAAGCCTCGGACTTGGGTTACAGCAGTGATTCACCCGTTTATGTTAACAAGTCTTTGACACATGCAAATTGAGAGCTGCTCAAGTTGACAGGGGAGGCTGCGAAACGTGAGAATTACAGCCAGGTCTGGACGTCGAACTGCTGCATCTACGCGTGCGGAAGAAGAAGGGCAAGGCACCGACCATCAAGATATCTTCAACTCATGATGTTGACAATATGTATATTTATCATATTGTCGTGATTCATAAATTTACATATGCGTGCGTGTGTGTGTGTGTGTGTGTGTGTGTGTGTGTGTGTGTGTGTGTGTGTGTCTGTGTGTATCCGCCCTCAATACCACAGTACATGTATGGGAGGGCGGGTGGGTCAATACCACTGTACGTGTGTGGATGGGTCAATACCACCGTACGTGTATGGGTGGGTGGGTGGATCAATATCACTCTACGTGTATGGGTGGGCTCGTGACCCGATAACACTGTGCGTGTATGGGTGGGCGGATGACCCAATACCTCTGTACGTGTATGGGTGGGCGGATGACCCAATACCTCTGTACGTGTATGGTTGGGCGGGTGGGTCACCCCAAAGCAAACTATTAATTTTGGAAAACCACGTTTACCGCCCTCAAACTTTCGTGATTACAATACCAAAGTGCATGTATGGGTGGGTGGGTGACCCATGCATGTTTTTATATTTTATAAATATAAAAAAATATGTAAGTTTTTATATTTATTCTTATTTATTGTGTGTATGTATGTGTGTATGTATGGCGATTATCATTATATATATAATGATAATCGCCATTTATGTTTGCATGTTTGTGTTCTTTGATTATTATATAGAAATTATTTATTATATACACATTATTTATTTTAGGTATAGGTGTTATAGGTATTATTTTATATACATACATACATATATATATATATACAAATTAATTGCTCATGAGTAAACCTTTAAGTAACTATAATATTTACTATCAAAATGTAAGAGGCCTTAGAACGAAAACAGATACTTTTTTCCATAATCTCGTTGTAAATAATTACTAAATCATTGCTTTGACGGAAACCTTTTTCAATCTATAAATATAAAAGGCAAAGCCCTCACTGACTGATTCACTCACTCATCACTAATTCTCCAACTTCCCATGTAGGTAGAGAGCTGAAATTTTGTACACTGTGTCTTTAGGTCTTAAATAGGACAACTAAAGTATTTTCATCTTGATAAAGTTCTCCTAAGGGGTAGAAACCGCCCCTAAAAGATTGCTCCATAAGGATAACATTGGGTTAATTTTAATAAATTAAATTAATAACAGCTGTTTTGGAAATAAATAAACATATTTATTTTGTATGTTTGACATTGTACTATTGATTCCACAGAACAAAGCTGCTCTTAGATGAATTTTTATATTATACTATGAGTTTAATCATCAGCTGTTAAACAAAAACAAATAAAATGAACATGATTGAAACATGCTAAGTAATTCTTCCATTGGGTATTTATAATAAAATATGTAGCAAAGCAGTAATGTGAGTGAGATACTATAAATAAATTTAATATTGTGATTTTACGTCATACAGTTAATCTACTATTATTTGTAATCAAAAGTCACATGCCGAGGTGTATCGAGCGAGTAGCGGGGTTGGCACACAAAGTGTGCAGGGGTGTCCCCTAGTTATGATATAAATACATCAGAATTATTTCCGGAATCATACAATGTATTTTAGATATGACCGAAACCCGGAAGCATCGGGAATGTTGACTGGAGGTGGGGTCCTGGTAGCAGTGGCTAATGACATTATGTGTATTCATGTGAGCAAGCTAGACATCATTGCTCATGATATTGAAAGTGTCTGGATGAAAATACCCAATATTACAGGGGGGTCTCTGTATATATGTGCCGTTTTCATACGCCCAAGATCAAACATAAGAACATATCAAATGTTTTACGAAAGTTTGTACAAATTAAATTTAACTAATAACTGTAGTGTAATGATTTTGGGGGATTTTAATTTGCATATTTATGGGGTTAACTATGATTTAACATGTGGAGATACATTGTGTGAGAAGTTTTTGTATTTTTTGAATGAACAGAATTTAAGTTTAAAAAACAGTGTTTGTAACTTTCAGAATAAAACCTTAGATTTGGTTATTACAAATATTGAAGAAACTGCAATAGTACGATGTAATGACCCTCTGGTTAATGAGGACTCTTATCATCCGGTGATGGAGGTGGGGACTGTTATCATCACTCCGTTGTCTTGTCGGTCGAGATTAGATGAAGCACCAGGCTACTGTTTCTATAAGGTTGACTTAACTTCTATAAGGTTAAGTGTAAGAAAGGGCCATGTGGCCCTAACTTTGCCTTTTTTGTAAATTAACTGTATAATTAATTTTCAAAATAAAGAAATTTCTATTCTATTCCTTAAACTTTATCGTAGTTTAGCAGAATTGGACTGGGATCAACTCAGTACAATTTCAAATATTAATAAAGCTGTAGTAGATTTGTTTTATGAAAAAGTATATAAAGTTCTTAATGAAACTTGTCCCAGAAAGAAATGTAAACAACCCAAATATCCATCTTGGTTTACAAAGACAATAATTTTCAACATTAAATTAAAAGAAACATTCCGTAAAAGTTTAAAAAAATTTGGTAAGCAGGAGGATTTTGAAAATTTTAAACATTTGAGTTCTCTTATAAAAAAATATGTTAAGATTGCATACAGTAAATATGTCCACAATATTGAAAACCAAATTAATTGTGACAGTAACTAATTTTGGCAATTTTTGAAAAGCAATAATACTGTAAAAAATAATATGTTAGTAATGGAGTATAATGGAAGTCAAATAAGCAATGGTAAAGATATTTCTAATGCCTTTGAACAGTATTTTAGTAGTGTGTACAATAGTTATACGGTAGAACCTAAGGCATAACATGGGGGGTGTCACATCTGTCATTGGAACGGGTCACTGAGCTGGATGTTGGGTCACTGAGCTGGATGTCCATCTTGCCATCAGGAAACTCAAGTCAAAAACAACCAGAGGTCCAGATTATTTACCACAGTGTTTAGAGGATGCATTGATATTCTAACTAAACCACTAACTTTGCAATTTAATTTAAGTTTAAAAACTGGTATTTTTCCAGAAAAGTGGAAAGTAACTAAAATAACATATATCTTTAAGAGTGGAAAAGAAAGTCAAATCATTAACCATAGACCTGTGGCTATTTTATCTGTCCCAGCAAGTTTTCGAAATAATTATTCACATTTTTTATCATTTCAAGAAATATCTCTCTTTAAATCAGCATGGGTTTGTACCTGGTCAATCTGTTAATACCAATTTAACGTATTTTACACATTATGTCTCCTCAGGTTTGGACTCAGCGACCCAGACAGATGCTGTATTTCTTGACCTGGCCAAGGCCTTCGGAGAGGTGGATCATCTTATTTTATTAAAGAAACTTCACTACTATGGATTGTCGAACAGATTAATTAATTTTTTTACATCATATCTAATTAACAGAAATCAGTCTACAAAGAACATGTGTCATCTACTTTTACTGTGTAGTCTGGAGTACCTCAAGGATCAAATTTGGGGCCATGTTTATTTATGATTATGATTAATGACTTATGTCAACATGGCGTCCCTGCAAAACTTTTGCTATTCGCTGATGATCTTAAAATATTTCAGTACATTTCAAGCCAGTCTGATTCTATTAAACTGCAGGATGATATAGACAGGGTGTCTGAATGGCGAGTTAGTAATAAGATGCATTTTAATATTTCTAAATGCCATGCTATGACATTTAGTCGATCTAAAAAACATACTTGTACTAATAATTATTACTTAAACGGTCAGTTAATTTCCAAGGTTGAATTGATTAAAGACCTGGGTGTTTACATGGATTGTACTTTAACTTTTCAAACGCATGTGACCCATTGTATTTCATCAGCCAGCCACATGGTGGGATTCATAATTCGACAGGGAATCAATTTAAAAAATGTAAAAACGTTAATTACATAGAGCGTTGGTCAGGTTAAGATTGGAAAGTGCAGTAGTTGTGTGGAATCCAACTCATGCAGTTTACAAAGATGCCATAGAAAGAATTCAAAACAGATTTTTAAGGTACCTTTATTTTAAGTGTTTTAATATTTATACCTACTTAGTTCCTTACAATGCGCTGATTGGTCTCTTTGTGTTTAAGAGTCTATGCCCAAGGTTTAAGGAGGGCTGTAATGGAACAGATGTACCTGCAGGACTTGGTGCGGGGACGGATGGACAGTTCTGCCTGTTTGAAGTGTCTCTGCTTTAGGGTCCCTAATTTTAACAGCAGGGGCAAACTTTATTTTTATTTATTCATAAGACGCCGATCGTCAAGATATGGGCGAATATGGATTTCGAATGAGTGTGAAGAGTGTAGATGAGCGAATGTAGTCATTGTTACAAACTAAGGCCGACTATTCCTTAGAAAGTGTCATTAACTAATAGCCCAATGACAAATGAACAGCCGGTGATTATCAGCTGATCCTTCTCAAAATGAATTATTACTTCTGTTTGATCTGCCACAGGTACGAATGTTAGCGCATGCGTCTTCGCCTTTGTTCCGGATGATGAGAACTTATAATCTGATGCTTTCGGGTGGAGGGAAAATGGGTGTTTTTTATGATTCCATTAATACATTTAATGAAAAATGTGAAATGTACCTGAAAACAGAATTTTTATGAAAATAGACTTTTTAAAATTATTTATTTGCAACGAGTCAATATTTACAATAGAATTAAATTTAAAAATTTTTCTTTTCCAATTCTGTAATATAAATCCTTAATTAATATTACTGTTCATGTTGTGTTGTTTTTAATTTTAAATATTTATTGCCAATTAATTTCAATTATGTTCTATAACTTATTACCTATTTATATTTATTAACTATTCATTGTATATTTGTCAACTATTTATTTTATATTTATTATTATATTTTACATATTTGTTACCTATTTATTGCATATTTATTTATTAACTATTTATTGTGTATTTATAAAATATTTATCAAGTTCTTGGGCCTTATAACTTGTAAATATGTAGTGCTTGTTTATTAATTTGTTTAATAGTGTGTAGACTGGCTGGTTCAATGAAATATTTATTGGGTTTAAAATGTTAAAATGTTTTGCTTCAATGTAATTGGGTTTATGCCTGTATTGTTGCATAAAATAAAATAGGGTTTAATAATTTTCCTATATATTTTTATAACTAGACTTATAGATTTGTTCAATAAATATAAAGAAACGCTCAAAATTGATGATGATCTTATCTAAATTGAGTCAATGTAAAATTGTATGGATTAACAAAATAGTGAAAATGATAGTTGTAGAAAAATTATAATAAAACTTTGACATAAATCAAATAAAATTTGAAGTATTTTGTCTTTAAAGCTACTGACCTAAAAATGTTATTACTTTAGACAAGTGGTAAATTACTCTATGGTTGTGCAATAAATCTTAAATCCCTCGCTGTAATATGAACTTTGAAATATTTTCTGCTTAATGCCTTATTAGCAGGAGTAAATGATTTTATTCAGGCTCTTGCTCATTAAAGTGATCTCTTGGAAACAAATTAACACTTCTCTATTTCTAATCTGTGCTTGCTGGCACAATCACTGGGAAAATGAAGACACAGTGCAGTCAGGAGCGCTCAAATGCTCGGGACTAGGGTGACTCACTGTCGGCCGCCATATTTTGGTGGTAAACACCGCAGATCACCTGGCTTCACCGTGCCGGGTGGCCTCTCTATTTCTATTGTGTGCTCGCTACATAAACAAAACACAGTGCTATCGAAACAATAACAGCAGACTGAACAGCAGCTGTATTGCTTGAGCGTGCGGCAAAAGCGAGTGGGAAATAACCAAGGTGATTTATTTTTGTCTGCAACAAAAAAAAATACCGTAGGTGATCCTCGTTGACATTGTTGTATAGAGAAACTTATTCTTAGCAGCCTGCAAGTTTTATTATACCAATATATATATATATTTTTATATGGCACCAATAAAAAAATAGTAAACTACCGATTTATGATTAGTTGGTCTTTCGTACGGCAAAACTATAAATCGGTAGTTAGTCTTAAAAGAAAGTGTGTTAATGTATTTTTACATGACTTATATATTTAAAGACTGTTTTCCTATCCCTAGATCTCAAACAATTGCCAATAAAGTGACACTGAGAATCCAAAATATGAGTATGTACTCCGGTTGCATGACATTTTTGTATTAATATAAAAACCAAAAGTCCTAATAATAAATTAGACAAACCTGGGTATTTCAAAGCCAGTTTTCTCCTCCAGTCATTTGCAAATATCATGAACGCATTTGGAGGTCGGGGTATTCTACAGACCTTCGGACGTCCCCATGTCCCAAGTAACTTTGGTTGTCTTTTAGATAGTAAAATACATTTAGCAGATGATGAAATCTCCTGGGGTTCTTTTTTTATTGCTGTATCTTCTTCATCAGAAATTTCTAAGTGGGCAGAAGCTAGAAAAATAAGCATTTTTTTATTGTTGCAATGATTCATATTTTGTAATGAATATAACGAATAATAGGTATTTGTTATTGTTGCAATGATTCATATTTTGTAATGAATATAACGAATAATAGGTATTTGTTATTGTTAGAATGATTCATATTTTGTAGTGACTATAAACTGCCATTAAGAGTATTTATTGGCATCAGCTTTCTTTTTTTATTAATGCTATTTATTTTAAAAAGTCCTATTTCTTATTTGAACACTTGATAAAAAGACTTGATCTGTCCAAATATTTATATTTGTTATAATAAATTATTAAAAGATGTTGTTCAAATGCCATATGCATAAGCCAAAATAAATATATATTTAAACGTTACGCTATTGTTTTGTTATATCATTTTGTTGCCTTTTAGGAGCAACTAGAACCACTATAAATGTATGTAAATGTGAACAGCTACGTGAACTGTAAAAAACATTTATTATAACAATAATTGCTCATGATTTTTGTTATAATAATCAATGTTATAATAATGTGTGTTTGCCCGGGATCCCATAGCCTGGAGGCTAAAACACACATTTATGAAGGTTTGATTGTTCACTATGTTTTTGGCTTCTCAAAGGGCAAGTTTACATAACCATTTACAGCTCTAGGCACTGGATTGCTGGCAACATGTGGTTTACATTTCCACGCCAGTAAATTACAGGAGGTTCTCTTTTAGATGTTTCTATACTGTGACTCACACATATTTGTAATGTTCAACACAAGTTGATATCACCTGATACGAATCAGAGTTACAAAACATTAAAACAGTAATTTAATTGTTGTTACTTGTATTAAATTAGTACTTAATAAACCTGTCAGTTATTATGCATTAATTTAACACTTTACACTGATTGATTCAAGCATTTAGAATCAAAACCTAACCTAACCTGACAAAATTTTCGTTTGTTTAGAAAGTTTCATTCTAAATAAACTTACGAGGGGAGACAGTTTAACCTACAAATAGTATTTAAGTCATAAATGTAGACAAAATATAATAAAAAGTTAATGGTACACTGTCTTATATTTATGAAATTTATCATATTGCCATCATAAATTATTAGTTATTAATATAAAAATCTCCTTCAGCTGGATCACTAAGCATGATCAATTTAGTGCCTACATCAAAAAATAACTGAGTTAAATTTAGGTTGTTGGACATATACAGCTTTAGCAATTTTTAATACAATATTATTATAAATATAATTTTCTTAGTTTGTATTTTTTTTACTTATTAATATTGTTTTATTTATGATATTCACCCAAAAAAATAATGCATTTCATTTAAAAAGTCATTAGATACGGTTTCCCAGATTCATAGTGGACAATCAGCAGTTCCTGAAGGATGACAGATTATGTCAGAAGAGATCACTGGTAGACACGGTAGTTACAAATAAATATTAAAATTAAGAAAAAGGAAATGAAAATTAAAACTTACATGCAATTGTAGGATTTACAAGCTCAGGAATTGGGGAAATTTGGTGAATGGATGGATTTTCAACAGAAGGGAATGGCAGTCTGGAGGAGCAGAACAAATTATATTTAAAATTAAAATTTCATTATATCTGATAAATAATTTATGTTAAGTTTTATCATCAACAATACCAAGAAAGAGATTTTGAATTTAGTATAAATGAAGACTATAATGTCTAAATATTGCACAACTCTCTCTAAACATACATGGTCACATGATAAATACTGATTGATTAGTTACTTCACCATTTTTAAATCAGTACCAAGTGACATTTCACATACCCATGGGGTGGGGTGGGGGGGAACTTTTTTGAGCAAGCATCTGTGATACGCACGCTGTGACGTTACTGGCCTGATACACACGTTCTCAGACAAGTCACGGAACTCCTAATTTAATTCCGTGTGATCACGTCTCTACTATTTTGTTAAATATTCAATGATAATGAAACCAATGCTTGATGAATATGTATTTTATGAAAAATATAATCATACAAAAGTTTACTAATCATTCAGTTATAATGTACAGTGAGCTCAGTCAAAATCGGTTATATGCTCGCAAAGAATTTTTTTATAGGACTGTTATTGTTAGCTTTGGGGATTTCTGGGTCCTTTATAGACAAATACAATGTGTTGAGATATAATTGTTCATAAACATTTGTCATATTGAAAAAAAAAAAAGAAACAACACCTTAACAAATGTAAAATTGAAAATGTTACAAGTTATTAACAAGGTGGCCAATGGTCTGTGATGTTTTCCAATATACCTACAAATAGGGTTTTATTGCTGAGGTAGATGTTTACGCCACATAAATTGACACAAATAGCTATCCAAATGGTTTCCATAGCGCTAGCGAAACGAGGACTTCGCAACGCCACCTAGTAGAGCCCACAACGCTAGTAGCACCGCCTCCACTGATAAAATAACTACGATACCTACATCAGTCGAATTAGCACTGTATCACTGTTGGTTACCTCTCATACTATTTTCATCTGTTGTTTGAAAGTTATTTATTAGCAGTGGATTGTTCATAATATGTAGATAATATTTGGAGATTTTCAATGCTTGAGTGTTTAAGAAACAAACACTAAGTGTTTTACTAAAGCTTGTGTTTGTTTCTTAAACACTCAAGCATTGGAAATCTCCAAATATTATCAACATATCAAAATATCATCATTTTAGAACGTCCCACGTTTATAGGAAAAAGTTTAGTTTTGCAGGCATATAACCGATTTTGACCGTGAGCTCTAATAGGAAATCTTAACCAGAAGGATAAGAATAAAAGTAATCCAAACTATAGCCAATAAAATTAAAACGCAACAGTACACGTCTGTTCAGATTGGGCGCTAGAGAAGGAATGAAGCGATAGGTGGATACGTATGAGTTGTGGAGGGGAGATCAATCAGCTATTCAGACTAGTTGTTTATCTTTGGTCAGGAAAAAAGCAAATTATAGATATTGAGTAAAATGAAATCTTTATATAAAATATTTTTCGTAAGTCAACAATTCTTGAGCAAGTTAATTAGATTGTGATTTAGGTCCGCCTGTCAACGCCTGATTTCCGTTACAGGCTTACTCATTGTTTTTAATAGAATAATTTTGGGACAAATGAAAGAAACTTCTTATTGTGGAAAAGTCGCCTTATAATGACCCAAATATATTTAATAAACCAGACAGTCATGTAGCCTAATAAAATAATTCCTTTGGTTTATTTACAAGTTATAATTTAACACTACATGACACGCCTGGCGAGGATTCCCCGCTTTCGTCGTTTTTTGTTTACTTTGTAGAAATGCGTACTGGGAGGGGTTTGTGTCTCAAGGAAATCTTCCCTCCACTTCCCCTGCTCACGTTTTCGGCACTGCCAGTCGACCTTGAGCGTCGGGAGCTTATACACGTACATTTATCTCTTCTCTTGCGGGGATTCCCCGCCTACGCGTGTTGTGGTGTAACTTGTTAGTGATTGTAAATATTTTCTTGAATATAGTTGTTTTCGAGTTAGTGTTAGTGTGTTCTGTATATTTTAACATGGAGAGTGAACAAGCTAGAATTAGAAATTTAATTTATGAACTAGAGAATGAAAGTTCAGGAGAAGATAGTGACTTAGAAGGCCCTCCACTACAAGATGATGTTGTATCCGAACATAGTGATGTGAATGATGTGGACTTAAGAAATGATACTATTGTGTATGACTCCAATTCTGAAGAAAGTGCAGACAGTGACACTGAAGAAAATCAAGGCCCTCAGGTATAATACTACTTAAGTAGAAATAATACTACTAGGTGGAGTTATGCTCCTGTACAAAAAAGGTGCCAATCGAGAGCTCATAACATAGTAACAAAACTACCAGGCCCAGTAGGAGCAGCAAAAAATGCTAAAGCACCACTTGAGAGTTTTATGTTGTTTTTTCCGAAAGAGTGGATTGAAACAGTTGTCAAATATACGAACATAAAAATTCAGTCTCTAAAAATGAAATATAGCCGTGACAGAGATTGTAGGAACACTGACTATGAGGAAATGTGTGCTTATTTTGGATGTTTGATTTTGCTGGGTGTTACCAAGAGTAATAAATCTAATTTGTTTGATGTTTGGCGGAAGGATGGTCTAGGCATTGAGATTTTTAGATTGGTTATGAGTGTAAATAGATTTAAGTTTTTACAACAGGTTCTTAGATTTGACGATACGGCAGACCCAAACAGACAAGACAGGAAGAACATAGATAAACTGTATTGTGTCAGAGAGTTATTTGATCAGTTTGTGCTCAACTACAAGCAGAACTATACCCATAGTTCTTTTGTCACAGTGGACGAGATGCTACCAAACTTTAAAGGACATTGCAGCTTCCGAGTATTCATGCCACAAAAACCGGGCAAATACGGTCTAAAGGTTTGGGCATGTACTGACGCCAAAACATACTATACTTCCAATTTAGAAATATTTGTTGGTAATCAAAGTGCAGGACCATATCATGTCAGGAATGCTATGCCGGCTGTTGTCCAACGAATTGTCAGTCACATTGAAAATAGTGGCAGGAATATAATGTGTGACAACCTCTTTACATCTGTCCCACTAGCTGAGTCCCTGTTACAAAAAAACTCACAATGGTAGGCACCATGCGTAAGAACAAGTGAGAAATTCCTCCTTTGTTTGTTACAAAGAACAAACACAGACCGACGCCATCTTCAATTTTTGGGCTTTCCTCAAAATCCACTGTTTCTTAAATACCAAAGCCTATCAAAGTTGTCATCCTACTATCAACTTTACACGTTGATGACAAGATTGATGAAGACAGTGGCGAGAGTCAAAAACCAGAGACTTTCTATAACCAAATGAAGATAGGAGTGGATACAGCAGATGCCCTGCAAAAGAAATATTCAGTTTCGAGGCTTGCAAGACGATGGCCAATGGCCGTATTTTATTTCCTGCTAAATGTGGGTGGCATCAACTCTTATATTATTTTCAGACAAAACTCTCAGGAAAATATCAAGAGGAAGGACTATCTCTTCTTAATAGGCAAAGAACTTTCTAGAGACCACTGCTAAAGGCGCCTTTATGATTCCAATATCCCCAATAGTATGAAGATGAGAATATGCGAGATATTTTCATTGCCGAGGAAGCGACAAGCAGACGACGCTGAAGGAGGACGACCTGTAGTTGAGGGAAAGTGCAGCTATTGTCCTCTAAAGAACAGTATGTAATACTTGTCACAAACATATCTGCCGTGAACACACTAAAGCAGTTTGCAACTATTGCCATGAAAATGACCAATCAGGTGAAGAAGAGGACTAAATAAATCCCACATAAATACAATGTTTTGTTATTTTATAAACAACAGCTATCATATTTATATATGTGTAAATAAAGTGAGAATTACAACAAATTGTTTAGTTTATTATTGTGACCAAAATATTGGTTGTTTTCCATTAGTGAGGGAATCCCCGCCTACGCGTGTTGTGGCGTTACAAACCAAAACACTAAATAACAAGGTAAGTTGTGTTCATATTTTTGTCGTTAAAGTCTAATTAAATCGAAGTAACATATTTATAAATATTTAATATATAGTGCAATGCAAAATAAAATACGTTTAACTGGGCAATATTCCTAATCTGAAATAAATAATAGCAAAAAACTAATGGTGAGGGAATCCCTGCCACGTGTGTTATCACGGGATTATTTCCACGCGTGTCACATAGTGTTAATACAGACCAATCAATTTTGTTGTTTTGGTTGAGACAAACTTAACGAATTAGTTTGGATTTATTGAAAAATATGTCTGTTTGTTGGATTCTATGTTTATCATAATTGGTTAAAATATTAATAGATTATAATACATATAAGAATACGAGAATTTTTTATATTGTATCCTGATCAGATTTGACCAAGTTATTTAATGTTGTCAGGACTGATCGATTCATTAAATAAAAGCACCATAGTATAGCATACAATACCGTAGATTTTATTTAAGCAATAGGCCTAATATAATAAAGGACAATACGTACCACTCAAACCTAGCAAGCACTTTACCATTTTTAAATCTTACAATTCATAAATATAGAATAATACATTTGTTATAAGTATAATGTTAATGTATTAAATTGTCTTCGTAACCTTATCTTTTGAATCCACAGAGCTTATTGGTCTGTAGTAAATTATAACAAATTTTGAAAATCGCTTATATAACAAAAGTATTTTTCTCATTACATGGCTTCAGATAATTGTTTTACTAAATATATTTACATCAGTGTAATTAAATAGTTCTACAATAACAAGTTTCTGTATGGGCACATGTCACAAATAGAAATGGGCGTTGATATGTAAACAAGATTCAGTATCAAATGAAACCAAATTTTAAACAAATTGTAAATGAACTATTGTTTTCACCAAATAATAATCAAATTAAAATTGGCTCAGTGGGGATTTGAACCTTGGACATTGGCCTCTGCAGTCCTAAGCCTTAACCACTGAGCCACCACGCTGGCAATTGTTTTAATTGTTCATGTCCTTAATTTAACAATAGCCTTTTCTCATAGAGTTTACTGTATATTAAAATAAAACTCTATGATTTCTCAGTTTTCACATTGTATGCTCATTATGAAACGCAGATTGAAATGGTATAGATTTTATTATAATTTAATGTTTTAATAAAACACCAAAGACGTCGAAACAATTATACAATATTAAATTACTTATCAGTTGTGGCTTTCCTGAGAATGATGGATAAGGCCAGAGACATCACACTTGTGCCCTCTCTCCTCGTCTTCAGACAGAAGACACAACGCCACTATAAACAAAAATGGTCCAGCCCTTGTTTTCAGTAGCTCTGTGTTTGCTGCCCCTCACCACTTGCTAACCCTGATTATACCCCCTGATTGGACACCCTCAAAATTGAGTTCTGGGTACGCCCCTGACTATAGAGGATAAGTGCCATGAAGGTATCTTTGTTAATGCAGATCAAACAGTGGCAAGTCAAAGATTAAATACAATCACACTATAAATCATAAATAATACTAACCCTTTCCACACCAGGCATTTTTTAGTGGGATATGCTAAAAACACTAAGGAATTTTTGTACAAAGTGCAAGTTTTTGGTTAAAATGTTACAACTTTGTTCTTTTTCAAGTTATTGCTTTACTTTACTCAAAGCTAAATTTTCTTTCATAAAATAATAATAGTTAGAAGATATTTGAACAATGTTATTTTATTTAAAACAATTGTATACAAAACCTTTCAGTTTTTTTCTGTTCTCATCACAATAATATATTCTTATATAGAAACAAAAATATGTAATATTATCTTTTATATAAGTGGAGGTCAAATTTCTTCATCTATTGCAAGTTTACACTTTTTATATGTACAAAAATATAAAACAACTAAAATATCACTTTCATAGAAAACACATGATAACAATTTATTATAAGTGGAATAGTTACAAAATTACAAACAAAACTTGAAATGAAATGAAATGAAAATTTGATTTATTTCCCATAAATAGAACATAAATAAATACATACAATGTTATTGATATTTATATGCAAAATAAAATATAGGAAAACATAAGTAGAAATATAAAATAAATAAAAATTAAAACAACATATTTTCCTAGTTAACATATTAGCCATTGGGAAAAGGTCTGCATGGGCGGAAGCCTGTGCGCAGACCCGAGTTGCTAAAAAGCTGCACGATGGCGTTTTAGTATGTAATTTAGTATATTTACATTTTTTTAATTTTTTTAAAGAAAATAATAAAAAAAATAGTAATATTGTTAATAAAATTTAAATAGTTTAATTCACAATTCATGAAAGGTGAGGGAAAGAATATAAGGTTTCAAAGTTAGTTATGGAACCTAACAAAGTTAGAAATGGAAAAGTATTAAAAATATATGTCATAGAATAATTTAAATAAGTAATACGATGCAAAACAATACTGTGCATCCGAGCGAGCAAGGGTAACGAGAGGGGAGTGGAGGTGGTGTTCAAAGTTCACATTGGTTCAGGTCCGTCTACTGTAATTGGATCTGACCATTGCCTCGGCCTCCTCAATTCTTAGCAGTGATAAGAAATCGTTGACTCTTTTTTTAAAAATTTTAAGAGATAGACAACTAAATATATTTAATTCACCGAAGTGGTGACAAATATTACTATACAAAACATGCGCAACATAAAAGGAATTAGTAAGTTCAATTGATTTGGCTAGACGTAAGGGTATTATGCAAATATTTTCTAAAAATCTCGTGTTATATGAGTGTGTAACAGGTGAAAACAGAGAATCAAAACGCTTAAAAATGTGCAACAAAAGAAACTTTATGTACAGCTGACGGATTGTGAAGATGCCACTTTCATGAAAAAGATCAATAGTTGAATACCTTCGATGTTTTTTTAGACCAATTTTAAGTATGGTTATTTATAATATATATAATGGCTGAAGAGTTGATTGCAATGCTCCCCCTCAAGCAATAATTCCAAACTATAATAATGACTGAATATAAGCATAATAAGCTAATTTGACATGTTTTTCGTCCAGTATTCCACTAAGCTGACTGAATGCAAAGATATATTTCCTAATTTTATTCTTTAAAAAATCGATATGTTCTGACCATTTTAATCTATAGTCAAAAGTGACGCCTAAATATTTATAAGATGAAACTTTATCTATAGATTCACAAGAGCAATTATTGTTAAGATGATCACCACAAGTGTGGATTTTTGAATCTTGCAAATGATAGTCAGACAGACTTATACTGTCTATTAGAGTGTTTTGAAGGAAACTATCACTAAGTTTATTGTCACCAACATGAACTAAACTGTCTAAAATAAGTATTTTCATGAACATATGATTTAGCATGATGTCTTTTACTTATTTTTAATAAATAGATACAGACAGGAAATACCGCTAAAATATCTTAAAATCCTTAACCCCACAATGTAAACATACGCCAAATGACAAAACCATTGAATAGTGTTTTTTTTTTTACTTTTTCCGATCCCAAAGATCGCTGAAACACAGAGAGCAACAAGCGATAAACAATACACCATTCGATGGCGATATAATTTAATTTCGTAACCACCAAAAATGACACACTTTAAATAATTACAAAGCCAAAACCTAATAAAACCGAGTTTCCACACAATACAGATGCTACGGAATTGGGGAAATCCACCACCGTCCGTATAGTACAGAAATCGGTGTGAAAAGGGTTGTTAGTTACCTTTTGCGCAGTCATTTTCAGTCATGTAATAATACCCCAAAAGGATATTTATTTGTTAGTTTTCAATCAAAAAGTCAAGGTACGTATTAAACAACTGTATTAAACAATAACATGCCACACAACTTTTAAACTCTCCTCTAGAGGTTCATATGACTCTAAACTCAAACTGTTGTAAAAATATATATTTCGTTTTAGGAAGGGTACTTATGCCAATCAAAATTTAGGCCAAGCCTTTTCTTCGACTTTAGAACAAATTAAAGGGAAATAATGATAAACAAAACAAGAGCAGTCTTGTAAATAGTGTGGAATGTTATTGAGCAGCTGTGGTAAGCCAAAAGTTTACTTCCATACAAGGTATGAAAACAGTGAATTAAAATTATGATCATGTCTTCCTATAAGAATTCATACATTGTATGTATTGCTGTCTTACTTGAGTAAGAGATAATACTACGATCTAATACATAAACATATCAAACTATGCCATTTAAATATTGCATATTGATCTGAATAATTTTTAGCTTTTTTTGCTGTTATTGATTTATATCCTATATATATGTTTATTATCATATTGTAAACCAACAATGTAGTTCCTTCAGTCCTAATTTTGCCCAGGTTAACAATAACATTGTTAGCAGAAATAAAGTATTTTACCATTCAATTGTTTCAGTTTTCCTGCTCTTATTAGACAGCAATAAAGATTGGAAGTAAAATAAATTAATTTTCCTGCATAAATGAATAATTTTCTGATTTTATCACATTTAAATTGTTTGTACCAAATCTGTAGAAAATATTATTCAAAATATAAAATAAAAATGGATTTTAAAATCAAGAAGATAGAAATGTAACAAGCTACAGCCTGCTCCTCCTGTCTCGCAGGGAAGATAATAGAAGAATGTGGCACAAAACACTATGCAAAAAGCTGACAACAATATAGTTCAGTCTGCTGTCTGTCTGATGGCTGAGAATAATTTATTTAGTAAAAATTAGTTGATTTTTACAACTTAGTGTATTTCTATTTGTTTTTTTATCATAACTCTATTAAAATGTTCTTTATTATTATTATTATTATTATTGCATTGATTGGGTGACAAGCACAGGATATATGTAAGGAATAGTTTATTAATTTATTGTAACTGTTAACTATGTTTGCTTGCCTTGTATTACTAAATTACTACTAGTATATTATTTATTGTTATTGATAATTTATTTATATCATATGTTACTTTATTATTGCTAGGTATTTATTTGCAGCAGGATAGATCTGCAGTTGCTTGTAAAGAGAAAATTATGATAAGTTGCCTGCCCCTGAACCGCCACAGTAATTAAAATTGTTACAAAAATACTGTATATTTCAAGAGTAAGAAATGGACCCCACCGACAAGTTTTTTGTAACTTGGTGGGGCCAAACAACTGTAAACAAATTGTTAATAAATAAATAAAAAAAAAAAAATGTTATTTTGTCATGTAAAATACACCAGCAAAGCTGGAGAAACAAGTTGAATTGTTATAAATTAATAAGTAAAAATAATCTAAAATAAAATTAAACATATTATACAAAAACTTGCTTAAGACTGACAAAATACATAATTTAAGAAATCATGCATACTATAGTAAGCCTTTCTTAGACCATTAATAGTACAGGTCCAACTACAACTCTTACCCAACAAAACAAACAACTAATAATTATGGAAAGCCACAAATTATTGTAAATTTTTATTCTCTATCACTTTTATTGTGATTCACAGACTAAAATAATGTAAACAGTTACTTCATTATTATTTATATAATCACATTTCTTGAACTAAAAAAACAACTGTAACATAGGATGTTAATTTTTTAAAAGTTAAAAAAAAAAAATATTGATGATTGGTTGGTCTTGTTTTATAGCTTGCTATCCCTCTATCACCACTTTGAGGACATAGACTAAAACACAACTAAGGATCCTGAAAATGTTCATAATCTGCTGTTCGACATTTTAACTTTTATTATAAACATAATTTAAAAAATAATATAAATTACTCACCAATTCGAATAGACTGAGCTGGTTGCCGGAGTATATTTGGTCTTTTACGATCAAGTGATTCCAGACGCTTGGCATCAGTCATTGTTTCTTTTGATTCTTTCTGGAAATATTTAAATGACTAATGAACAAGGGACATCTTTCCTCTTGTCTGGAGGTAAATATATTGTATATCATTATACGCTATGCCAAGCAGCTACAAATATTTGAAGTGGAAGAAGATAATTACTTAGTGACTATACTATACAACATCTTGAATTTGTGGATTTGCTGGAAACATTTGTAAGATGACAAGACAAACTATGTTTTTTACCAGTTTAACTTTTTTTTAATTTTGTTAAATTTGGTATGCCAACCCGTCAATCGTTATGCTTGTGTCAGCTTCAATAATGCTAGTAGATAGTATCACCCCCGCCACCTGTGAAACCTTGCATTTTGGCTTGAATCTGAGTTTCTTGATTACAATAACATTAGTAGGTAAATTATACTCCACATACTATTAAAATAAACATAACAAATGTTTAATTTTTTTTTAGTCCAATGATGAAGTATTGCCAATATGGGAGAACAGTTTCTTTTAAGGCCTGTTTCTACACTTTAGCGATATAATTAAAAAAATCTTTTCTCTCAAAGTCTATACAAAACCTTCATTCCCTCAACATTTTATGTCACTGGGAGTACAGTTTTAGAAATCTTGTGACGAGTTAGTGAGTAAGCAGTATATCACTAATTTTTCTGTGTGCATTTAATGTATGTGGAAAGTGAATACTTTAACTACAAAGCGTTCAGAATCAACAATTATTTAGGAGTTATGAACAATATCTCTAGCTGGAACTAGTTAAGCGATATAACATTTCTGAAATGTTCTGCAAAATAAGTTTGCCATAGCTCATTATCTTAGATGACTTTACATATTAACCTATAATTTGCACTGTTTATCATTTGACTACTGTTTAAAAGTTATTTTGAAGGTATTTATAATTTTTTCCACAAAATAACTGAAGATATGAGTTTGTACCGTTAAGATAATTTCTCACAGTTCTAAATTGGCATCTTGGGGGTTACTTTGGAGAGACATTTAGCCATTTCAAATGCCAACCGTGGCTAAGAAAGAGTTTCTTGCGAAAAAATCTTAGGCAATAAAGAGAGAGCAGACTACAAAAAATGTGTTGAAAGCATAAATTAGAAGAAGACCTACTACTACTTTAGAAGATGCAATATCAGCCTCTTCATTGCTTCAGGAAATATAATCATAATAATAAAGGTTTTGATGAGCTTGCCCAAACAATCCAGCTAGCATGATATCCAGATACTAAATCAAAATAATTCTTATTGATACAATATTTTTTTACTTTACTTGCAGATTCAAGCAGTAGGTTAAATTTATTTAATGAAAGAAGGACCAAACAACAGCTCAGTTGGAGATTCTAGCCTTGACTCATCAGTACACAGCCAAACTATTGAGATATCACACTAGATGACATTAGCTTTGAAAATTTATTCTTTGACCAAATGCAACATTGCAGTGATTATATAATAATGGCATTATACAAACTAACCATATCTATGATGAGTCGAGGGGAATCCCATCCAGGAGCAGGTTCTTCATCGATGTCCCTTATGTCAGGGGGTTCAACTTTTATCTGTAACAAAATATCTGTTTTTTTATCTGTAATTGTTGATATTCTACAATAATACTGACAATATGCTTGCCAAAAAAATCCTAGGAATCAAAGTGATAATCACCTACAAAAAATTTGATCCTGTATTCAATTATGAAAATATTCAGAAGAATATTCTTGAATAATAAATTTTAGTGTATTTTTATATATTAAATTATTTTAAATTTAAGAAGTAGGATTGAATGTTTAAAGAAAATAATAATGTATATTTTACTATTTCTAATTAACTTATTTTCTAACTTTGTTTAACAGAAAAAGCTGATAGTATATTTCCTACTTTTATATTTTTTATTGTAGCCTGACTAACTTATTAGTTACACAATGACTAAGTTTATTAATGCTCAAGAATAAAATAATCAAATGTTTACACCTATGCAGCCTATAGTTAGAGCATTCATTACTTGTGACAACTATGTTGATATTTAGATAAATACAATGTTAACAAACGCCAACTACAACTAATTATTGTATCATACAGATAAAAACACTTCAACATTTAAACACTAACAAATACACCAGTTTAAAAGCATAAAATTATTTTAACACATATTTACAAAAAAAAATCGCTATAAACAATTTTTATATAAATAATGAAAATATATTTCAATTAAAAAAAAAAAAAAATGACAATACAAAAAGCAAAACTCTAGTTATATGGTAGAAGCTATAGTGTACATTATTGAAACAAGTATAATAATCAAATAAATATACAAATGCTGTACCGGGTTGTTTTGACCGGTACATTTTTGGTACTTGTCGTTGTGGTTTGCCAGGCTGCTTGAGGCCACTCGTGTGCTGCGATTTGTTTACTTAGTGGCCGTTGGCTTGGACTCTGTCGCTCCGTGATTCCAGCTCTCGGTCTGTCAGGTTGACCTGTCATTTCACTTGTTTTCGGCGGCTTCTGTTCACGACATGTTGTCTGGCTAAGAGACTCATAAACTCCAGGGTCCTCCTTGAGTGGGAGACGTTTTACCCTCAGCCTGCCGTCCGGGCAAAGTTCTACCTTCTACACTGCTAGCCTGGCCTGAGGACCACATATAGAGCACAGTTGCGACCCTGCTGCCCCACCTACATCTTTGGGGTAGGATTCTTCTGCCCTCAGGTCAGTGTGTTCCATGTTTTCCCGGTGGCTAAGCTGGGGGTGGTCATTTATTTATTTTTGAACAAAAAAAAAAGAAGAAGAATATCTCTAGGCCACAACCTACGACAAAATAAAAAAAATAAATAAATAAAATAAAACTGAACAGTGTGATTTATGAAACAGCTATGGAACGTATATATATGCATTTAAAATTAAAAAAAAACTTTAAAATAAAAAACTTTTATGTTAATATTTATTGTTATTTATCTTAAATTAGTTAATTTTGTTGTTATATATTTTTTAATTTTATATTTGTTAGACCCCTACTGTTAAATTATGGTATTATTTATTTTTATGTTTAGGCCTAGAGATTAAGTTGTTTATTTTATTTGTTTTGTGAATTGTAGCAATTTGAAGTGAGTTTTTGATAATACGGTACCGTGTTATATTTAAAAAAATTTTTTTAGTTTTTAATTATTCACCAAAAGGGGATTGATTAATTATTTTTACTTTGTTTTAATTCGGAGCTGCCCAGGGACTCCGGCTTACTCCTTGGCCTCAGTGGAATCATGGGATGTGGGCTAGATTGCTGGTTAACTGGTGTTGTCAAAATTTTTCTCATTGTAAGTTTTTTATAAATATTTTGGGTCTCTGGTTTTTCTGCTGATAGGCACATGTGTTTTGTAAATTTTTTGTATTTATAGCGTTTGTTGTTTTTGTGTTAGTTTGTAATCTCTTGTTAATTTTGTGTCTCTTGTGTTTTTTTTTATGTGTAATTTTGATATTGTGGCCTTCTGCCGGTTTTTCTGAACAATTAATTTCTTTCTTGAAATTAAATAGCTTTTGCTCAGCTGCCGAGTTGTGATTTGACCCTCCGACTGCCGCTCGTGATCCTATCGCCTGACTGGTTTTGAGCCATCCCCCAGTTGGCATGACTTCCAGTTTTTGGTGGGGGATGGGTCTCAATATTCCAAGAACTAAAAACTGTATATCCACAACTATATTATGATAAAAAAATTCACTAAGGGAATACATTGGGGTTGCCACTAACCAGCTGATCAATTTAATTCCTTTATTAAATTTTGCGGTTATTTATTATACATTTTCAGTCCAATAATATCATAGATATTCTGGAACTTAGACTTTCTTTTAAAAGGTATATATTTAAATTATTTTTATTTCTTGTTGCATGGGAATGAATATTATGCCTAAGTATTTTGTGCACATTAGTTTTTACATGAATTAAAACTGTGTATATATAAACATTTATGACAATAAGATAATGCACCTGATTCAGATATTGTCCCATACACTTACAGTGGTATTGACCCAACTGTCCGCCCATACATGTACAGTGAGTGACTCATCCTCCCACATATACACTTACAGTGGTAATTTACAGGTACATAGGCTTATTCAATGAGCTTTCCACCCATCCCAACTGTAATGAAGCAGACATTGGAAACAAGAAGACCTCCATTTTGCTTCTAGTGACTAATAGTCCTTGACACATATCTAAATAGGCGCCAACCAACCAATAGAATGAATAGTTTTAAAAAAATAAAAAAGTGAGATTTTTTCTTACCACGGCAGGTTAAACACTCATGATATGTGACTATAAAAAAACATTCACAGACTTTTATATAGATTTTTATTTGTTTGGGGATTTGTGTGTGGAATGGCAGCCAGTCAGAGCGGGAAGAAATGGTGCGACATTGCCGCCTTAATATCAGCCACCTTACGTTACCAACTGGCTCTGGTCTTTCACCGCGTTACTTCATCATATGAAACATTATTTCAACTTCAGCTTTTTCACAAGGGCTTTGGACCTCTTTTAACTCAAAATACTTCCATATGTTTTGTTAAAAGTCTCACTTATGAACATTTCCATTTAAAAATTTGTGGATAGCTCAAAAATAAGTATAACTGTTTAGATTTATGGAGTTTCGTTTCTCCCATTTGCAATGGTCAATTTTAATGGTATGTCAGAATCATTGCTGGGGAATCCGATTTTGAAAGTGATTGTGACATTAATTACAAACTCCAAACTCTCTGAAGAAAAATTTTAGCTTATTTGAGTCAGGGGCCAAAAACACTTTTATTTAACCCTTTTGCCGCTGGCCGCTTAGCGCCGTTGACTAGCCTAAACCGCTGGGGCCTAAATCACTGTTTTTGTAGTGTTTACATAAGTCGTTCTAAAACCTGTTGTTTTGAGGCTAGAATAATAATTTTTTTTTTGTTTTTTTCGTCTTTAGACAGACTATAATATAACGTATTTTTTTCATATTTTGAAATTATTTTATTTAAAAAGTATATAAAATTTGCAAACAGAAAGTAATTTTTTTTTTTAATTTGATTTGAATAAAAAATCAATGTAAAGAAAAATATATTTTATACATAAAACTTATTTTTATTTCAAAGTACATGTATAAATGAACACGTGTATAAAATTTCAAAACATTTGAAACCGTATTGAACAAATAGAGATTTTTTTTCTGAAAAACATACACAAATCTATTTATCATAATCTTACCTTACGCTAGAGTGGGCAGTGCAGAAATGATTCCCGGGTCCTTTGGCAGTGGAAAACTTTATTTTATATTATAGTTGGATGTTTTCTTTGCATTGTACACATAAAATTCGTAACTTAGTAACACATTAAAAATTTAAAACTAAAAAAATTTACACTATTTACAATGGTCACCATGTTCTGTTTAGCACCTGTGCTTAGTCAAGCACAAAGGATGAACTCCTTTATTACAGCTTTTACAAGCAAATTAGATTTCTTCCTTTTAACTCCGGAACTGGTGCTTTGAGCACTGCATTACTGAGCAGTTTCGCTGTTTTTTGTCTGGTAAATGGTAAAGGGGCTCTATTACCAAAACTGCTGTTTGTACTGGCGCGGGGTCTCTCAATCCATTCCTCAGTGATGGCTTCAATAATTGACACTTGAAATGCAAGTCTAGAAAGGGACTTATCAGTGTTTAGTTTGTACAGTATGTACAGGTTTACAAGCATCCTAGAACAAATATGAAAAGAAACTTTCTTCCAATAGCGAAGAGTACGCCGTTCATCCAAATAACAATAAAGCATTTGGTCTACTGAATCGACCCCACCCATAAAAGCATTGTAGTGGCGTATCATTTTAGGCCTACTTGTTATAAACACTTTATTAGGGGCTCTGTTATAAACCAAACTGGGCTTTTTTATGTTTTTAAATAACAAAATTATAGGCATATTACGAAACGTCCTTTTATAAGGACGTCGGTGACTTTCAGACAGAATACCAACGTCCTTTTTAAAGGACGTCAGCAGTAAAAGGGTTAACTACAATGCTTTCAGCAATTTCATTGAAATGAAAACCCTAAAGAAACTAATAAGTAGAAATAATTTAATTGTTTACTATATGATCACCCTGACATTGTTTATATTGTAATATTAATATTTTTACAATCTTTTATTCTTAATATACAAAATGGATGTGTAGATTTTAAAAGATTTTCCACCATTCAATATCCATTTTACTGTTCTAAAAAAATAATTACAATATAGTTTTAAATGTACAAATCATTTATTTAAGGTTTTTATACAAAAAAAACCTACAGAACTTTAACTTTTACCTGTTAGTTAATGCTTACAGCATTAATTAAAAATGTTTGTTTTTTTTTAACAAATAGCGATGTGTCACTGCTTTTTAATTTAAGAAAGGCTCCTTTTAG